>JBAIZL010000010.1:4115281-4520281 GCA_036971475.1 Prosapia bicincta | reverse complement strand
AATATCTTCTATAACGATGGATAATTGTATTTACAAACTTGGCCGGCGCTTCGTTTATCTGTTGCTCTAAGAAACTATGTTTGGTAAATGTTTACAAATATTTTCCCTATATAACTCAGATATATAACAGATATACATACATATATATAAGATACTATATTTGAGCACATAAATAACAACTACTCTATGAACAATAACACACCACAGACTCACACCAACACAACACACCTGAGTAATTCTTGTCAATGATTCGCAGCATTGAATAATGCGCTGACCTAGTGCGAAAAGCGCCTGGAATAAATCAGTAAGTAGTGGTTTTTTGCCAAGTTAATACGAAAAAGTGCAACCTTCACATGGTTTGTTATATATAAGCGACTTAACAGCTGCAAACATCAGATTGAAAAGTTTACAAAAGCAAAATTTGAATGAAGATACTTTAAGAGATTTAACCAATATTTTAGCAGATAATCCTTACAGACCAGCATACATACGTGCAGGACAGATGTTACATGAACAAAATCAAAACTCTCCACAACAATTAGATTTATGTTTTGTTGATAGAGTGTCCATGGACAAACGCCGCTGTTAACAGGCCCACTGCAGATGAGGTAGCTGGAGTGTTTACATAGAGAGGGAAAGCCACCAGAATATTGTCATGTAGTTGTCCACGGGCGAATAGGAGGTCCAATATTGTTATCTGTCCTCAGTCCTCATTGCGATCCAATCCTTTACACTTTAATGTTTCCTTATGGCGAACCAGGCTAGGGATAAGGAGGTGATACATAAAGGAGCAAGAAGGCCACTTTGCGGTAAAAAATAACTGTTGCAAATTGTCAGTTACAGGAATAGCTACTAGGGATAGCGTTTCTCTTTTGCATTCGAGTAAAAAGCTCTTTAAGCAGTATTTAGTGAACCAGTACACTGGAATAGAAGCAACAAGACCTAGCTACATAAAACTACACCAAAATAAGGATTGGAGCGATAGTTATGTTAATCAGGAATATGAATATGTCTTCTGGACTGGTAAATAGAGTAAGACTACAGTCAACTCCCGATTATCCGGGATAATTACCGGCAGGGACGTCACGGATAATGTGAAATCACGGTTAAAACAAATACCATAATATCCACAGCCCTACTTCTACCCAATGACTGTAAAAACAGCTGATAAATAGTATCGCCTCCTGTTGTACCGTCACTACTGTACAGTTCGTTTTGATCAGAAGCAACGCATAGACCGACCACTGATGAAGGGTAGTGTTTACGTTCGACTCGAGCGATCGCGTAATTCTGCGAATTCGGGGTTCGGATTTATTCACCGAAAAACGGCCGCTCGCGCTCGGGGCTCTCGCACCTGCATCACGTTCGATGCTTCGATGTGCTCTGATCTAATTTGACGTAATAGTTGGAAATAGTTACTGGCAAAAACAAAGGCCAAGCGGTATATCTTTCCAGAATAAAACTATAAGAAACTATTATGTTTTTTTTTCATAATAACAACAGATAAAAATATGCCTTTTTCTTTCGTTAGAACTAAATTTCCAATAAGGCTAACCTATGCAATAACAATAATCAAAGCTCATGGGGAATCACAGTAATCAGTCATGGGCAATTATATGTAGCTTTTAGCAGAGCAAGCTCGAGATATTAAGATACAAAAAGAAAACCGAAGCACACAAGGGAAAAAAACAATGATGAAAATGGTTACATAAAATACATTGTTTACCAAGAAATATTATTATGATTCTAGCATTTATTGGTATTTGAATGACATTAATGCAATACTTAAACTATTAAAAAGTATTTAACAGTGAATATGTGAATTTATTATTCTAATCATCTTTATTTCTGTTAGGAATGTCTATATATTTGAGTACATTTTTCTGCCATTTCTAATGTTACAATATTCTCTTCTATTGAGTAACTCCATTCAAAACTGAAATCGTACCCCATTTAGTACGATTCAAGTTTCGAAAATGGAGTTACTGTGAAACGCGTCAACAGAGGGGAATTTGCAACATTAGGAATGACAGAAACCGTTCTCAAATATACAGTGAATATTTCATTTAGTTTTATTGTAATAAATAAGAAGCAGCAATTGCTGCTACGACCCCCTAGTAAGATTTATTAATATATATTCCTCTTACAAAATCATAATTTTTAAAGAAAATATCAATATTTCCAATTGAAGCATCAATAATTTTCTTATTAATACGAAATGTGACATTCTCAGGTTATTGGGGAAATTTCTTGGTTAAAGATTGTTTTAAAACAACTAACTTGTTTGTGAAATAAATTATCCTAAATGGCTCATTTCTGTATAAAATTAAAAAATGTGTTACCAACATTTTACTATTTGACAGCCTGTTGTCAGTTAAAAAGTCATGACCCGCAGGGGAGGTGCGGACTAGCTGCACCTACTGAGAGGGGTTTGGCACCCCTCACGGTACCTCAGCCAAATATACACAATACTAACAACACTTGCTTCACTGATGTACACTTTATTACACTTTCTACAAACACCACATATTCAACACAATCTCTAAACATTTCAACACATACACCTTCTCTTAGATTTTTTGACTGGTCAGAACCGTTGCGCGTTGGGAGTGCTGAAAAGGTCAGGGCTTGATAAACTCTGGTCCGGGATGCTGATGTGAGCTTTCTCTGCCGAAACGTGCGGTTACTGGTCTCCCAGCCGCTTCGATCCTTGGTCAGGGAATGTCCGCTGTACACAGGTGTCGGAGCTTGTGCACAGTATTACGAGTGCTCGACTGATGCCCATCCAGTCGAGCTAAGGAGGAAAGCTATAGGCCCCAGAGTTCTGGGGATTGGAAATGATCTTTATGTGATCCGAGGGTGTACCCGTTCTTATAGTCTCTCCCGTAACGCCCGACACAATGGCTGGCCTAAAATTACATATGGAAAACAACAATACGTCCAATGGTATACGAATAAAGAGAGCACGTCAGGTTTCACCTGATAAGCCTAAGGTAGACGGGGGAAGTAAAATGTTGATGGTGGTAACGTCATAGACTTTGCCATCACCAAAGTATTTAATACTTTCTAGTGCCGAGGAGGGGAAAGATCTTTCAAAAGTTTCTCCTTTCTTTAATAACAAGGCTATTACTGCTTGTACTGGAGGTCCTGTAGCCTCTATTAAGAAACTCAGAAACTGAACACTTCATAGATAGACCTCCTCTGATAGACAAAATTATTCTCTTTCAAAAATGACCCCTTTCTTTGACAAGGTCATGGTATCTGTGGATCCTCATAGATCCTTGAACTCTTCAAGTGGGGTCATTACATGTAGAGATCAATGTAGAGATAAACGTGTCTGTGGATGAAATTGAGTCAGAACTGGCTTCTTAATCCGTAACAGACGTTTTACCAATTATTAAGACAGACAAGGGTGTTAAAGTTGCAACAGCCTCGTTTATTTTGATTTTTGGACAACCGGATTTACCCAAGAAGGTTACCAGAGGCTATCAGTGAGGCCATATGTGGTTAACCCACGGAGATGTTTCAAGTGCCAACGTTTCGGGTACATGACTTCTTCTTATTCGAAGCAGGGCGTATGCGGTCATTGTAGTGTTGAAGGTCATATAGAGAAGGAGTGCGTCATTTCTCCTATGTGTGCCAACTGCGGTGGTGAACACCCTGAGTAATCTTTCAACTGCCCTACCTTTAAGAAAGAGAAGGCTATCCTGAGCATCATGACCAAAGAGAAATTATCGTTTTCCGAAGCAAAAAAGCTTTGTAGATCTGCTCAACCGAAGGTAGGCCTAAACAGAAAATCGTATGCTGAAACTTTGACCACTACAAAGTCGTTATGTACACATTGTGCTGACCTGACACGAAAAATAGAAGTCCTCACCGAGCAAATAACACGGCTTCTTTCGTTAGTCACAAATGGCCCGTCTATTATTGTTGTACATCCTGCTAGCACCTCAAGGGACTCGCTTTCTTTATCGACCCTTTTGACGAGAAGGCTCGGTGGAAGAAGCAGGTCTTTGAATGACACTAGTAGTTCGACGCAGAAGAAATTGACATCTGGTAGTAAGCCTTTTGCGTCGAATGTTGTAATGCCAGAAAGAAATGAGAAAAGAGTTCAATCTATATCGGCACCGGCAGTAAACAAATAAATATCGGCTGCCAAGAAAACAAATATTCTAAAAGGAGGGCATGCTAAAACCTCCCCTTCTAAATCCAAAACTTCCTCCGATTCCATCCCTGACAAGTGGATATGGAATTGGAGGAATCTATTTACTGGGACGTCAGTAAACGTCCCAGGTAAAAAAAATGGAGAGCACCAATGGGTCTCAGATCAATCCATTCCTAAGTTGATAAATATCTGCAATTAGCAAGTCAGTTATACATTGGAACGTCAACGGTGTTAGGAGTCACATAGAAGAACTTAAAGTACTCGTGCGAGATGTGTATCCAATGTTTGTATGTCTACAGGAGACACATCTCCACGAATCGCATAATTTCTATGTAAGGGAGTATTCAGTTTTTAGATCGTACTTAGTTACAGAAGAACGAGCTAGAGGTGGCGTAGCCATCATAGCCCTTGACTGTATCGATGCTGTTTCTCTAAACTTAACAACCTTTTTAAAAGCAGTAGCCGTTCAAACAGCTGTCCCGTAAAAACCCTGTGTGTTGCGTCTAATTGCCACCACAAGAAAATCTTCAACACAGTGATTCAGTGAACTTAATAAGCCAGTTGCCGACTCCGTTCTTATTGGTAGGAGATTTTAATGCCCACCATTTAGGTCAACTAGTGGAGAGTGTAAGAATGGAACGAGACTAATGTCTGCTAAATGACGGTTCTTTCACTCATTTAGCAGCATCTACCGGTGGATGGACAGCTGTTGACCTATCGTTCTGCAGTCCCATTCTGACTACTAGATGCACATGGTCAGTGCTTAACGACATGTAGGAAGCGACCATGTGCCCATTAGTATCAATTTATGTGACTCCTCTCCATGTTAGGTTCGACATCTCCGTTGGATTTTGGGAAAAGCCAACTGGGACACTTTTTCGAAGTACTTTATTTCACTTGATATGGATTATCTGACACTAATTGATGAAATTGTTAATCATTTTACTAAAACCATTTTGAATGCCGCTGAAAATACCATTCCTAAATCGTCTGTTCACGTACGCTGTCCACCAGTCCCATGGTGGAACGATGAAAGCACCGATATCCTCTGTTTACGACGAAGTGGTCTAAGGAGATTAAGCGACACCCAACAAATGAATACCTTCAGGTATATAAAACATTGCATGCAAAAGCACGGAGGATATTTAGGCTGAGTAGAATGAATTCTTGGGGACAGTACATTGGCTTAATTAGATAAACAACTCCATCCAACAGTATGGAGGAAGTTTAGATCAGTTTGTGGTACTTCCATACCGTTGCCAGCCATTGCGCTAAAGTAACCGGATGGAATATTGATCACAAACAGTGGTGATATTGCTTATATACTGGGAACATCATTTTCTAACTTTTCTGCTACTACAGCCTATAATAGATTATTCCAGAGGTACAAACGGAACGATGAAGCAATACCGTTTACTATTTGGTTGTCTGGGGACTCTCCTTTGAACACTCCTATCTCTATGTGGGAATTGGAGTCAGCTCTCGCGTTAACAAGGGATTCTGCTCCAGGTTCTGATTCCATTGTATATTCCATGCTGAAACATCTACCACCATCGGCGAAACTTGTACTCCTTCGAATATACAGTCGTTTATTCGAGGAGCGGTTTTTCCCCGATGCATGGTTAGAAGCGACTGTAATTCCCCTTTTAAAGCCAGGTAAAGACAAAACCAATCCCAGTAGTTCCAGGCCTATATCTCTCACAAGCGACTTGTGTAAACTACTGGAAAAAATAGTCAACCGCCATATATCTGGTACCTAGAAACTTCTTAGCAACGAACAGTGTGGTTTCAGACAAAGACGATCATCCGTTGACCAATTGGTTTTGTTAGAATCTGCTATTCAAAATGCCTTTCTCTTGCGTCAAACACTCGTTGCTGTTTTCTTTGACCTTGAGAAGCATGGGCGCCTATACACACGGGCGGGGGGGGGGTGCCCCTCTAGCTTCCAGGAAAATACAAATTAAAATTATTAAGACTTTCATACAAATATTTCTTTTCTATTTTCAGCTGATGTGGAAGAACTATATTTTAATTATAATAAATTTTCACAGTATTAACAATATAAATAGTATATTTATGCGATTCTGCTATATTAACACCTTGACTGAACGAAGTAGGTTTTAAAGTCAGAAACTATCGAATATCCATATTATGTGATTATGTTAATGTGGACAATTTAATGGTTGCGTCAATTAAAGGAAAGCAGTTGAACAGGACCGACGAATATCCTAGACGCTGACACAGCAACCCAGCTAGCCCAATGATAACGAAAATGTGACTGGAAGGACAACCTAGGCCCTGACTGACGCTGCATTTCTTCTCTGTTGCATGTCATCTGCCTTTGACATTGTAGTACTGTATTGGTTGCAAGTAGGAAGCAGGGAGATTATATATTGACTATAGTGTACGGTACCGTGTTACGATTTACAAAATTGATAAATTATTAGCCTAATTGGAAAGTGAAAACACTTTCTAATAACGAAACATAACAAACGTCAAGAATAAATTTCAAAAGAATTCCTATGTATATTAATACGATACATAGATATTAGGTATATTTCTTTTCTGTTAAGTTAAACAAAACATACCATTTTGTCCACATATTAATTTTAATAGTTTATTATATGTTTTAGCCTATGTTACATTACCTTTAATTGAATTGTAGAAATTGACGTTTTAGTTTGATTTATCTTTAATATTAGTCGAGGAAACAAAGCTTAAAATAGGAAAAAACTTCGCAAATTTCTCGGAAAAGACAGATTAGCATACAAATTTGGGTTTAAGTTCAACTTACCCTCTACTTTAAAATCTATATAGTGCCGACGGACGCTTTTCTATTTTTTAAGCGTGAAAACTACCCCTTATTGTCAAAATCTATAAAAAAGCGTAAAAAGAGTGAAATTTAGTTCAGATGAATTAAAAATAATGATTGTCTGATACTCTAATTGTAATTTTTAAATATTTCGATCATCTAAAAATTCATTTTCAAGGGTGAAAACTACCCCTAATTGCTCAAATTTGTAGAAAAAGCTTAAGGAGGATAAAATTTGAATCTGCTTACTTAAGTAGGACCTATACATTTATTAATTTATTTCACACGGGTAACTGAATTGCAGGTGAAATCTTTCTCTAGTCGTAACCCACTAACGAAGCATTTTTTCTCATTTTTAGCGTTATATGATCAGTTCCTCCTGAAACACGCAAACACCCTGAACATAATGAGATATTTCAGTAAAATCAGATATTCGACTGTCATGCCTCGGTTAAAATTTTAAAAAAAGCCACTTATAAAACTGAATTAATAGCCTATATTTAAAAAACTTCCAACCTCAAAATAATTTGTCGATTACTATCCTATCTTATAATAAATAAAATGACACAAGAAAAAAAAATAAATATAAAAAATGCTTTTATACAATCAGGATGTTGGAAATACGATAAAAGTAAAATCCCCCTTCAAATCAAACAATCAAACGCACCTAAAATGACGTTTCAATTAAATTAAATATTTTTTTTTAAAGGAAACGGTCTCCATAATCCTAATTTATAATAAATGTACAAATATTATAGCCCATTAATGCATAGCGAAATACTTTACTATTAGGCCTAATATTCAGTTAATAGCTCTCAACTATTTTATAACGAACGTCAACAGTTTTTTTGTTTTTTAGTTTTTTAAAGCTCTAAATTTTATTTTTCTTAGAATCAAATTATTAAGACCTAAAATATTGCAAAATTTAAGAAATGCAATTCAAGTTCCAGTAGATATTCTTGTTACATGTCATTAATTTACATATGCCTATCTAGGATGACTGAATGGGAGGGGTTTAACTTTCTTTAAATCAACATTAAAAATGGTGAGTTTTAACAACCTCTAAGAGCAAATTTTTCTGTGTGTTTATTATAACTATAGTAACTTATCTGAGTTCGTTAACTAATTGATTTTTTCGGATTGTGTTAAACACAAATTTTTCAAAAAATGTTCACAAAAAATTTCAAAATCTGCTATTTACACCACTAGATTCGTATGAATGTTGCGAATGGTTGGGTTTTCAGTTTAAATGTATAGCTAGTGGGTTTCCCCCTCCAGAAGCGCATATGTGATGGTCCAACGGTGGACGTTTCCGAACGTTTTCAGCCATACGATAGAATCTTTTTGGACGTTCCGGAACGTCCTTAGCGTTGAACCATGGAAGTTCTAATGTTTTCCGTTCTATTTTAGTGACATGGATATCAGACATTTCTTTCGGCCAAAAAATAATGGTGGTACTTTGAAAAGAGCCGGGCAAGAGGATTCAATTACATCTGAACCTGAACTAACATCTTTAAAAGTGCCACGTCAAAATATCTCCAATCATATTGTCATTTAAGAGTCGACCGTGCTTTATTATACACAGCCCCAAGCATCAACATCAGTTGCTAAACAAAATCAGTTTGATTTAGGTGAGTACATAAATCTAAATCAGGACGTATCTGTACCGCTGTCAGATGACATGAAATATAGTTTACTAACCAATCCAATTGTACGAAATTTGACATGTGACATCAAACAAGATGCTGAAACTGGCAAAATAAGAAAAAGAAGTTTTCAAAAAAAAATGGTTGGAAAAATATTCATGGTTGGTCTACTCACCAAAATTGAAAGGTGGGCTTTGAAAATTTTGTACGATATTTAGACCCGTTTTCCCGGCAAGCTGGCCTGAGCAACCGGGCGGGTCCACAGGTGGCGGATAGTGGGACGGCCTACAGAAATGTAGGTTACCTGTGAATAACGATTCCGGAAGGTTTCTGAATATTCAGGCCTGGACCAAGGCTATGGTTCAAAGGTGAGGAATTATCCCTCCTCGTCAGTCAACCGGTTGGGCGTGGTAGAAATAACCGAGTGCTCTGACCGGGGAGACTGGGGTAGTTGGGAATTAAGTCCTCACAATGCTACTCTCACCTCCCGGGTGAACCAAGGGCAATGCGACAGTGAAGTATGGGCGGGAAACTACCCAAACGACACAGTTGTAAAAAAGAGAGTAAAGCAGGCTGTTCGTCTGAGCAGTTAATAATGTCCTGAACTTGGGGTGTGCTTCAAGGTCAGTGACTGAATACCCAATCCAAGGTGGAAGGCATCGTGTCGAAGGATGAATGGCTGCAGGGTATAAAATGCAGTCCCAAACGATCCCCTTGAGGAACCAGACAAAACCTCATTGTATGTTGTTTTGCCAGGGCAATGGGGGCTCTGCTCTGGTCGACCTTTATCTCCCCCATACTCGTTGGACGTTTATGGACCAGAAAAATACAAATAATAATTTTGAGACTGCACAGACGGCGGGAGCCAATGAGTTGGCAAACCGTGGGTCTGTAGCAGAGATGCCAACGGCAACCATCACTGGGGGTGCGGGGGCGGCTGTCAAGCTGTCGAATGAAGAAACCGGTGAAGTAGCTGCAGAGTTGAGTACGCTCTCTTTACGGAGAAAGCGAATGAGTGGAGCGGCCAAAAGGCGGCTCCGAAAAGAACAGGCGAGAGCAGCGGGAGGGCCAACAACCCTGAAAAAACGGAGGGGAGGCCAAAACCGAGCTGAGTCTGTCAAAGTCCAGGGCTTGGATGTTGTGAGGAGGGAGGTGCAACAGGGAAGAAAGCAACCGAGAGCGCCAAACCCCAGCACGTCAAAAAGGCCTAGGATTGAGACGTCCAACCCCTCTCCAGTGAAGGGAGGAATGAAGAAGGTGAAACTGGGACAAGGGGGGGATGCTGGAGTGTCTTCGGGCACATACGGCGATACCCTCAGGCAAAAGCTAGCAATTGTCCCAGTTAGTTACCCTGAGAGACAACTCTCGGAAGAGATGGCGTTGGAGCTGGAGGAGCTGTTCTTCTCGGAACTGCTGTCCGCTGAGGCGGAGAGTGGGGGTAGAGGATTTAGGACAGCATACTTAGAGAGGGGAGCTCTAAATGTCGTATGCTCCTCACGGGAGAGCCTGGAGTGGGTCCTTCGGGTCCTGCCAAGCTTCACCCTGAGCGAGGGGGTAAAGTTGAGGGCAGGGCCACCCAAGGAGATCTTTTGCATTGCAAAGGTGTCAATGTGGGTGCCCAAACCCTACAATGACAAGGAGCCGGAAGAGATCCTGAAGGTGGTCAAAACCCAGAACCCTGGGGTTGTTCAGGATACTTGGAAGGTGATTGCTAGAAAAAGGGAGGATGCAGGTCTTACCCTGATCTTGTATATAGGAGAGGGCTCCCTCAGGGCACTGCGGAACAACAACCTGAGGGTGAACGTGGGGCTGAGACAGGCCACGTTCAAGGTGCTCTCTAGTCCTGGGGCTGCTCTGCGAACCCAGGCAACTGCAGAGTAAGCAGGAAAATGATCAAGATCCTCCAAGTGAACCTACAGCATAGCAGGGCGGCCAGTGCTGTCGTGTGTAGGATGCTGGACAGGGGAGAGGTGGACTTGGTGCTCATCCAGGAACCATGGATTTCTGGAGGAAAAATATGCGGGCTGGCGACATCTGGAGGTAAGTTGTTGTATGATAAGGACTCCGGTGTTCCCAGGACGTGTATCCTGGTTAGGAGGGGGTTGTGTGCTTTTGTACTAACGAACTTCTGTTGCAGGGATTTGTTAGCAGTGACAGTGGAGCTGCGGGCGGAGGGGGGGATGAAGAGGCTGAACCTGGCCACGGCATATCTCCCCTTTGACTGCGCGGGGGCTCTACCAACACAAGAGCTGAGGAGCCTGGTCGAGCACTGCGGGGCTGTGGATGAGGAGCTGCTGGTGGGGATGGATGCTAACTCCCATCACACTTCGTGGGAAAGTACAGGTACCAACACTAGAGGTGAGGAACTTTTAGCTTATCTTAGCTCTAAGAATTTACTAGTCTTAAATCAGGGGGAAGAGCCGACGTTTGTCACTAGGGCCAGACAGGAGGTCCTGGACATTACGGTGGCATCGAACCAGATGGCTAGGTATGTACTAAATTGGTATGTGTCGGATGAACCATCTTCTTCTGATCACAGACATATTAGGTATGATATCTCTCTAAATCCAGCCATGCTTCACCAAACCAGGGATCCAAGAAGAACAGACTGGGACTCCTACAGGAGGGACCTGGGTGTTCGGATTGAGGAGGCTGGATTGGAGTATGGTGGGAGGAGAGAGCTAGAAGACTCTGCCACATTGGTTGGCGAGGCTATAATAGAATCCTTTACTGATAACTGCCCTCTCAGTGAGGGGAGAAAAGTAGGGGATCCGTCATGGTGGAACAAGAAGCTAGCCAAACTTCGGAAGACCACCAGGAGACTCTTTAATAGAGCAAAAGAGAACGGGGAGTGGGACCTGTATAGGAAAACACTAACCGAATACAACAGGGCAATTAGAGAAGCGCGCAGGAAGTCCTGGAAGGAGTTTTGTCATGAGATTGACAAAACTCGGGAAGGGGCACGACTGTATAAAGTGCTCTCTAAGGACCCAGTTAACCCGGTGGGGATGCTAAGAACCACACTGGGAAATATATCAAAAACGGCAGGGGAAATTGTGGAAGAATTAATCAGAATACATTTCCCTTCCAGTACCCTGAGGAAACTTGGGGGAGCAGACACTGAACCAGTTACCAAACTCTCCACAAGACGTGGTAAGAGGGAGGACTGGGAAGTAGCAAGGAGGATAGTAACTCCACAAAGGGTAAGATGGGCTGTTGGCACTTTTAAACCCTACAAATCTCCAGGTCCAGATGGGATCTATCCTGTGCTGCTGCAGCAGGGAATGGATATGCTGGTGCTGGTACTTACTAAATTATACAGGCTAAGCATTGCTCTAGGGCATGTGCCGGCAGCCTGGAAATCTAGTAAGGTGGTCTTTATACCTAAGCCCACCGGTAACCAATCGGAAGGGAAAGGATACAGACCTATCACACTCATGTCCTTTGTTCTCAAGGGACTTGAAAAACTGATTGATAGGCATATTAGGGGGGGGGGTGCTTTGGCTATCAAACCACTGCATTGGAACCAGTATGCTTACCAACCGGGGAAATCCTGCGAGGGAGCTCTCCATCAAGTGGTTGGTAGGATTGAGCAAATGATCGCTAAGAAAGGTTGTGCCATAGGTGCCTTTCTCGACATTGAAGGGGCTTTCAATAACCCCTCAGTGGAGACGATGGTAAGTGGTGCAAGACGTCATGGAGTGGATGCGACCACTTGTGGTTGGATAAGTTCCATGTTAACAAACAGAAGCATTTCTGTAGAGGTGGCAGGGGAGGTCAGAAGGGCGGAGACAAGTCTGGGCTGTGCACAGGGGGGGGGGGTTCTCTCTCATCTGTTGTGGTGCCTAGTGGTTGACAACCTTATTGAACTCCTGAATGAACAGGGGTACTTCTGTCTAGGATATGCGGACGACATAGTTGTCCTGATCCTGGGCAGATTCCCTGATACAGTCCTTGAGGTAATCAGAAATCCTCTACGACTGATTGAAGAGTGGTGTAAAAAGGAGAACCTTAGGGTAAATCCAAAAAAGACTGCTCTCATTAACTTCACCAGACAGCGAAAAGATCTGACGACCAGGATGCCCCGCTTGTTTGGTGAATACCTTGAGTTTGTGGGGGAGGTGAAGTACCTGGGAGTTACTCTGGACAGGAAACTCACCTGGAACCCACATCTTGAGAGGACAGTTAACAGGGCCAAAAGGGCACTGGTGACTGTGAGAAGAATGGTGGGTAAGAAATGGGGACTGAAGCCATCAATGATGCACTGGATGTATCTGAGGGTGATAAGACCTATGATTACCTATGGAGCTCTGGTGTGGTGGACAAAGGCCAACCAGGCACAGACAAGAGCTAAACTGAGCTCTATCCAGAGATTGGCCTGTCTGTGCACACTGGGAGCGATGTCAACTACACCAGGTGCAGCAATGGAAGTAATGCTTAACCTCCCTCCCCTTGAGCTTGTCCTTAGGGGAGAGGCGAGGCTAGCGGCATGGAGATTGCGCAACTCGAGCAACTGGGCTAACCTCCCAGATGTATCGGGACATATGAGTATCGAGTGCGTGGTCAAAGAACCCGTCTTGGAAATGGGCAGCGACCACATTACTCGAATGTTTGCACCTGACCAGGTCCACCAAACTGTGATGGAATGGTCAGGGACATTAACATCGGGAGCTCAGATCTGGTACACAGATGGCTCCAAGATGGACTTCGGCACTGGAGCGGGGGTGTATTGTAAAAACCCAAGGGTAGAACTAGTTTTTTCCTTGGAGAGGCATACCTCTGTCTTTCAGGCCGAAGTATATGCTATAAATGCCTGTCTGGGAGAGATAGCGAGAAGGGAAACACATGGGGCCCGGATTGCTATTTTCTCCGACAGTCAGGCAGCAATTAAGGCACTAAACGGACACGTGGTCACCTCGGCCATAGTCAGGGAGTGCCTAATTAACCTACAAGCTCTGGCAAGGCACAATCAAATCAAGTTAGGTTGGGTGCCAGGGCATAGGGGAATACTTGGAAATGAAGCCGCAGATGCGCTGGCCAGGGAGGGGTCTTCGACTCCCCTGATTGGACCGGAGCCTGCGGTAGGTATTTCCAAATCCATGGTCAAGATGACAGTGCGAAGGTGGATGGCTGAAAGACACTGTGAGCACTGGATCAGGGCCGAAGGGATGAGACACAGTAAGCTAACCCTTAGGAAACCTTCCTTGGGGCTGCAGAAGAATCTCATCTATCTGTCTAGGCAGGAATTGAGGATAGTCACAGGTCTACTCACGGGACACTGTGGACTAAGGAAACATTTGCATAAAATGGGTATCTACAAAGATGAACCAGTGTGCAGATTGTGCGGGCAGGAACTGGAGACTGCCACACACATTATTTACAGATGTGAAGTACTTGCTGAGAGGCGCTTCAACCTCTTTGGTGATGGAACGGCTTTGGTGGATGCTGAAGGTAAAACTCTAGTCAGGAAACTCCTAAACCTGGTAAGAGGGAAGGGGTTATTTGACTAGATCAGGGAGGTAAGTACAATATACCTTAAGGTAGCAGTGCTTCGGGCAATTCAAACCCGCTCCCAAGTTGAAAAAAAAAAAAAATAGACCCGTTTTAAAAAGAGGATTATTTGGAGCATTTGTTGTGAGAGCTCATCAAGATTACAAACATTTTCATGAAGATGCTAAAAGCCATGAACAGAGCAATTGGCATCATGGGTCTATAAGTAAAGCGAAAAGTTTTACTGATTCCATAGAAATGAAGAAGAAAAATGTCATCGAGCAAATAGACAGCGGGATTACTGAACTTATAAATGCTAATCGTGAAAAGCTAAGACCCATTCTAGCATCACTAGTATTTTGTGGCACCCATAATATATCAATTCGGGGGAAACACTCAAATGAAGGAAATTTTGAACATTTACTTCAGTTTAGAGTTAGTTCAGGTGACAAAGTCCTGAAAAATCATTTGGAAAACCATTGCAGTAGGGCAAAATATACGTCCCACAGAGTACAGAACGACCTAATAAGTGTGTGTGGCTCTATTTTACAAGGAGAGATTGTTGATGAAGTTAATAAATCAGTGTCATTTTCGCTTTTAGCAGATGAAACTGCTGACATAAGCGGTAAAGAACAGTTATCAGTCGGTGTACGGTTTGTTGTTAAAGAAGAGCCCATGAAGTTTGATGTGAAAGAAGAGCTCTTAGGATTTTCTAAACTAAGCCGGTTATCTGCTGAGGGAATCTCTTCATCGATTTTATCATTTGTTGAGAATATTGGATTAGATATGACCAAATTGATTGGCCTAGGGTTTGATGGTTGTTCTACAATGGCAAGACATGAAAGTGGTGTGCAGGCTAGAATAAAAGAAAAATACCCTAAAGCAGTGTATTATCACTGTGCCTCGCATAGACTGAACTTAGTAGTTAATGAACTAAATAATGTCCAAGAAATTCGGAATACTGTTGGAACCATAAAACAAGTTATACAGTTTTTTAGAGAAAGTGTTTTACGTAGAAAAAGCATAACAATCGAAATGTCAGTCAGGGAAATGTCAGTCAGGAAACAAGAACAAATGCCAACCAGCTAGATACTGCTACATCATCGGCAAAATTCATTATTTGCTTTATTATTTCCAGATACTCTTCTTATCTAGAGCCTGCAGCTAATAAGCTACAGAGTATCGATATGGACCTTCACAAAGTACATCAGTACATAAATACAGATTTACTGGGGACTTTTAAAAGCCATAGAGAGGAAAATTCGAATGAATTCTCAAACATTTTCGAAGAGGTCACGCGTACTTGTAATGACATAAAAATTCCAAGATTGGCTGGCAGGCAGACCAAAAGATTTAATGTTGAGTGTGGTACATGTGAGGATTACTTCAGAGCATCAATTTATAATCCTTACATAGATTCATTAATTATGTCTTTATCAACAAGATTTGAAAACAGTAATGATGTAGCTTCATAGTAAGGAAGATTATATGACATATATTAAAAGACTGCAAGAGTTCTATAACATTGATAACTTGGAAGGAGAGGCCACATTATAGTTCGATTTATGGAAATCCAAAGAATTTTCGGAAAAAACAACACTCCAAGATGTTCTCACAGAAACCACATTTCATCCAGCAGTGAGGGAAATGATAATTTATTATCAAACTATACCTCATACAACTTGCACTGTGGAACGTTCCTTTAGTACACTCCGCCGTGTAAAGACTTGGATACGTAGTACGATTGGTGAGGACCGTCTTTCTGGATTGTGTCTGCTCAGTTTACACAGAAACAGAGTGAAATCAAAGTGTGCTAGTTTCCAGGATAAAGTTGTTGATCAATTTGGAGAGAAAAAGAGAAATTTGCAATTTGCATTTTCAGACAAATATTAGTCTAGGGTAATCTGGCGAATACGAAGGCCTGTAGCCGCGTCCAGACATGAGCGCGAGCATTATGGTGTAACATTTTGGCGACATTTTGCCGATCAGCGAGCCTTGTCGCGAGTGCAGTATCGTCGTGGCGAGCATTTCTGCGTCCCACCAGTTGTTGGTATTTTCCCGTCACATCAAAGGAAACGCTCGCGAGATTGATACACCAGCCATGCGCATGTCTGGACGGAGGAGACGAACATTTCCACAAATATACACTGTCAGTGTGATCATCGAAGTTGTCAAGTTATATGTTTTTGTTACTCGTTGTCGTTTTATTTTATTGATACTTTATTTTCAACTTATTGTTTTTCTTGTTTGTTTAAGTTTAAGAGATGTACCCTACACCCTACACTACCACCCTTTTGTTCTACTATAGGACTCATACTAATGCCTATGCCAGTGAAAAACTTTTACTTTGCTACTTCTTTATTCATAACACAAAACAAAGGAAAACAAACAATTTATGAAGTAGGTCTAATAATAATTGTTCTAATACAAGAATTTGCATCGTACTATAATTTAACTTTATACACTCCAATATTATTTCAACCCATTTACCCATACATTCATATTCTCTTGATGTAGCCATACTATAGGGGCGTTTCCTTTTATCTCGGAGCTTTTTATTATATTTTTTAGTATTTTAAGGAATAAAGATTCATTCATTCCAGCCTAGTTGACTGGGTCGGATTCGCATGATAATTGGAACTCCTGTTCTGGTTTACTTGAACACAAAGATGTTAAAGAACTCCTCTCGCTGTTCCAAACCGCAACAAAACACCATACCCCAAGAGGAAAGCGGAAATATTATTGGATACCCTTTTGGAAAGATTATAATATTGTGAAACTCGTAACTAAGAGACATTCAATTAGTCAAAAACTCCAAAAGAATAATAGTGATGAGCTCGTGGACACGAGCAACAAAGTGGAAGTGCAGATCTCTGTGTGCAAGCAAGAAAAAGCTGTGCATAGACTTGACCCGAGAAAAAGGAAATCTCAATACTGGAAAATGATAAAGATTCTAAATAACTCCAGCAATCCTATACAGGAAAATATTTATTCAAATGCCCTCTCAATTGATGGCGAAAATGCTAGAACTATTGAAAAAAAGCTGCAAATATGTTTGCGATGCAATATGAAATAGAAAGCAAACTAAGGTTTACAGCAAAAGACAGATTACAATATAATTTATAAGTCATATAAATCAGTAATTAGAAATAACAGAACGATAACTAAACTGCATTTTCACTTCTGATTTCACTCTCGAGGAACTGGGATTCACCTCTTGGATTAAAAAGAGTCACCAGGACCTGATGCCAGTCTTCATGCAAATGATCATTAATTTTGGTGAATATATGTTTGAGTACATTTTTCTGCCATTCCTAACTTTTCAATACTCTCTTTTGTTAACGCGTTTCGGATTAACTCCATTTTCAAAACTTCAATAGTACTCTTTATGGAGTACTATTGAAGAGCACTATTGAAGTTTTGAAAATGGAGTTTATCCGAAACGCGTTAACAGAAGAGAATATTGAAAAGTTAGGAATGGCAGAAAAATGTACTCAAATATATAGAAATATTCCTAACATAAATGAAGATGAGTCTATTAATAATTTCAATTCTGGTGAGAATGCAAAGAGATTCCTCCGTGAAATATTTAATGTCTCCTGGCGCACTGGCAAATTGCCTAAGATCTGGAAGGATTATATTATTATCCCAATCCTTAAGCCAGAAAAGCCATTTACTGTAAAAGTTATAGACCTGTCTCTCTATAAGAGGACCTGCATCCTCTGTAAGCTTATAAACGTATTATCCACTCCAGACTTATAGACTACTTTGTGAAGCACAACCTACTCCACTTCTACCAAACAACCTTTCGAGCTAATCATAGCACTGTAGATCATCAGCTGTTTTACCTGAGTCATTCAATAATCGATGGTCTCTAGGAAATCCTCAAGATATTCTATTGGTAGCGTTATTTTATGATCTATTTGCGTCTTTTGCCCGTGACTAGTGGCAACTATCTGTTCATATTATTCACAGCACAGGGATAAAGGGCAATGACAGTTCATATCAGTATATGGATCAACAATTTCCTCAGAGGTAGGAAATTCTCTGTAAAGTTCAATGGTGTATGCTCGAAGTCGCGTAGATTATGGGCTGGAGTACATCAGGGCTCTGTCATTAGTCCTCTTTCACTTCTTGTTTACATGAACACAATCCACTCCCACTCCACCCCTTCAGGGTTCGCGACAAACCAGTTAGGGGTACGCCGAAAATAATGTTTAATGACGGACGTTGTGCAAAAACAAAAGGAATGAAATGAGAAAGACCCAATTCAATGAGTAAAATGAAACCGAATAGCAAAGTTACTTGCAATGCAACAAATATTAAAGCTAATAAAAATAGCATTGGTTTCAAAATTAAATCACAGAGAACAAGGTTTTTGGAACTTGTGAGCGCAAAGACGGATTTAATCAGACTGGTACCAGAGTATTTAAACCCAACTTTAGCTAAGTGAAAGGTAGCGGTATTACAATACAAAGGTGGCGCAAAGACCAAGGGGAATCCAGTCAATTATTATGATTTAAAAATAGGAAATGTTTAGAGAAAATAAGGTTCGAAAATTCAACTGCAGGTTAAATGACATGAATTTAAAGAAAATACAGAATAATTTATTTGAAATTATGGAATAATTTTAAATATTGTCAAGGTACAATTTGAAAGACGGATAACACCCGACGTATTTGTGTAGAAAATTCAAATAGATGTATATAACGCAAGACCAGATATATGGGTTTATCTATTTACATTTGAATTGGATTTTAAACTACTAATTGCAACAAAGCAGCAACAAGGGTAACATTAAGAAAATTACTCAAGAGGATTCAAGAATTAATAACTTATATTCCATCTCCATTACCAATGATATTTATCGTCTTTTCATATTTTAACACCATTTTGTATTTTATATTATTTAGTTCCAGATTTTAAAACTATTTTGTCTTACAAATACTATAATTAGACTTATATTATGCTTATAATTAGACCTCTGACTTTAGGATGTCGACAGTACCAGAAATATTCTATTTTAATTAAAACAAATATTTAAAACTTTAATGTGTCGTCGTTTGTTTTTCTAAGAATTACAGCTTCATTTACTGTTATACTTCGTATTATATAAAAAGTATATATACTCCAATATATCACTGGTGTAGCTCAGAATTCTTAGTACTCAAACGATTGACGTGAAATTTTATGAATTCGTAGGAAAGATTTCAGAGAAAAACAAACGTAAACTTCAAGAACACATGCCTATAGTTTTTGAAGAGGTATGTAGGGTAAAATCAGTTGAAAGTTTCCAGCAAAATCGGTGCGGTACTTTTTATTTACAATTTTTATAGTGAAAGTCTGAACTATATCACCCAATAAAAACATAATGTACTTATATTAAATGTGCATCGAACTATTCTCTAAACTCGGGATGTATTTAGATTAGAAACAAACTTAATTAAATAATTTTGTCAATATGTGTAATTTATGTAAAGTGTAAAATATGTGTAATTTATGGCAGACTGGCTTGAATCGTAATTTTTCAAATTTTGCCTCGCATGTAATAATCAGCTCTCAGTAGCAAACATTCAGTCCCCAAGGAAGTTTTGGTAGACCAATAAAAATTTTAATGCTGGTTACGCAACACCTGCACGTATTAGTTACACTTGGAACAATCATTCCTGGTTTATCAGTAGCAATAACCAATGTTTATATCTCTATCGATGCATTGTTCAAAAGAGATTGCTGACGTTGGATTCATTTCCAGTTTGAAGCCAAAGACTAGACTGGGTTATAGATTTAGAGCCTACAAGAGATGTTCTATATTTTCTTATTGGAACATTTGATTTAAAATATACATCCTTGCTTTTAATTAAGGAAAACTGTAACTATTATACTACATTATAAATGTTTTTTATAATAATAACGAGATTTCTGAATAATAATAACTAAATTTTATACATACACACACACACACACACACACACACATATATATATATATATATATATATATATATATATATATATATATATATAAAGATATTTACGACTTACAATATAATGAACTTAAGCAAGAATCTCACTTTGTATATATGCGAACTAATACTTTCAAGGGCTTTAATTACATGTTCCCATTTTTTAGCAGCAACTACTGGACTATATATATATATATATATATATATATATAAATATATATATATATATATATATATATATATGTATATATCACTTACATTAATTGTACTTAAACAAGAATCTCACTTTGTATATATATGCGAACTAATACTCTCATAGACTTTAATTACGTGTGTCCGAATTTTCGAGCATCAACTCCTGGACAATATATATATATATATATATATATATATATATATATATATATCGCAATATGTCTTCTTGTGTATTAAAAAGAACTAAGTCAAAATACAAATACAAGAATTATAATTGAATTTACAATTCAATTATAATTCTTGTATTTGTATTTTGAGAATTGTAAATTTAATTATAATTCTTGCATTTGTATTTTGACTTAGTTCTTTATATATATATATATATATATATCAGAACAAATTATAAGTATGATAAAACAGTAAAATATAGTAGACCTACTTGATGCCAAAATAATGTGCCATACAATCAATATTTTTAGACAAAACAAAAAAATAGTTATAACTTATGCACTTATTGCCACAGATGCTGCACTACGTAACGAATAAAAAGTATAACAAGTGAATTTCTTCTTCTTCTGAAATGTGTCAAATATTTCTTTAGAATCTCTGTTGAAAAGGATTTAATCCTTACAAAGAATTCATGGACGTAAAATCCAGTTGTAATCCGATGTAAATGTCGGGTGGGTTCTGATAAATTACCAGTGGATCCTGACCCATGTAAACATCACTGGCAATGAAAAGGCTCATCAACTAGCCAAGGAGAGAACAAGCCTCCCTCAGCCTGAGTTCTCTACAGTCCTCCAGGTCCCTAATAAAAATGTCTACCAAAAAATAGAATCACATTAGATTGAGGGAACTTTCAGCAGGAAAACGGTGGGAACGTCTTGTGACGGGGAGGACAATTGACCATAACTTGCCCCGAGCTGTTAGCGTTGCAGCTTTCAGATTGAAGACCTGCCATGATTACCTTGCTGCGCACTTCCATGTGCTACCGACCCCGGAGTGTCTGCTGTGTGGTAGTGAACTTATGAATGCCGAACACCTTAATGATTGCACAGCCCTGGACCGGGCCCAAGATTACCTTGCTGCGCATCTCCACCGCATTCATGTGCTACCGACCCCGGAGTGTCTGCTGTGTGGTAGCGAACTTATGAATGCCGAACACCTTAATGATAGCACAGCCCTGGACCGGGCCCAAGATTACCTTGCTGCGCATCTCCACCGCATTCATGTGCTACCGACCCCGGAGTGGCCAGGATTACAACAGTCCCATCTTCAAGGAGGCCCATCTCTACTGGTCAGCGAGTCGCCAAATGGCGCGACTGCCAAGGGTGGGCGTTGGCTAGTAACTTAATGAGAATTATAGTTTTTTTCGTTTTGTAGTATAAAGGCCTCGTTTCTACAGCTGAAGTTCCGATTCTATTCTTACTTACGGAGCTTTTGCTTGCTATTTTATGGCGATTGGCTATTTTAATGATTCTGTGATCGGCACGCCGGCTGTCAGACACAGTGTACGTGCATAGGGAAGGCAGATTCTCCCATTCAGAGAAGTGGCTCCTAAAGACGCCGATCAGTGTAATCAGCATTTTATGACGTTATAATGTACTTAAACAAGAATCTCACTTTGTATATATGCGAACTAATACTTTGAAGGACTTTAATTACGTGTCCCCATTTTCGAGCAACAACTCCTGGACAATATATATATATATATATATATATATATATATATTTTAGATTATGCAACACTGTTTTCTTGTATACACTTATGTATGCCGGAAGATGGAGGCACTTACTAGTCTCTGAAAGCGCTCGCATAAATACCAAGTAAGATTCTTGTTTAAGTACATAAGTGAAAGTGATATATATATATATATATATATATATATATATATATATATCACATTGTATATATGCGAACTAATACTTTGAAGGACTTTAATTACGTGTCCCCATTTTCGAGCAACAACTCCTGGACAATATATATATATATATATATATATATATATATATATATATATATAGACTATATATATCACAATGTATATATGCGAATTAATACTTTGAAGGACTTTAATTACGTGTCCCCATTTTCGAGCAACAACTCCTGAACAATATATATATATATATATATATATATATATATATATATATATATATATATATATGTATGTATGTATATGTATATATATGTATATATATATATATATATACACGTATATCACTTACACTATAATGTACTTAAACAAGAATCTCACTTTGTATATATGCGAACTAATACTTTCAAGGACTTTAATTATGTGTCCCCATTTTCGAGCATCAACTCCTGGACAATATATATGTATATATATATATATATATATATATATATATATATCCTACTGAAACTCTCCCGAAAAAATTCTTAAACACCCAAAAGTTTTAAGACTTCGGCGGATTCCGATTCTCGATTCTAGGCATCGTCGGTTCTAATAGTATCGAGTAATCGCCAATTCTTGATTCTCACCTGATTAAAGTGCCGATTCCGATTCCTTTTTTTTATAACTGTTCAATAAATATGTGTGCGGTGTAATTTATAGGAAATATAATAATTATCGAGTAAGTCTTATTTCTGTATTAGTTGCTATGAATGAATTTAACGATTAAAGCAAATGCCGATTTGAGATAACGAAAATATTATTATTATTTATTTCGCAGCTACAAAGAGGATCGAAGTATTTCTGGTCCGTTTGTTTGTTAGTTTTATCCCATATGTTTGTCATGGTTTCAGAAATTCCTATTCATAAATCAAGGACGAATGTTTTGTGTACCCTATTACATTAAACGGAACTTTCAAAAGGCTTCTCCATATGATAAGTATGTTAACTAAATTATTATAAGAGAATATCATGTAGGCCTATATAACTTAAAAGAATTGATAATCGACTTCAAATCGAAAAATTTTAGAATCGGAATCAAAAATTTTAGGAATCGGCCCTTCCCTAATAAGGATTGTGTATATAGAACTTGCTTCTAATACCTTAGTGGTCGATTATTGTCTGAGACCTTCCCTCATAGGGAAGGTAGGTTTTCCGGGTCAGAGGGTCCATCACAAAACACGCCGATCAAAGTAGCTCCCTTGATGTTTTAAAGAGGTTAGAAGGTGCTGTTGAGGGATGAGTAATTTACATTTTTAATCCATCAATGGAAATCCGTCGACCTTGTCATTGTCTTTCCACGCAATTCAAACATATTCTGTAAACACTTACTTAATATTTTACTTAGCGAAGCCTCATCGTACCTGTGTTTCTCAAGAGTCGCATCGCACCTGTCAGTGCATTGTTCAATATTGCATTGAATTGTGTACTTATATTTTATATCTATATAAGTATATATTTTTTTAATATATATATATATAATACGTTTTCTTCTTTAATAACTTAAAACAACATAGGTTATTCAAATACAAGAATATTTATTAATTTATATCCAAAGCTTTTCGTTGGTACACAGTACCAACATCATCATCATGATGTTACCAACGAAAAGCTTTGGATATAAATTAATAAATATTCTTGTATTTGAATAACCTATGTTGTTTTAAAAAATTTAATATATATATATATATATATATATATATATATATATATATATATATATACCTTCTGCGCAGAAATACCAGTAAGAAGGTTATTTTGCGAAATAAACTGATAAATAATAGCTTATTCAAATCCTTAAGATGTGTAAACCAACAATGCAAATATTCTGTAAAATTAACCATTTTTAAATTCATTTTAGTTTATTAAGGTTTTAAGTTCCTAATTATTTAGTTTTATTATTATTCCAATATTTTTTTTATTATAGTAGTTTTTTCTTGTAAACTATATTGTTTTGGTCACTCTTTTAGTTTTATATTGTAGGTATCAAGTTTTTTCCTTACTCTATTCCCTCAATCCTTAGTTTTAGCTTTTTAGTGTCAACACTTGAGGTTTAGTTTAGTTATGTGTAGTTTTTAGTATTAAAACGTGCTGCATACGACGAGAATATTTTTGGTTGCTCGTCCAGAAAAAAACACTGTATTTTTTAAAATATTTTTAGAGGAGAAAAACAAAAAATTTATAACATATTTATTATTTAGTTTTTACAATGACCACCCGACCTTTAATTTATTTTGTAAATTCGTAAAAACGTACTGTTTTAAAAAAATTTACACGATTAAAGTTCGGATGGTCATAAGCTAATCTAAAAGTGATTGATTAAGATTCACCGAACATAATGGACTACAAAATTCAACAATTTATAACAATTTTTGTACTTGACAGTAGGAAATCTTTTATAAAAACAATTTGCATGCTAAGTTTTATTACTGTATATGTTTGAAGAGGGTTTTGAAAGTTCGTCGTTCAACTTGATCACTGAAGTTGAGTCTCGAACTTGTCGAAATTGTTTCGAAATACGAGTATTTTTAAAAAATCTCCATTTAGCTGGGAAAACCTTTGAAAAATTTCACAAACAGTTATTACAAATTAGGCTGCTTAAATTTATAACAAAAATATCTATACCTATAGGAGATATTAACATAAACAGTTTCCTAATTTTCGGCTTGAAACTCAATTTTGTAGGTGTTCTATCAAGTTTTGTATAAAAACATAATTCCAGATTAAACACAAATTTAACACTTGAAAAAAACAACCAAATTAGCGACATGCCTAGGGTCTATTTTGCAAGATGTAAGTGCTTTTTAAAGCAGTTTCTGGTGACCTTTTAACAGAAAGGTTTTTTAAAGATGTAATTTGTGTGAGAAAGATTTTTTGAAATAAGGAAGAGTACATGTGATATAAGAAATACTACTACAAAAAAAGGAAATAGACTACATAATTTCTATAATCATTATTATATACATAATTAACTAAATTCCAACGGTTGAGGCTAGCAGATACGCATTATACCAAAGGCAAATATTTATAATTTAAACCTCATTTTGAAGTTAGATGTTCTGGATGAAACTCTTTCGGAATCGACACATTTACCTAAACTCATAACCACAAAACACTTATCTATTATTGAAAATGTGAAAACTTTCTGTTGGCAAATGTAGGCCTAAACATTAAAACAGAGGAATTCTAGAAATGGCTTTGAAGTTGGTAATTAAAATAACAACTGGAAGTAAAATACGTATATTTTGATATCTTAAAATCAGTTTCAGTACAGAGTTCTATATAAACAAAATTATAATAAACTTTAAGCAAAAATTCAAATTAAGCATGTATATAAAATAAAAATGTGATAAGCTGTACTGGTAATCAAATGAAGCTTTAAAGATACGTTTAGAAAATTCATCAAGAGGAATAAACTTTAGTAGTCACGACATTATGTAATAATTCTAGATAAAATAAACGATTTTAGTTTTGAACCCCTAGAAATAATTCCAACTATAAATATAAAATAAATCACTTTTCAAACATTTACACTTTATAGAACTTCTGGACCTTATAACGCCCACCACTTTGTCCCTTTACATATAGGCCTATATTTATTTATCTTTAATCTATGGAAAATCACTCACGCATTATTAGTTATACTATTTTGGTTTTACAAATAATTTTAGTAGTCATAACTAGGGGCGTAGCCTGGGGGGGAGCAGGGGCCCCCAGATCAATTAATTTTATCAGAAAAGTATTAACTTATAACAGTGCAAAACATCTTCTGTTTAAGACCCAACAAATGTGTAATTTATATGTCAAACTAGCATAAAATATTATTTCTAGAAAAAAAATTTTCAAAATTTCCTCTCGAGGTACCATTTACCTCGACCCCCGGTCCCCCCCCCCCCAAAAAAAACATCGTCCTGGCTACGTCAATGGTTACAACAGTATATGTTTAACTTTAATGCAACGAATTATAATAATTTTTTATTAAACTGGGTGTATAAAGGTCCAGAATTAAAAGTGAATATATATTTTGCATTTAGTTTACTTAAACAGATTTTATTATCATTTACTTGTTTTTTCTCAAGTGTCTGTGACTTACTTTTAAAAATGATAAATGTAAATAAACTGAATTTGTTAATTAAATTTCTAATAATTTTAACTTATAAACTTAAACATTCAGTTTCATGTAAATTATTTTTGAATACAAATTAGAAATAATAAATGCAGTTCAAATGATACCAGATGTCAGAAAAAACTAAAAATAGCGATACAAATTTTAAAGCAATAAATTGAAATAAAATTATTTTGAATCAGCAGTGCTGCAAGTAGTTTACTTGCTCTGGGCGCGCCGGGTGCGCAGTTTGAAATGCCTGACTCCACAATATCCACAGAGGGGTTTTGGAAAACGGGCTTGACATTGGGATCTGTCGTGATCAGGCCTTAAACAATAGGCGCATATATCGTCAATCAACTCCCTGTTACAGCTGTCGCTATCATAGCCTCTACGGTAGCAGCATAGGCACACGTATGCATCGCAAACATGGACTCTAGGCTTGTGTCGGCGGCACTCGTTGCAAAACACCACATCGTTCATTTTCTTCATCGGTAGCATTTTCAAGCAGCCAAAGTCAAGCGAAACCTGTAACAAAATACAGACAATGAACTCCCATTGCAAGGCCACCCTTACTATAAGGCATCCTACCATATCTTTTATTGAAGAATATTACGTCTGAATTCTTTAAACCTTCATCGATTTTCTCTATCACTACAGTCGATTAAGGCAAACATAGAATATTACGTCTGAATTCTTTGAGCCTTCGTTGATTTTCTCTATCACTACAGTCGATTAAGGCAAACATAGAATATTACGTCTGAATTCTTTGAGCCTTCGTTGATTTTCTCTATCACTACAGTCGATTAAGGCAAACATAGAATATTACGTCTGAATTCTTTGAGCCTTCGTCGATTTTCTCTATCACTACAGTCGATTAAGGCAAACATAGAATATTACGTCTGAATTCTTTGAGCCTTCGTTGATTTTCTCTATCACTACAGTCGATTAAGGCAAAAATAGAATATTACGTCTGACTTCTTTGAGCCTTCATCGATTTTCTCTATCACTACAGTCGATTAAGGCAAAAATAGAATATTACGTCTGAATTCTTTGAGCCTTCATCGATTTTCTCTATCACTATAGTCGATTAAGGCAAAAATAGAATATTACGTCTGAATTCTTTGAGCCTTCATCGATTTTCTCTATCACTACAGTCTATTAAGGCAAATATAGAATATTACGTCTGAATTCTTTGAACCTTCGTCGATTTTCTCTATCACTACAGTCGATTAAGGCAAAAATAGAATATTACGTCTGAATTCTTTGAGCCTTCATCGATTTTCTCTATCACTACAGTCTATTAAGGCAAATATAGAATATTACGTCTGAATTCTTTGAACCTTCATCGATTTTCTCTATCACTACAGTCTGTTAAGGCAAACATAGAATATTACGTCTGAATTCTTTGAACCTTCATCGATTTTCTCTATCACTACAGTCGATTAAGGCAAACATAGAATATTACTTCTGAATTCTTTGAACCTTCGTCGATTTTCTCTATCACTACAGTCGATTAAGGCAAAAATAGAATATTACGTCTGAATTCTTTGAACCTTCATCGATTTTCTCTATCACTACAGTCGATTAAGGCAAAAATAGAATATTACGTCTGAATTCTTTGAACCTTCATCGATTTTCTCTATCACTACAGTCGATTAAGGCAAACATAGAATATTACGTCTGAATTCTTTGAACCTTCATCGATTTTCTCTATCACTACAGTCGATTAAGGCAAACATAGAATATTACGTCTGAATTCTTTGAACCTTCATCGATTTTCTCTATCACTACAGTCGATTAAGGCAAACATAGAATATTACGTCTGAATTCTTAGAACCTTCATCGATTTTCTCTATCACTACAGTCGATTAAGGCAAAAATAGAATATTACGTCTGAATTCTTAGAACCTTCATCGATTTTCTCTATCACTACAGTCTATTAAGGCAAAAATAGAATATTACGTCTGAATTCTTAGAACCTTCATCGATTTTCTCTATCATTACAGTCGATTAAGGCAAAAATAGAATATTACGTCTGAATTCTTAGAACCTTCATCGATTTTCTCTATCACTACAGTCTATTAAGGCAAAAATAGAATATTACGTCTGAATTCTTAGAACCTTCATCGATTTTCTCTATCACTACAGTCTATTAAGGCAAAAATAGAATATTACGTCTGAATTCTTAGAACCTTCATCGATTTTCTCTATCACTACAGTCGATTAAGGCAAAAATAGAATATTACGTCTGAATTCTTAGAACCTTCATCGATTTTCTCTATCACTACAGTCTATTAAGGCAAAAATAGAATATTACGTCTGAATTCTTAGAACCTTCATCGATTTTCTCTATCACTACAGTCTATTAAGGCAAAAATAGAATATTACGTCTGAATTCTTAGAACCTTCATCGATTTTCTCTATCACTACAGTCTATTAAGGCAAAAATAGAATATTACGTCTGAATTCTTAGAACCTTCATCGATTTTCTCTATCACTACAGTCGATTAAGGCAAAAATAGAATATTACGTCTGAATTCTTTGAACCTTCGTCGATTTTCTCTATCACTACAGTCTATTAAGGCAAACATAGAATATTACGTCTGAATTCTTTGAACCTTCGTCGATTTTCTCTATCACTATAGTCGATTAAGGCAAACATAGAATATTACGTCTGAATTCTTTGAACCTTCGTCGATTTTCTCTATCACTACAGTCGATTAAGGCAAACATAGAATATTACGTCTGAATTCTTTGAACCTTCGTCGATTTTCTCTATCACTACAGTCTGTTAAGGCAAACATAGAATATTACGTCTGAATTCTTTGAACCTTCGTCGATTTTCTCTATCACTACAGTCGATTAAGGCAAAAATAGAATATTACGTCTGAATTCTTTGAACCTTCGTCGATTTTCTCTATCACTACAGTCTGTTAAGGCAAACATAGAATATTACGTCTGAATTCTTTGAACCTTTATCGATTTTCTCTATCACTATAGTCGATTAAGGCAAAAATAGAATATTACGTCTGAATTCTTTAAACCTTCATCGATTTTCTCTATCACTACAGTCTGTTAAGGCAAACATAGAATATTACGTCTGAATTCTCTAAACCTTTATCGATTTTCTCTATCACTATAGTCGATTAAGGCAAAAATAGAATATTACGTCTGAATTCTTTAAACCTTCATCGATTTTCTCTATCACTATAGTCGATTAAGGCAAAAATAGAATATTACGTCTGAATTCTTTAAACCTTCATCGATTTTCTCTATCACTATAGTCGATTAAGGCAAACATAGAATATTACGTCTGAATTCTTTAAACCTTCATCGATTTTCTCTATCACTATAGTCGATTAAGGCAAAAATAGAATATTACGTCTGAATTCTTTAAACCTTTATCGATTTTCTCTATCACTATAGTCGATTAAGGCAAAAATAGAATATTACGTCTGAATTCTTTAAACCTTCATCGATTTTCTCTATCACTATAGTCGATTAAGGCAAACATAGAATATTACGTCTGAATTCTTTGAACCTTCATCGATTTTCATGAAAATTAGGAATCAAGCTTATGCTACTCTTAACATCAAAAGACTTGCGCTTTTTCCATCTAAGGGATAATATCCACCCCTTCTGCATGAAATTGAAATAAATGCTAATTCAAACATTTTATCGGTGAAAATATTATTTGGTTATGTAGAATAAATAGCCTTTAACATTTTGAAGCAATATGATTTCCAATAATTTTTCAACGCTTAAAAACAACCCCTTAAGATGAAAATCATGTAAAAATTGTATTGTTATTTAATAACTTAAATAATAGTTTAGGACTATCCGAACTTTAAATTTTGTAAATTTGTTAAAGCTTTCTGAGACAGAACACATAAAAGAAACAGGACACAAATACACAGACATTTAACATAACCTAGAAATCCTATACATCAACAAAAAGGACCACATCCTCAACACACTAGAATAATATGAAATTTAAAGACACACAAAAACACAAAGTACAAACATATTAACGGAAAAAACACAATACAAATCACACATACTCTTTGATACTATAGAAAACCTGCCTTTAAAACCATCACCGCTTGACCCGACATCTCCAAGCAAAAGACACTGATGAAGATCGCCACATAGCGATGGAAAACGTTCTGTCTCAGTAAGTTTTAACAAATTTACAAAATTTAAAGTTCGGATGGTCATAAACTATTGTTTAAGTGATTAAATAAGATTCACCGAACGTAATGGACTACAAAATTAAGTCTTCTTGAAATATTAAATCGCACATTACCAATGCACAAAAAATTTATTTACTGCTTATGATGTAATTTATTGATATACTGTGAATTGTATACCCTTAAAAACCACCCCTTATCCTATAATCAATAAAAAAATTATTTCTTAGCAGCTTTAAGTGTTTTAATCGTGCATTTGTAAATATTAAAAACGTTTCTACTAAATAAAAAAATCTTAATTTTTTGTGAAATATAAACCCTTAAAACCTTACTCTCCTTATGAAATTAATAAAAAAACTATATTTTAGCAGGTTTGGCAGCTTTAACCGATCGGACATTTTTTCACTACTTATATTTTATTTACGTTGCTCAACCCTTATCTTCCTAATTATCTTACCTACGTATATATAAATAATAATAATCTACATACAGTAATATATGATATAAAATGTGTGCTCCTAAAACTTTTCTACAAAAAGGCAATTTCTTTTTTTTACGATAACTCGTGTGAAGACGATAATGCCTTCAAAAAATAGATTGCTCATTTTAATAGCTTAAATAACACAGAATGGACAAAAACCTTCAACAACTTTGGGTTAAAAATCGACAATATATTATTAAATTAGGACGATGATTTTGAGCAATCACTAAGTCACATTTCCAAAAAGTATGCTTACTTCTCGAACGATTGCTTAAAAAAAGCTGGAATCAGAATTGGATTCTTGGTATTGAGTTGGCGCCAACAACTGGTGCTTCGTCAGCTCTGGATTTAATAACAAAATGTGACCAAGAAGTCTATCTAATTATTCATTTTTTACTACGAATCTTAATCACGTTACCGATTTCTAATGCAAGCGTAGAAAGAACTTTTTCTAGTTTAAGAAGATTGAAAACATGGTTAAGATCAACCATAGAAGAGGACCGCTTGACAGGATTAGCATTGCTTAATATTAATCGAGAAAAGAAAATTTATATAGATTCTGTCATTGATCTTTACGCAAGAAAACGCAAACATCAACTAGAGTTTATTATTTAACTACGAACTATTAATTTTAGTATGAATTTAATTTTTATTTGATATTTGATTATATTGTTAAATAAATAATACTTATAAAAATTAAAATCATTAAATACTTTCAAATTTTAGGCATTTTTGTTACATGTTTTTACATACACGCACGCGCACGCGCACACACGCATATTTTATATATATATATATATATATATATATATATATATATATATACTTTTTTCAAGATTAAAATAATATACACTAGTTACAGGAATAATTTATTGAATAATACACTCAAAGCTTTTCGTTGGTTGACATTACCAACATCCTCAGGAATTACTAAGAATGACAAAAGAACAGGAAAACCTATTTGATATTCTCTCTCTCTCTCTCTCTCTCTATATATATATATATATATATATATATATATATATATATATATATATATATATATATATATATATTTATATATATATATATATATATATATATATATTTATATATATATATATATTTATATATATATATATATATATATATATATATATATATATATATATATATATATATATATATATATATATATATAATGCATCGATCGCCCCCCCTAAAGCAAGTCGCTGGATACGCGACTGTAGATTCAGATTGTGTTCACAGATATGATCAATTATTATTATTGTAAGAGCTATCGCAATTATCATATATTTGCTCTAAAAAATGCATGAACAATAGTTCATGGGTTTTGCGATTTCTACAATAAATGTATTTCTTATTTAAATAGCGTAAATAACGCAGAATCGGCCATAAATTTTTAAACTATCGGATTAATCAAAAAACCATTTTAAAGGTTCTTATTATGGTTAGTATTAATAAAGGTATAAGATTATGTAGATGTTTATTTTTTTTTAAACCAAATAGTTTTAAAAGTTGAATACTTAGTCACATGATCCTCACAATAAAACTTACAATTCTAACGTTGATATCTCAATTGTTTTTATTCCACAAAAATCTAAATAACAAAACAAAATTTTTATTCATAAGAAACCTACGTTTTTTAAAATCATCATTTAATTACATTTAGTAGTTTTAGAGTTGTCTTTTAAAGGAAATGAAAAAAAAGAAAAAATTTGAAAAATTTGGAAAATTCTTATTTTTTTAAATTGTACTATATTTTCAAACATAAGCATTCAAACCCGGTCAAAGTATTTTAGCTCATTACTTATACTAAAAAAAAAAATCTTACATCGATTTTCATAAATTTCAATTTTGGTGGAAGTTGCGTAGGTTTTATTTCTAACTTTTTCTTAACAAAATCGAGACTAACATCTTATTTTCATCATAACTAGTTTGTTTTAATCCTATAAACTCCATTTGAAGCTTACTCAAAAGGTTTTTCTTAAGTAATATGAAAGTGTTCTATAGGTATTTACAGGAAAACATTGTACACCAAATAAAGTAGGAAGTTCGGCCAAAGGCGTGAAATAGAACCAATTCCTCACATTGATGTTGTTTTGCTAATGAAAGTATTACCAGAAAGTATAATAAATCCTTACTTAAAAAAATTATAAATTTAAAATTTTTGTTTTTTCTCAGAAAGCATTGAAATGTTCACAAGTTTTTACTTTCCCTAAAATAAAAAATAACTTGAAAAATTCAATTTAGAACAAAAGAACAGCTAGAAAACATCGAATGTAGGTGATTCACCAGAACTGTGAAAAACTGATGGCAGCACAAGTGTATTTTCAAACCGTACTAAAGGCTTTAATATCTTTTAAAAATTGTTCTCAATTCATTAAAAATTATGATGTGTAATTATTTTAGTAGAAATAAATGTTTTTATTTAAACAAACCCTAGTAGTATATAGTAATATTAAAATCAACAAAATAATCAAAGTTGAATTGTTAAATATTGTTCATTTTAATACAGTAAATATATTTTTTCAAGAACTAATAACAACAGTATTATTAATAAATCAGTGTTTCAAAATAAATATAAAACCTGCTGAGGACAACTTCCATCTACGTTTAACAAAAGTATTTTAAAAAAAATAAAAGGTTTGTTGATCATTCACATATAAAATCAGTATTTTAAACTTACAAAAAGTATTTTTAAAAATTTACGAAGAACAGACTATAAAATAAAGATAATTATATAAATATTATGCAGTTAATCACCTTTTAAAAAACTGACAGTAGTCACCGTAAGATGTGTTCAAGAGATGTGCACTCCTTGGATGCCGACTACAGAATGAACTAGATCTTCACCGATGAACTAACTCCATCAACGCGCATGCGCGTGACGTCATAGATGGAAGGTTAATTGCAGCAGAGAGGGAAGTATTATACTTCGTAGGTATACTTGAATAAAGGTAGATATTAATGTTGAATAAAATTATTACCAAATCTATCCTGACTGGATACTTCGTACGTATATTTTAATAAAAATAGATATTAATGTTGAATAAAATTATTACCAAATCTATCCTGACTGGATACTTCGTACGAAAATTTTAATGTAGGTGCGTGTTGATGGAGGTATTTCATAGCTGAGAGTCTGAGTCTACTTAAGAACGATGTCTGGTCTCCTTGATGAGCGATACTGTGACTCAACAGTTGAACTGCCACTTGTATAATGTAGGCCTTACTACGTAATGTGTGTGTACGTACGATTTAATATGTTATATAAAATATAAAATTTTAAGAAACAACTGTGGTTTTTGGGTTAATCAGAAGAACAATTAGAGAAATAATTCAAGGGTACTTTTTTTACAGAAATCGCTAAAGTTATATGTGTTACAAAACGTTTTTCGATTTCTGATCCTTGATCAATCCGTTATCACTCTAGTGCTGTAATTAACCACGGAGGACAGTACGACTCACAAAAGCAGTAAAAAAAGCCGACAAAGAGTCCCTATAATTGTTCTAAAAACAGATTTCAAAAGGGTTCCTTCGAAAATGTCTTTATAAAAAATGTACCCTTTTTATTCATACATCAAAATGCCGAAAATAATTTCATAGTACCAAGAGCTCTCTGAGACGGTTCTACGGCATTTGACTTCATCTCAGATCCTTCATATTATTATTCCGAAATTTGATGTTTGGTGTAAGGGCGATCAGCCAGACGACCTTTTCGTAAGTAGGGCTATAATGACCTTCGAAGGATAGGAAAGAATTGTAAATATAGTTAGGCATATGACCCCCCCCCCCCCCCCTAGTAAGTTAAGGAATGTAAGAGAAATATTTAGTATAGTGCGAGCCACGTAATCGTGCGCTTGACCTGAGAGATCGCAAAAGATTTCTCGTGTACTACCCTTTCTGAAAAGAATTTAAATATTCAGAAAATTCTATACATCAACAACTTTCCATCCGATAATTATAAACATATTACAAGATGGTTTATTTCATACCGAAGTTAATTTATCATCGAATTTATATCGACTGTCTCATGGAAGTCAGTGTTATAACAGTCGTTAAAATGTTTGTAGGAAAGTATTTATACTGACCCTCTACCACCCGTCTCGTCTACTGTGATCTCTCAAGGTCAGGTTCACGGTTACGTGGTCAGCACTATACGTGATAAAGACCTACTCTCTTTCGGAATCATAAAGGTGTGTTTAATGGCGTGGACAGGGTAGCTTACCTTAAGTAAATCTATTCTCAACCAGGATAAAGAAAGGTATACTTGTCATATATATATATATATATATATATATATATATATATATATATATACATATATAACAAATATCTAAAAACTTACATAATGTTTAAAGTAGCATTTCCATTAGATAGCATAAAGGGAGATATGTCCCTTTTCGAAAACAGAGTCCAACTCTTGTTTCTATGTATATTAAACTAAGTAGTAGCGGGGGCAGTTTTGGGGATCAAACCGCCCCCAGAAGTAGCATAACCTTTTCAAAATCTTTTCTAGAATTAAATAACCAAACAAATATTTTTAATTGATTGGTTTTGTATCAAAATTCATGAGGAGTTTATAATTCCGCTACTGTATATAGAAAAAGAATTTTAACCAGATTTTGCTAATATCTAGTGAAGACTGTTTCGATTAAATATTCTTTTTTATTAAAGCTCTAAATTTGCAATTACAAAAAATCTGAATAACATATTGAAACGATTTATTTTTATTATTTTTTTCATAAAAATATTTTTTATAAATTGTTAAGTTAAAAGTTATTTTGTTGTTCACCTGAATCACCTTTTCAGATTTACCATTTGTATGATTTACATACTTTATTAAAACCCCTACTTTACTAACATTTCTGAGCAGATGAGTTTTGCACTAGCTAATTGCAGACAAAATGACAAATTATAAATACTGAAAATATTGTACACAACAAACAATTCTGAAATATATATGAATACAATGGCAGAAGTAGTTTAAAAAACATCTGCTGGTAATGCCAGTAGGTTTTTTGTATTTGTAGTTTTGAGGTGATCATCTAGTACAGTGGTTCCTAACAAAATTTTTTAAAGGAACCCCTCATCGGTTGCTACATTTCCAGGAACCCTCAAATTCTTAAACGTAAATTGCAGATTACATGCCAAATAATTTGAGTTATATTAGTTATTAGTAAGTAATATATGGTTTGCCTACATACTTACTTTAAGAGGGAAATTATTCTTAAATATGAAAATTAAATTTTATGCTACTAAGAGTTTATTATACACATTTATTGATTCCATCTTCGTGTGAGCTACTAGTAATCACTAAACACTTTTTAAATGTTTTAAACTTGCCTATAGTAGCACTTACTTTGCTTGTTGAGGACGGCCGTTTCGGGAGATGTGTCTCTTCTCCCGAAACGGCCGTCCTCAACAAGCAAAGTAAGTGCTACAATAGGCAAGTTTAAAACATTTAAAAAGTGTTTAATTTATTATACATTCAATAAGTGTTTTACTTTTATTTAAGATACAAAAGGTAAGACTAAAACATGATAAAATTTGTAGGTCTAGGAGAAATTCATTAAACTTATTTATATAAATATTTTCTTAAATTTTGTAGTGAATTTTAATGAATCAGTGAATCTTAATTAATCACTTTAACAATAGTTTATGACTATCTGAACTTTAAATTTTGTAAATTTGTGAAATTTTACTCAGACAGAACGTTTTTGATAACTATGTGTCTTCATCATATTGCGATCTTCATCAATGTCTTCTGCTTGGAGATGTCGGGTCAAGCGGTGACGGTTTTAAAGGCAGGTTTTCGATAGTATTAAAGAGTATGTGTGATTTGTATTGTGTTTGTTTGTTTGATATGTTTGTACTTTGTGTTTTTGTGTGTCTGTAAATTTCATATTGTTCTAGTGTGTTGAGATGTGGTCCTTTTTCGTTGATGTGTAGGATTTCTAGGTTATGGTAAAATGTCTGTGTATTTGTGTCCTGTTTCTTTTATATGATTGTAAAATGCTGAGTTGGTGTTCTGTTTGTGCTCCTCAACTCTTTGTTTAAGGCTGCGACCTGTTTGTCCAATATAGAATTTTTTGCATTTGTCGCAGTTTAGTTTGTATACCCTTGGTGCTTGTAGTTTATCTTTGTTGTTGGTGTGGTGTTGTACTTTGTATTGTAACTTGTTATTAGTTTTGTATGCTATTTTGTATCCTGTTTTTTTTATTTGCTGGCTATTTTATTTGTTGTTTTGTTTATGTATGGTAATGTGATGTATTTGTTTTCCTTGTCTGTAGTGTTCATTTTAGTGTTTTTTTGTATATTGTGCCATAGTTTGTCTATTATTGTGGTGTTGTATCCATTCATGTATGCTAAATTTTCAATGGTATCTAGTTCTTTGTTTATGTTGTCTGTGGTCATTGGGACTTCTTATGTCTATGGAGCATGGATCTGAAGGCAGCGTGTTTGTGTTGCACAGGGTGGTATAAGGTGTTGTGGATAAGTGTGTCTGTCATTGTGGGTTTCCTGTAAATGTTGAAGCTGTGTTTTTGTGTGTGGCTCTTTGTTATGGTTAGGTCGAGGAAGTTTAGGGATCGGTTGGTTTCAATCTCTGAGGTGAAGTAGAGTTTTGGGTGTATTTTATTAGTGTAAATGAGGAGTTTTTCTCATTGTTGGGTGTTGCGATCGTAACATTATACAGAGGTAACACCTGACAATGCGAAAAACATCTCATTTACACTGAATAAAAATATAATAAGAATATCAATAAACAGGAAACACAGCAATAAATCAAATTTTTAGCGAAACAACACAAAATTCTGAAACAAAAGTGAGAAACCATGGACTGGGCCCGAGTCATTGTTTACTGAGACATCTTGAAATTTGTTAATTAACCCAGTCTTAAAAAAAGAACAAAATAATAATTAATCAATTACACAATAGTTTATGACTATCCGAACTTTATATTTAGTAAATTTGTTAAAACTTACTGAGACAGAACGTTTTCGATCGCAAAATAATAATAATAATAATAACAATAATGTAAAATAGATAACTTACCTGAGTATGGAGTTATGTGCTCCATGGTTAGATTATTTCCTATTGCTTGACATTTTGTTTTATCTTGTTTGTTTTATTGTTGTATGATAGCTTATCGAAATATGTTGGTAGTAGCCAAGCACTGAGGAAGGCGACATTGTCGCCTAAACTAGTCTGAATGTGTTATGAACGAGTGTGTTTGTATTTATTAAAAAATAATGTGTGGTGAGATTTAGAGTGGAGTATTTTATTTTATACAGTTGTTCTCTTTCCTTGTTTAGTTTATATTAGTAAAACATACAAATAAAAATGATTATAAAACAACCTTTTAAAAACTATAACGTAAAAAAAATCTTCTAAAAATCAATATTCAAATAAATATGCTGACAGTTTAAGTTCATGACTATATTCTAGTGTCATCTAGGTCAATGACGTAGCACTACCAACAGATCATGTGGCAGTTCTCTTTGAGTATTACTATCAGACACTAGGAAAGGGTACATTCCTCAAAATATCATTACATCAAAACAAATTACATCAGTAAAAAACGGTTGAGGTAAGATAATAGAAAGAAAGGATTGTTTCTTAATATAAAAAAGGGTATACTCTATCCAGTAAGAATATAAGGGAAAATATGTTTTGACTATCTTGTGATAACATGAATTATCTTCGACCAACATTGAATTTATTGTGAATGCATTTACAAAACTATTTTGAATGCAGCAGACAATACAACTATGATAAAATTATCTGCAATTTCTAAAAAGGGACAGGATAGGTTTCTTATTTTTTTACTATGAGGAACTAAACCAAAGACCAATTGCGCTATTACTAAAAGTAATGAGTTTTTAAATTATCTACCAATAAAAGTGGAGACGGTAACTGAATTATTATATTTTTTAATTGAATACATTCAAGATTGTCAAACTTATGTAGAGTTGATAATTTTTGCCTCCTCTTTCCGCCATGTTCCTGTTTAGATCGGCTTGAAAGAGAGATGTAATTAATTAATGCAAAAATAAAAATATTACTTTCAGAACTCATTTTAAATAATTTGTATACAAAAATCTTAACTGAACATTACTACTGATTTTTTTTTTTTAGAGAAACCTCTATGCATAATCCATCTTCCTTGAATTTAAAGCATTTTAACAAGATAGTAAGGTCATGGCTATGTAGGGTGACAGTTTTAGTTACACTGCTACAATTAACCTTCTGCGCAGATCACCTAGAACATTTTTATACATGTTTCTAAGATTGTAAAAATCTGATCTCTTTACCCTTTTATTTACATATATTATTAATGAACAAATTCAAATAATTTTTAATATTTTTAAGTAACTGTCCCAATTTGTTTTAGAATGTGGTGACTAATATTAATATTATTTTATTGAATAAAATAAAATTACAACTTGCAAGAGAGCTATTACTGGGTCACTGTCCATCTCTAACCTGATCCTCATTCTCCCAGGTAATTTTTTATGAAGATTCAGGTTTTCATTCCTCATATTCCGTCACAATTTTTTTAAAAATGGAATCTTGGAAATCTGTTGATTTAGGAGATATAGTTGACGCCCTTTGTCGATTTCTTTTTTGTTTTACAGAACCAACATCTAATGTTTTTTTTTCAGTTTAGTCACAGCTTTATTAATCACAACCTAGGTTATAGTGCCTATTTTTTAACCTACTCTCTGTCCGAGATGTAAATTTATTCTTATTACACTTTTGATATTACTTGCGACCAGACTTTTTGTTAACAAAAAAGTTGTTAAATTGTTAACTTACACTTGGAGGAAACGTTTTCGTCTTACTACTTCTTCAGCCTCGTATTTTTGCTGCTAGGAATGCTGCAGTTGCGCTTCATCGGTACCATTATTTTGAAAGTTAAAAGTGATGTAATTAAAGAGTATGTGTGATCTGTGCCGTGTGTTTGTTCATTTAAGATGTCATTTTTATGTGTGTTGCTATGTCTATATATTTCATACTGTTCTAGTGTGTTTAATTTATGACCTTTGTTGAATGTGTGGAGGATGCTCATGTTATTTTCCATACTTTTGCATGAGTGTTTAGTGTCCATGAGGTGATTGCTAAGGTGGATTCAATAGTAGTGTGCAGTGCGCTTTTGTGCTCTTTATATCTTTCGGCAAAAGATCTGCCTGTTTGTCCAATGTAGAACTTATTGCAGTTGTTGCACTTTAGTTTGTTTACTCCTGGGTTATTGTATGTGTTGGTATTGTTGTTAATGCTGTATCTGATAGCTGTTTAGCTTTTATTTGTTGTTCTGTAAGCTACATTGTATCCTGGTTTTTTGAATTGGTGTGCTATTTTATTTGTAATTTTGTTTATGTATGTGAGGGTGATGAATTTGTTTGTGTTCGTGTTTTTGTTCTTTATGTTGTTGTTACTGTTCTTGTTGAGTATTTTTCTGTGTAGTTTGTCTATTAAATAATTGTCATATCCATTTTTGTGAGCTAAATATTTGATTGTGTTTAGTTCCTCTGTGTAGTTAGTTTTGGACATAGGTGTTTTATTTAGTCTGTGTAGTAAATGTTTAAATGCTGCGTGTTTATGTTGTATTTCGTGGTTCGATGCATTGTGCATCAGTGTGTCTGTCATGGTTGGCTTGCGGTATATGTTGAATTCATGTTTGTTTTGGTTTTTTGTTATGGTAATGTCTAAGAAATTCAATGTTTTTTTATTTTCAAACTCTGCAGTGAACTGGTTATTTTTGTGTACTTTGTTTATATGTGTTTGGAGTTGTTGGCATTGTCTTATGTTTCCTCGGTATAGTATTATAATGTCGTCTACATATCTGTGCCAGTATATTATCTTATCTGCGCGGTTGTTATTTATGATTTTATTCCGTTCTATATGTTGTAGGAATACTTCTGCAAGAATGGTTGAAATCGGTGAACCCATTTGTAGGCCTTGTTTCTGTGTGTAATATTTGTTGTTGTGAGTGAAGTAGTTCTGTTGTGTAATGGTGTTCAAAATGTATATGATTTCTTTTGTGATTTTTTCTGGAGTGTTGTTAAATCTTAGATTGTCTCGTAATATGTTTAGTGTTTCAGTGACTGGGATATTGGTATATAGGTTTGTGATGTCAAACAATCCCAGGGTTGAGTTATGAGCGATTTCAATCTTCTTTATTTTGTTTACTAGATCTATTGTGTTCTTTATATCTGTGTGTGTGTCTAGTTTTATGTACTTTCTATTAGTTCTATCCATATGGCGTGCTAGTTTGTGTGCAGTTGATAGTTGGCTGTTGATTATCAGTCGTATTGGTGTTCTTTGTTTATGTAGTTTAGGAAGTGCTTGTAAGGTAAGTGCCGTCTTATTGGTCTTATTGCTTTAAGGTATTTTGTTTGTGTTTTAGATATTACGTGTTTAGTTGAATTAATTATGTGTTTGACTGTGTTGTGATATTTGTTTGCTGGGTCTTTATTTGTTTCTGAGATGTTGTTTGCCGTAATGAATTCATTAATTTTATCGTTTAAATCCTGGCTATGGATAATAACTGTAGTATTACCTTTATCTGCTTTTACGTATTTTAAATCGTTTTTTGGCCATATGGATAGAACTATTAGAAAGTACATAAAACTCTCCAGATAATAACTATTCATCATATTTTTCCATCTGTGAAATATATATATATATATATATATATATATATATATATATATATATATATATATATATATATATATATATATATATATATATATATATGAAGTTGAGTGATTGTTTAAGTGATTAATAAGATTCACCGAACGTTATGGACTACAAAATTCAAGAATATATATGAAGTTATTATTATTACTTGTAAATAATTTTTTCCACCACTAAGTGCAATATGAAATGGACAACGTAAAATATATATATATATATATATATATATATATATATATATATATATATATATATATATGACGTTAATATATTACTATGTAAGTAATTTTATCCACCATTTTACTTACATAGTAATATATTAACTTCATAAAGTCAGTGCAACGGAAAAACAATGGATAACGTTAAATATCAAGAATATATATATATATATATATATATATATATATATATATATAAAGAACTAAGTCAAAATACAAATACAAGAATTATAATTGAATTTACAATTCAATTGTATGTACAATTGAATTGTAAATTCAATTATAATTCTTGTATTTGTATTTTGACTTAGTTCTTTATTAATACACAAGAATACAAATTGCGATATATATACACACACACACACATATATATATATATATATATATATATATATATATATGATAAATCCTCTCCTATGACCTTGACGAGGTGGAGAGGCTTAATCCTGGCGTGGGGGACGGGTGGAGCGTAGCTGTACGTATGTGGCTCCCTATAAACGGGAAGTCCAGGAAAATGTGTGAGTGCATGAAGGGGGCTCAAAAAAAGGGGCCTATCCTAGCACTTGAAGGGCTGTTATCTTCCAGGCTCTCGCTCTGCCCTTCCCTTGCGGGCGGCAACCAAGAAGCACCCCCCCATCCAGGTTGGTGGTCTGGATGGGCATATACACCCCGATCTGATGGTGTTATGCGATCCCTGCCAATGTAGATTCGTGGCCTTCAGGGTAAGGAGGGTCTTTAATGGAGCCTCAGGTTCACCTGGCGCCACCCCTGAGTACTTAAGTTGCCTTACCGCTGTAAGCTGGGCTCTGCGGCGACAGACCTTTATTTCCCTAGCTGCTCATGGGAACTCACTTGGCAGAAACAAAAAAAATAAACTTAACTGGTCAGGGCTTAGAACCTACTGATGAATCTGTCCGAATGGATGTGGCTTCGGCCCCTGTAGAGACAGATGGAAAACTAGTTGCGAAGGCAACTAGAGGAATGAGTGGGGCACAAAGGAGGAAGGCACTCTGGCTTTCCTACCATGAGGAAACAAAGAAGGCAGAGGCGGAGGGCAGTGAACCACCGTCACCCCCTCTGATGAAACACCCATCCAGGCAGCAGAAGGGTTTGACGGAGACTGGGGCTTGAACCTGCCCTGTCGTCCCGGAAGCCAGTGGATCCGGTAGGACCTTAGTACGACAAGAGAAAGAGAGGAAAAGAAAGGAAAGGAGTACTTCTAATCCTACTCCAGAGTCGGAGGCCAAAAGGAATAGACAAGGGTCTATGCCTGTTGGGTCAGGAGGTCTGTCTTTCTCGTCAATCTCCGCCAACCTACCGAGGGTTCTAGTGAACTTTGGGGATAGTGTAGGCTTGAGGATGGAGATGGAGGCGTTCGACCACCTCAAGGGCACTGTCATGGACCAGATTCTGGACACTCCTAGTGGAGGTTTTGTTCCACGGTTCAGAGACACTTACTTAAGGGTTGGAGTCGCAGCATTTATTTGTGCTGAGTAGGAATCGGCAAAATGGCTGAGAGAAGTGGTATCGTCAGTTAAGCTCAAGGACGGGACTCAGGCAAGGCTAGTCCTGCCTGATGAACTGATCAAAAGGGTGAAAATGACAGTGCTCGTACCACCACCAAAAAGGGAGGCCACTCAGTTTGTCAAGCTCATGGGGATGCAAAACCCAGAAATTGACACTTCGAAGTGGAAGATCCTACAGTGCATTGAGCGGGGACCTGCAAGCCTCCTCTGCCTAGGATTGGATGAGGCATCGGCCAGACAACTTAAGGCAAGAGATGGGAAAGCCTTCCTGGGGACTGCAGAGGTCACTTTTAAGTGGAACTCTAAAGACCCGGAAGAGAAAGACGAGAGAGAGAATCAGGAGAAGGTGTAGGGGTCAGTTGGTTATGGCTGACCCTCAAGCAATGATCCTGCAGATTAACTTGTACCACAGTAAAAGCGCCTCGGTGGTCCTAACCAGGTGCTTAAATATGAGGCACCCATTACCAGCGCTTGCACTGGTGCAAGAACCGTGGCTGATCAGAAACCATATAAGGGGTCGAACTGCAGCTGGGTCTGACTACACAAGTGGGGAACATGAAGGGCACAGAGCATGTGTGATAGTCAGAGGACTAGAAGCCACGCTGATTCAAGAATTCTCAACTAGAGACCTTGCTGTGGTTAGAATTCGAGGTAAGAGCGAGGTAAGTGGGAGCAGGGAGTTTATCGTGATCTCAACTTATTGCGCCCACAATAAAGAATCGCTCCCTGCAGAATTACGTAAGTTACTACGGTACTGCAGGGAGAGGAATATAGAAATCTTAGTGAGCTGTGATGCCAATGCTCATAATGAGGTGTGGGGCAGCACAGACACAAATGAGCGAGGTGAGGAGCTCTTCGCCTTCTTGATTGAAGAAAACCTTGTGGTATTAAACACAGGTGCCGAGCCAACATTTGTCACTTCAAACAGAATGGAGGTACTAGATATCACCTTCTAGAAAGATGGTGATAGAAAGATGGTAAGGAAAGATGGTAAGGTGGTTGCATGACTGGCAGGTTTCGGATGAGCCCTCTATGTCTGATCACCGGATCATCACTGCTACGATGAGGGGAGTTGTCCCCCATGTGGTGTGGCTTAGGAACCCGAGAAGGACAAACTGGAAAGGTTTTAAGTCCTCGGTGAGGAGGCGGATGTCAGACTTCCGTGGTAAATATGGTATATCAAACGAACTGGAAAATACTGAGGCCTACATCAGGACTGCAATTTCCTACATCAGGACTGCAATTTCCATGTCATTTGAGGAAAATTGCCCTCTCTCGCGGATAAACACTGGGCGTTGTAAGCTTAAGTGGAACAGCATGTTAGAGGCAAGACGGAAAGAAACTAGAAGGCTCTTTAATAGAGCAAAGAAGAAGAAAACGGCGGGGACCTGGCAGGCATATAAAGACAGCCAGGGTCTCTATAAAAATCTTGTAAAAGAGGTTAAATGTGCTTCTTGGGAAAAGTGATGCTCAGAGACAAGCACACTGAGTGACACTGCTAGACTGTTTAAGGTGTTAGCAGGTGGACTGAGGGGAGAGCTTAAGTTTGTCAAGAAGACTGATGGTAGCTTTACTGACACCCTGGAGGAAACTCTGCGTCTGCTTATGAGGAACAGTTTTCCCAGTTACCAGTATTAGACTGGTAGGGGACGGTGCTCAAAACCTCCGCCATACTGGGCTATGGGCGGACTGGAATATTGCTGGGCAGGTGATCTCAGCACAAAAGGTGAGAGAGGCGATTCTGTCTTTTGAGCCTTTTAAAGCGCCTAGATTAGACAATATTACTCCAGCACTACTACAAAATAGCTTGGAGGAAATAATAGGGCCACTGACAGGACTACTCAGGGGCTGTGTTGCCTTGGGTTACACGCCCGGGCAGTGGCTCAAAACGAAAGTTATCTTTATCCCCAAACCGGGGAGGAAAAGTTACACAGAGGTAAAGGACTTCAGACCTATTAGCCTTACATCTTTTTTGTTAAAGACACTGGAAAGGCTGGTGGACCACTATTTGAAGGTGGGACCTTTGAAGAGGTATCCGCTTCATCAGGACCAACACGCCTACCGAACTGGTAGGCCAGTGGAGACGTTGTCGGTCGTGGACTTTATTGAGGGTCAGATCAACAACAAGGGGATATGTATTGGGGCTTTTTTTGATGTGGAGGGGGCTTTTAATAGTACCTCTAGACTGGCTATCAAGAGAGCAGCTATGGATCACGGGATTTCTGATGGAATTATAAATTGGATTATGAGTTCCTTGGAAAACCTTATAAGTACTGCATCCTGGTTGGGGTGCATGGAGGTAAATGGGATGGTCTTGGAGGGCTGCCCGCAGGGTGGAGTGTTATCCCCTCTGCTGTGGAGCCTTGTTGTGGATGGCGTACTAAGGACGCTCAGTGGAATGGGTGTCAAGGTGGTAGGATATGCGGATGATATAGCTATCCTTGTTAGGGGACCATTTGAAAAGGTCCTCAAAAACCTGCTTCAAGAGGCACTCAAGGTAACAGAAGCATGGTGCAGGGAGAATGCATTATGCATTCAAGGAGAGAAATCTGTGGTACTCATCTTCACTAGGCGATATAAAACTAAATCGCTGGAGATGATGGAAGTTGGTAATACCAAAATAAGCTACGTTGAGAGCGCTAAATATCTGGGAGTTATTCTGGATAGGAAGCTACTCTGGCATAAGCACTTGGAGGATGAGTGCAAAAAAGCCATAGCTACATTCTGGCAATGCATAGGAGCAATAGGCACGAGATGGGGTTTGGGTCCACGTCAGATGAACTGGATTTATTCCGCCATTGTGGTGCCGAGGTTGATCTTTGCCTCAATCATTTGGTGGGACAGGGCACAGAAAGAAACAAGTAGAAGAACGCTGGACCGCGCGCAGTGGCTCTTCCTTAGAGGCATAACAGCTACAAGGAGAAGAACACCATGTGCAGCCATGAGGGTTATGTTGGGTTTTCCATCCTTGAGTCTTCATATTAGGATGGAGGCACTGAAAACTGGCCAAGTTGTACCGGGCAGTGGAAGACAAGTAGCAAACTTCATAAATAGCTATTTGGGGATTCACTGAAGGAGCTCTGGATAGAACCTCAGGATAAGATACTGTCTCTTAAGAGGGAAAAAGGAAACTACAAAATCCTTATTCCTGCAAGAGAGGCATGGGCGGAGTATAGACCCAGACATGGTGAAATCTGGTTCACCGATGGGTCCAAGATGAAGGAAGGAGTGGGAGCAGGATTTAGTAGACCGAGACACCAAGACAGATTTTGTCATCGCCTGGAGGACTGCAACTCTGTCTTCCAGGGGGAAGTGCTTGCGATCAAACTATGTGCTGAGGAAATAATAGGGTCTGGCAGGAGGGGCAAGACCATCTGGATTTGCTCGGACAGTCAGGCAGCTCTGAAGGCTTTAGGTAAGGCTAATACCAGCTCTAGGTTGGTGGCTGAGACTATGGCTTCTCTAGCAGAGCTGAGTAAGTATAATTCACTCAACCTAACCTGGATTCCAGGACAGTCTGGCTGGATAGAGAATGAGAGAGCTGACGCCTTAACAAAACAAGGGTGTGTAACTCAAGGACCGTTGCTGAGGGCAGTGGGCATGCCGCCTCAGGAGGGGCGAAAGAGGATCACGGCCCATATAGACAGGTTGTGTAGGGAAGAATGGAATGCAACCTTGGGGTGTAACAAATCCAAGCTACTCTGGGGTTATTCAGGAGATTTGTGGGGCAAAGAACTACTCTTTTTAAGTAGACATCAACTCAGAGTTACTGTAGTTACTCGGAGTTACTGTGAGCTGGTCACAGGCCATGGAAATCTGAGGGGATTCCAATACAAAATTGGAAAATCTAGGTCCTCTGTGTGCAAGAGATGCGACGAGGACGAAGAGGAAAGCCCAATCCACGTACTCTGTGAGTGCCCTGCTTTGGGAGCTGCAAGGAGAAAATCGTTTAGCTGGCAGGTAAGTACACCAGAGGATATCAGAAGATTTAGGATTAGGTGGGTACTTGATTTCTGCAAAGAGGTAGGTATCCACTAAGTTAGTCCTGTGGTAGGGATGGGAAGAGAGTACAAAGGCTGCAGCTAAGTGCTCTACACCGATTAGGTCCCTCCGAGTATTAGTAATAATATATGATAAATAGTTATTATCAGGAGTATCCGTTCATTCATCAGTGCATATAACCGCAGTTCCAAGATTTCGCTAGAATCTCATCTAGCACTGACAATGTTAACCCAACAACAGTTGACTCGCTCTTCAACTATTGTTAGGTTTTGCAGAATGAACGGATGTACTCTAGATAATAACTATTCATCATATTTATTTTTCCATCCGTGAAGGAATATGTATCAGTATATATATATATATATATATATATATATATATATATGTGTGTGTGTGTGTGTGTGTGTGTGTGTGTGTGTGTGTGTGTGTGTGTGTGTGTGTATGTGTGTGTTTACTTAAAATTTGACATTGGATTTCTCAAAGTAAACTTCCTGTAATCTAGCACGTTCGGGACTTGAGGCATGCCGGATTACAGAATTGAGATCAGAAAAATTGGAAAAAATCAACAACATAGTTCAAATAACAAATTTTTATTCTTGAAACAGCTGAAATATGTACACATGTATTGTACCTGAATAGTAGAGGCTAAACAAAACTCAGTGCACTGTTGTCTAACTCTAGTCTGTGGGGTTGTTCTTGTTGGCAATCTTAAACAAATCACGAGTTTCAGATTGGTTTTTGGTTTTCTCCCTTCGTTTTTTTATGAAGTCATTTCTAATGATGTGGAGTTTCATTATTTCCCTATTAAACAAACTGCAACATTCAGAAAATCTTATGAAAGTGTTGAAGGTATCAGCTGCTTGATTCCAAGTGATGTTATTGCTTTGATCCACATCATCTTCATCTGAGTGAACATCTTTGAGGACTGCTGGATTGATCATGCTCTGTATAATGGTTCTGTCTGTCAGTATTTCTTCTGTTGGCTCATTTATATCTACTTCTATACCAAAGCAGTAGTAAATATAGCATCTTTAATAGAGAACTGTCCTTGAAAATCTTCAAACAATGTAATCCCATGCCAGTAAATTCTGTACAAAGTAACATCTGTAATGAGACTTGAAGTTCTGTATAACCCCTTGATCCATTGGTTGAAGTAGGGGTGTAATATTTGAAGGAAAATATACAACAGAAATGTTACCTGACACTAGTTCATCCTTATTCGAATGAGCTTTGCAGTTGTATAAATATAAAATAGCCTAACTATCTTAAGACATTTTTAATTTTTCGAAATTGCTTTTAACAGCTGGCACAAAATTTTTAAAGAACCAGTTGTTAAACCATTCTTAATTCATCCATGCACCTGATTGTGCACCATATGTCACGGGTAAGGAGTTTACGCCTTTTAAGGCTCTAAGTCTCAATGATTTCCCTATCGCAAAAGGTTTAATTTTGTCATCACCCGATGTATTAGAGGAAAGGATCTAGATGTATTAGAGTTAGGAAAGGACCCGATGTATTAGAGTTAACCGATCTTTATTTTTCTTGAAACCTTTTACGCATTTCACATCCCCACCACCCAGGGTAGAATTCAGTAGGCAACACCACAAAAGGCCAGTCTCATCAGCATTCTAAGCTCATATTTGACAAGCTGTAAATTCCTTATCAGAAACAATAGACTTAAATTTAATTTTAAACTCTTCACCACCTTCAACATCTGCAGGTTTTAGCTCCTCAGAAATATCTAATTTCCTGATACCATGACGAGTCTTAAAACTGATTAGCCAGCCTACAGAAAATTTACAATAAATTTCTGCAATGTTTAAATATTGTTTAAACTTTTTTGCTTTTTCAACAACCATAGGGTTTCATTCATAGTAACGGGTTTACCCTTGGGCCGTTTTGCTGGAAACCAACTGTATAGAGCCGAATCAAGTTGTTCTAGTTTGGGGTTTTTTAATGTTTGCCTTCCAAAAATATTTTTAATAGTTTCTGATTCATTCATAAATTGTTTCAGCTTTTCTTTATTTTTTTAATGTCATAAATTGTGGATGATCCTATGTTGTAATCTTTCATTATAACATGCCTACTTACGCCATTTTCAAGTTTCTTCACAAACTCTAGCTTTTGAGCTAAGTGAGAGTTATACTTTTTGTTTGAAGAGCCTGGGTTAACATTAGGGCCTATATCACTATCAATAAGAATCTCACAAGCACTAAAACACAAAACTAAAAATAAACAATGCTCATCTGACATTCAAACAAAAGACTAGTCTGGGATTCATGGTACAGTAAAGCAACAGCGAAAACTGAACCGATAGCGAGAGTGGGGCACACAAAGTCTGAGAAAGGAATGGGTTGTTCCCAAACCTATGACGATGCCCAAACGCGGCCAAAGGTGAGCTCACCTATTATACGTATTTATCACATTTCAAAGAATTGTAGTTGACATCAAAACATTTTAAGCCACACCTGTTCTTTGAATTCAAAACATATCCATTTAAATTAAACATTGATTAATCAATTAAAATGAAATCAATATTACCATTTAATCAATTAATATTACAACCGTAATACATACTGCATTATCAACTGTTCCCCTCCAGTAAACTGGCGCTATTGCTTATTTCGCAATAAATATTTCATGCAAATATCTTGCAGGTTATCAAGCTTGCCGAACAATACGATGTCGGATTGGAGGAAGTTTACTGTAATTACTTAATAAAAATTTCATAATTTAAGAATAGGTATTAAATGATAATTTGTAATCATTGTTAGTAAGAAAATAAATATAAATTCAAATATTTAAAATAATATATGTTGGGTAAATCCTTTCCTATTTCCTCATTTTTCCTCAAATACAACAATGTGAGTGAGGAACAATTATTTCTATTATAATTAATTTTTTATCTACATTTTTACTACATTTGGAGCGCTGTCTCTACTCAGCTTGTGGCCGAATGTAGTACTACAACCAGTTATAGTTGTGACAGACAACCGTCTACAAGTAAGTGAACTTTCCCACTAACTCTTTTAGATTTCATAGCTAACCTTGCCTTAGCATCCTACATTCTATTTTGGGGTATATTAGCGTCAAATACTATTATTTCGTTAATATAATTATAGCAACAATTTGTCAGTAACTTTTACTTAATTATTGCACAAACATTTTGGTCCTCCCAGGTTACATAAACCTGTCCGTGAGTGTTTTTAAAGGTGTTCAAGTTTTGAAATGTGTTTATAATCTGTTGAAATACTGCTTCAAAATATATTCGAATATTTAAAATTTATATGTTTTTTTGTTTTCTTAAGTTATATAACGCTACATTAAGTTATAAAACTGTACATTATAAAGCTTAATACAGTCCACTGTAGGTTAGTTAATAATCTAATCTTTGCAATGTTTGTTTACGCGAAAGCCGCATTCTATTATAGCAAAGCTTAGGATTATTCCCTTTAAATGGTCAAGTCTACTTAGTGAATTATTTAAAGAAAACTTTAATATTTTCTATGCTGTAAATTGTATATAATTATGAATAAACTAGAAAATCATTTAAAATTACTAATAGCTAGGAGAGAAAAGCTATATCGCCGTATCCAAATTCTGTATGATCTTTCTAAAGAAATCTCAGATCTAACTAAGTTAGAACAATTTAAAGCTAGATATAATAATATAGGCGACTCATATACACAATTTGAAGCCGTTCAAGAGGAAATAATAGCAATGTCATTACAAATTGATCCCAAAAAACAATACGAAACCGTTCAAACAGCTGAAGCCTTTGACGGGTTGTATTTTAAAATACAAGTAGTCTATAATAGAATTAGTTCTGTGGAACAATCCTCTGTTGACAGTAGGAGTAAGGATAAAACTTCTAGTAGGCCTCGTTTACCAGAAATTGCCTTGCCAAAGTTTGACGAATCTTACAATGAATGGACACCATTTTACGATAATTTTCGCGTTCTCATGCATGAAAATACGTCACCCAGTGACATTGAAAAGTTTCACTATTTACTCTCTGCACTTTCTGGTTCTGCGTTGAGCATTGCTCGCAGCCTTCCTATATCAGAGAAGAATTATTGCATTGTTTGGAAATCCTTAGTAGACAAATATCAAAACAAGCGTGTGCTAGGAATATCCTTATTAAACACACTCTTTAGTTGTACTCCACAGCATAATGAGTCAGCTTCGACTTTAAATTATTTTTTAAGAAAGTTTTATGAACCGGTTATTGTACTTAAGGCACTGGGTATTCCAGACCTTGCTGATTTTTTGTTTATGTATATTGCTTTGAGAAATTTACCAGTTTCTACATGCAAGCAGTTTGAATTACAGAACATTGATTCCGAAATACCTAAGTTTGATGATTTAGTGAAAACCATGCACGTATATTAGAAATATCTCAAGATAACGATATACACCCAGCTCATAAGCAAGTTAATAGAAACCCTATTAGAAGAAACCAGTATTAGAAGCTAAAACTGTTACATCTTTAAAGCGAGGGTCCGCTGTTAAAAATCTTATTCCATTTTCAAATAGAGTCTCGGTCACTTCCTCTACTGATGCATCTAAACTTTGTTCATGCTGCAAACTACTTCATACTATATTCAAATGTCCTGAATTCCAACGTATGAGCCCTGATCAACGTAAAGATTTAGTTAAAGCCAATAAACTATGTTTTAATTGTCTGAAAGGTACACATAGCGTGTTTCGTTGTCTGTCCAAGACAAATTGTTTAACTTGCGGCCAACTACACCACACATACCTTCATTTAGAACATACTCAGCCTATTGTGAACGATTCATGCAGAACTTTGGTTCATGTTGCATCACCTCAATCTAATCTTTCTCTTCAGTCGATTAAGGATTCAATTACTAACCCTACCTCTACTAGCTTAGTTCAAGATTCACAGCAGCATTATTCTACTGTAATACTAGGGACTGCAGTTATTCATGTCAAGGACTCAAACGGCCTGTTTCAACCTGTTAGAGCAATTATTGACTCATGTGCCCAAACTTCCTTCATGACATCTGCCTGTGCAAAGCGTTTAGGGTTGGTACGAAGAAACTGTTCATTTCCTATAGCTGGCCTAGCCCAAAATGAGGTCAAGGGTACTAAAGGAGTTGTCACGTGTATACTAAAGCCTCGAGACTCCATAACTCCTCAACTAAATACTAAGGCTATGATACTTTCAAAAATCACTGCTCATATGCCTAGCGTTCATATTCCCACTCACATCGTCTCCAAGTTCAAACATCTATATTTGGCTGATCCCAGTTTTCACATACCCTCTCAGATTAATTTTCTGATAGCTGCGGATTTATTTCCTGAGGTCTATGATGGGCAACAGCTCAGTACTACGGCTGGCTGCCCCTCCGCTCTTCATAGCATCTTTGGTTGGGTTATTACAGGAAAGTTGAAGGATAAGCAACTTCAGCTTGCACTGACTTCATCATGCTTGCTTATTTCAAGTCCAAGTAGTATTGACAGACGTTTAAGACGTTTCTGGGAGATAGAGGAAGTTCCTCATATGATACCTCCCAACCCAGATGATGTCCAATGTGAAGAGAGTTTTAAGGAATTACACTATCGTGATATGGAAGGTCGTTATGTTGTTCCTCTTCCAATAAGAGAAAGTGATAACGTCTTAGGTCAGTCACGCGACCAAGCAACCAATAGGTTCAAGTACCTGGAGAAAAGGTTAGGGCGTGATGCCAATCTGTATAGAGAGTATAAGTCCTTTATGAGGGAATATGTTAACCTTGAACACATGCGTCTCGTATCAAATAATTCGCCTCAAGAACAACCCTATTTCATACCTCATCACTGCGTTATCAAAGATTCTAGTTCGTCCACTAAGGTTCGTGTAGTGTTCGATGCATCTATGAAGACTACAAATAATAGGTCACTAAATGACATACTGTTGACAGGACCTAAGCTACAAAATGACATTGCTGATGTTTTGGTAAAATTTCGATTGCATCCAGTAGTTTTAATTGCGGATATTTGTAAGATGTACAGGGAAATATTAGTCCGTTCACAAGATCGAAAGTATCAGCATATTCTCTGGCGGAAAAACCCCAACGAGTCGATCCAGGAATTTGAACTCTTGACAATTACGTATGGTGTTTCATCTGCTCCTTATTTGGCTTTGCGAACATTGAAACAACTTGCTATAGACGAAGGAGATAAGTTCCCTCTTGCAGCCAAGGTTCTTCAAGAGGACATTTATATTGATGATATTCTGACAGGCGCAGCAAATGTTCAAGAAGCATTGCATTTACAGAATCAACTTATAAATCTTCTTGCATTGGGAGGATTCAGTCTTCATAAATGGAGCAGAAATTACGCTAGCTTACTTGAAGCTATACCTGACGAACACAAGGAAGTTCCTATTTCGTTAGATTCAGATGGAAGTCACATCATCAAGATTTTAGGTCTTCAATGGATTGCTAAATCAGACAAGTTCTCTTACAGTATAACTCCCATCAACCTAATATACACAAAACGTGCCATTTTATCCCATATCTCACGCATATTTGATCCTCTCGGTTGGCTATCCCCTGTGATTATATTGGCCAAAACCATGGTTCAAAGACTTTGGATATTTGGGCTTAGTTGGGATGATGAAGTTCCCCCAAACATTCAAAAGGAATGGGCGACCTTTGCCTCGGAACTACACCTTCTATCTAATATAAAATTAAGCCGGTTTACAGTGTCTCCGGGGTCAGGCCCATGCTACCTTGTAGGTTTTTCTGATACTTCTGAAAAAGGATACAGTGCTGTAATTTATTTGATTGACTGTACAACCAACCCAGCTACATCTCATCTTATTATTGGGAAGTCAAAAGTGGCACCTCTTAAAACACTTTCTATTCCTCGGTTGGAACTTTGTGGAGCATTATTACTTTCAAGAATATTTGATTATCTTAAAAAATGTTTAAGTGAAGTTTTGCAAATAGAAGGTATATTTGCATTTACTGATTCAATGGTGGTGATTAATTGGCTAAAAACGCCTCCTTATTTGCTCAAAACCTTTGTTGCTAACCGTGTGACAGAAATATTGGAGATATTAGATCCTAACAGCTGGCATTATGTGTCAACAAATCTAAACCCAGCGGATTGTAGTTCTCGGGGTCTGTTCCCTAGTCAACTCATAGCTCATTTGCTTTGGTGGTTCGGCCCATTGTTCATGACATCACCCATAAAGGAATGGCCGCTGCGGTACGCACCTTGCTCAAGTACGAATGTATTACCAGATATCAAGTTGAATATTGATACTATTTGTGTTGCTGAAACCAAAACACCGTTTTAATTTAATTGATAAATTGTCTTCGTTTACCAGGTTAATAAGAGTAACCGCCTGGTGCAAACGATTTATAACAAACTGTCATACACAATCTAAAGTTAAAGGTTCATTATCTCATACTGAGTTAGGTTCATCTCTACATTTCTGGATTCAATACACACAGAAAAGGTACTTTGAAGAAGATCTAATTTCACTGAAAGGTGGAGGCGAGACATCAAATGTCCTTAGGAAACTGAACCCTTTTTTGGACAATCGTGGGCTTCTTAGGGTAGGGAGTAGGCTTCGGAATGCTGCCTTGCCACAAGACTTTAGACATCCTATTCTACTACCCAAGTTAAGCCGCTTGACTACACTTTTAATCGAGCATTATCACAAATCTTATTTACATGTTGGACCACGCACACTACAATCATTTATTCAACAGAAGTATTGGATTCTGAGTATTCGCAGTGCTATTAGGTCCACACTCTCCAAATGTCTCACCTGTAATAAAATGAAGCCAACGTTCATACAACCTCGTATGGGAGATCTTCCACCCTCACGAACAAGTCAAGGACGACCTGTAACGGTCTGACATACCGTGACAAATAGGAAATAAATAATTTCCTGTTTTTAAGTAATAAAGTTGATTTTTAAATTAATCAAGTTTGGAGTTATAAAAATAATAAAGAGTGAAGAATTAAATAAAACCATAAATAGAATAATTAAGCTAAATTAAAAAGCATTAAAGAATAAATTTGTAATAACTAGCTAAATTTGACCATCGGGAGTGAGGCGAAAATTTTCTAAGTGCTTAAAAAAGCTAACTTAAGAACCAAACCACGTAGAACTTTCATCGACATTTTAGAAGAACCAGAATTAGCCAGAATAAACATCAGTGAAAGCAAAATTTGAAAAACAAAAAAGTTACAGCAGTTTTAATAAAATAGACATTTTTCAGTGTTCCAAAAATGATAATCAAACTCTGCAAGCTAAAACGGATTCGTTGCCCGACTTGCCTGTACAAGGAATAAATCCAAAGATAGCAAGTATTGCAGGCGAGGTGAGGTAGGTTAAATTCACCGCTATATATACTAGGTCTCTAAGACCTTAGAGACAGTCTGAAATAAATTTTTAATACGAGGTGCCGCGAAACGCTATGCTGGACCGCGAGTAGGACCGCCATCAGGCCAGATGGACCAAACCTCAACGCTTCCAACGTCTAGGACTACCAAGGAATGAAGGCTCCAGACTCAGCCTCCAGGACGCGGGAATGGAGAAAAACCACCACCGACGAACCAGGGATGGCGACTTCCGATGTCCAAGGACCAGGGTATCCAGACGAGGGACTCTAGGACCGGCAGGAACATTTTTGGCAAGTCATTTTCTCTATTCAATACCAATTACGTCAAATTTAGTCAGTTAATTTTATTAAATTCAAACAAATATTCAAGCTTAAACAACGACTTCACTCTTTATAAAAATTAAATAAATTTTATGCTTAGTAAAAGGAATTTATGTGATCAGAATATTTCAAATGATAAATATTAAACTTGAAAAGGGTTTTTGGCCATGAGCCATTTATTTTCAAGGAAATAAGAATTTTTTGAATATTATAAATTTAAAAATTATGTGTCATAAATATGAATTTACCAATTTAATATAGAAGATAAATTTTTATTATGTGTAATTTGGGAAATAATTTTATTTTTATGTAAATGTAATTGATATATATGGAAATTATAAGATTTTAAAGTATGAAAAACAACAAGTTATTTAGTGAATTGGTTTTGTCAATATAATTGTGTTTTATTTGAAAGGATAAATTTTCTTTTTTATTGAAATAAATAAAATTAAATATGTTATAAAAATCAACAGTATTTGCATTTCATCCTGTGTCGAATAATCAATAAAAACTGTTTAGCTTTTTCCAACTAATATCAAAATGATTATTAAATCAGTAAACAAGTTTAATTAAATTTCATTAATTGATAATGGTTAAAGCCTAATGTTTTTAAAGAGTTTCTCTCAACTAACTTCATTGAGCTAGCCTAAAGATTAGTTGGTTTTTTGTATAAAAGTCCAGAGACTTATCTACTGGCAGATTGTGTTTAAAAGGACACAGGAGCCTTTTAAAATAGGTAATTTAAACACGATCATATTTTGCACGTTCCCTTGCTGTCTCTGCAGATCATCATCAGGTGGTAAGACTCTGTGAATATTTTGTGTATTATTTTAAATGTGTTTCTTTCCAGCTGACTATTTAAATGACATGTGTGACTATATCTAGACCCTACACAATTGATAAACCAATTTTGGGGAGTTTATACTGATTTTAAATAGTAGTCAGCGGGAATAGGCTTGTTTTGGGCATGGCCCTATGAGCGGGAAATATACACGTAACTCAGGGATTTTAGCACGGTTTAACAAGCGGGGTGATTGGCAGATGTTTGGTTTGTTGATAAATAAGTTTTTTAAACAACAAAATTTTGGTATTCTGCGAGAAGGAAAATCAATAAAAGGGGAGGGACGTTGCAGACCGTTCATATCTACTGGAGTGGATTTCGGCGGTCCTATTTTAATTAAGGAATCTAGACGATGAAATGCTAAGATATTTAAGTCATATATATGTTTGTTTGTGTGTCTATCTACAAAAGCCGTCCATATCAAAGTGGTTTTGGGTCTTTCAACCGATGCATTTTTGGCTAGATAGATTTTCGATAGATTTGTCAGTAGACGAGGTCTTTGCCACTATATGTTTTCCGACAATGGAACGAACATTGTGGGAGCTAACAAGTACCTGACAGGCATATTCAAGTACTTCGAAGAGCGTGAAAATGAAGCTAGGATAACTGAACATTGCAGCTCTAAAGGAATCTCTTGGAATTTCAACCCACCTGATGGTCCTCACTTTGGAGGTCTGTGGGAGGCCGGAATACGTTCCCCAAAATAGCATCTCAAGAGAGTGCTAAATGGACAAGCTCTCACCTTTGAAGAATTATCAACACTATGTGCAAAAATTGAGGCAATTTTAAATTCCAGGCCATTATCTCCGTTATCCACAGACGCTAATGAATTTGATGTTTTAACACCCGCACACTTTCTCATCGGCTCTGCTCTGACCGCAGTACCTGAACATGACCTTCAAGAGTTACTCATGAATCGTCTAAGTCACTGGCAACTAATTTCAAAGGCCGTCCAACATTTCTGGACACGTTACAGGATTGAGTATTTGCACACGCTCCAATAGCGTAGTAAATGGACAACGGAATCACCAAACGTGTCTAAAGGTGACTTGGTACTCTTTCAAGATACTTACTCTCCACCATTACATTGGCAGTTGGGAAGAATTGAAGATACATTCCCAGGAAAGGATGGTGTTGTGTGGGTCGTATCAGTACGAACCACGCGAGGGACTTTCTGACGCCCAATCGTCAAGATAAGTCCTCTCCCTTACCATGGCTAAAGAACATTTTTAATATCACGTTGTTTTAGTTCAAGAAGTGTTATTTTCTGTTGTTTAATGTGTGTTTTATTTCTATTTAATTGAGAAAACTTTATTCTGTTTTCGGTGGGGGGAAATGTTGGGTAAATCCTTTCCTATTTCCTCATTTTTCCTCAAATACAACATTGTGAGTAAGGAACAATTAGTTCTATTATAATTCATTTTTTATCTACATTTTTACTACGATTGGAGCGCTGTCTCTACTCAGCTTGTGGCCGAACGTAGTACTACAACCAGTTATAGTTGTGACAGACAACCGTCTACAAGTAAGTGAACTTTCCCACTAACTCTTTTAGATTTCATAGCTAACCTTGTCTTAGCATCCTACATTCTATTTTGGGGTATATTAGCGTCAAATACTATTATTTCGTTAATATAATTATAGCAACAGTTTGTCAGCAACTTTTACTTAATTATTGCACAAACAATATATATGTAAATAAAATTAATAAATTAAAAATAAAATATTATTATTAAAGTTTTGATGCTTAGCAGTTGATTGTAAGCTCCCATTTATAACACAACTAACTTGTATAACACAACTAACTGTTCAATTTACGATTGTAAAATAATTTAATGAACATATTTATACCAATTACAATAAAAAAACGACTTGGACACAATTGCACTATACCGACATTGTCACAATCAACATCCGTAAGTTCATTGTTGCTACTGGGTAGCATGCGAGCCAACTCGGATACTCTCCAATTCGCCATTATGACATACATCTAAAATGTTACTGAACAATAAAGACTAAAATAAGAGGTTTATATAATTGGCATCTGTAAGTTGGTTCAGCCAACGATAAGTTGGACGATAAGAAGCCATTGGACAGCAATAAAAATCGTAATTTATTTATTCTGCCATGTATAAATATTTTTCATGCCAATAACAGTCACAAACTCCTGAGAAATGTGTTGCATAGTCTTATCTGATGCATGGAAACAATAACATATTATCCAGGGTCAAGCAAATTAAACATTCAACATTAATTATCAATGAGGCAATTGTCTCAAAAGTATATAGTCTGTAGCTAATAACTGATGTCACAAAACTCGTGACAGTAATTTGAAATGGGTTAAATTAATTTTGCTTATTAACAAAAGGATATTAAAAGCCTACTAGTGCATAAACATTTAAATAAAGTGTGATTATCAGTAATGCAATTCACAACAATAATTGTGCATCAGAGACTAAATATACCCTGGCTGTCCAAATTTTTTAAGCAGAGTAAACACATAAGAAACTACATGAGGGTAAAGAGAGAATAGTGAAATTGAAATCAGTTAATGAAGCCAGAACTCAGTACTGTATACATCAGACCCTCTTTAATCTAGTACTCCACTACTCCGTCCCATCTCGTAATTGGCTATTTTCAGGAGATTACTGCAGGCAAATGGCTGTGCTACAATTTGATTTATAAAAAAATTAAGAAAAGATTAAACCTTTTTTGAAAAACAATAACAGATTGAAAACAGGTAGATAAAATATTGTAAATAATTTTTGTAGTCATATATACATCAAAACTAAAATTAAGAAAAAGTTAAATGAAAAAAACCAAAACTATGTACAAGTCAGTTGCGGGATATTTTCTTAGTCGGAATCTCTTTCAAAACCTTTCTTTTCTTCCCAACTTATTTTATTTAATTACCACTGCGTGTCCCTTTTGCTTGTTATTATCTTACCTTCTTTGTGACAACTGGTTGTGTGATTAATAAATCAAGATAATATGACCAGTTAGCTCCAAATACATCACAATCATCATCTAAACTAAAATATATTTTTTGTAATATCTACAATGTTTCTAAAACCTTGTCAAATATTATCAGACTGAAAACGCCAATTCCAGGATAGTAACATCACAATATATAGCTGCATATAAACTAAGACAGAGCAGCATGACAAATGAGTATATATTTGTAGCCAAGACATAATAAATGTACTTTGTTGTATATTAAGATGTAGAGTTTATTAGTGTTATTGAAGAAATTGATTTGTGTAAATTACATTAACATATGCAAGGATACAAAAAAAACTGAAATAGCATTACCGTGGGCAGAACTTGTGTAGTACGCATGTCTACCACTAGATGTGGGTAGCGCAACACATTACCTTGAATATGAAATCAAAACCTTACAAGAAGAAAAGTTTGTTTGTTTAATACGTAATGTAAGTTTATTGCTTAATATTTTAGACTTTTGTTTTAAATAGTGTTCTAAACTCTTAACCCCACAAGTTTTACAGAACTTCAATGGATGTCAGCTTTAATTGTGAGAATGTCTAACAATTACATTACTGAATTATATGATAAATGAATACTTCGGTAACATTATGGCTGGGTTATACTCATTATTGTCAACCCAAGTTTATTATTGTTTAAGGGGTTTCTCATGCTGTCTTTGTTGAATTTATGTTTTAGGCAATAAAGACCTAAATGTATGCTTGTTTTAAAGCAACAACATAAATTTAGAGTTACAGGAGTTTATTTATATGCAACTAGTTCTTATACAAATTCATGTATATAGAAAAATGTGTGTATAGTTAAGTCTACTTAAAACAGAAGAAGTACTGATTTATTTCCCAACGCCTCTATTAACTGAAAACATAAATAACCAGGAAACTGACAATGTTTTTCACCTTTTTATTATAGTTGTTACTACCTGAAATGGAACTTTTGTGGCTGACATCAATTAGTTGAAGTAATATGGCTAAAGAATGATCTCACTTTATATAAGTTTCGAAAAATAGTAGTACAAAGGAGTACTAAAAAAACCTAGAGTAACATTATCATGGGTGGAGCTTGTATAGACCGGATATCTGCCGCTAGACGTGGATAGTACAACACATTGCCAGTTCGGTGCCTCCTGTGTTCACGACCTGGCTTGTTTTGTTCACTTGCAGTGATTGTTTTTGCTAGCTCTGTTTTGTTCTTTTGTATTCTTATGATGGCAGGTTTAATTGGACAGTAAGCAGCTGCGAAATTTTGTTTTCTACTTGGTAAAAATGCTGCTAAATGTGTTTTAATGTTAAAAACAGGTTAAAAAGGTAACGGAATGGAAAAAACACAAGTGTAGAGGTTTGCTTGGTTTAACCCTTTGATTAGCAACAAGTGCCTGCCCTGATATGGCCCCTGGGAGAAACATATTTTTTAAAGATTTTTACCCTTTTCTTTTTTCTAATTTTTTGTTTTATTTTTCTCTAATTTTTAAAATTATAATAATCTTTGTAATATTTATTATTTATTTTATTTATGTAAAAATAAAAATTTTCTCATGTAAACCCAAATTTACCTTATGTTTACTGACAATTTCTTTGCTAAAAATTATCTGTTAATCTTTTTTTTTTTGTAAAATACCTATTGTAAAATAGTGTACAAACCTCAGAACTATCTGCAAATACATGGGACAACCCATAGACTTTGGACACAAAAGAATGGTAACTATGTACTCTGTGTAGTATTTACTGTCCTTGCAAATATTTAACCAAAATACAGTACAATAGACAGGAAAACAAATCGTAAACATACGGCAATGCTAATCTGAGAGAAAAGGTAGAATATACATATAAGGAAATGATCCTGCTGCCCACTGCGCGTCTCACATACTAGTACATGAATTCTAATCAAAGTGATAAAAATGTCGACATGTTGGTTGATGACAAATCTTGTTCTGGACGTCCATCAACTGCTTGAATCAGAGAAAATGTTGAAGAAATTCAAGAGCTTGAGTTCACAGGCCATCGACAGACAATTGATCAACTGTCGGAGAGTAGTGGTTTATCTTGGAACTTTGTTTGGTGAATTTTCAAAAGATCTGGGAATGAAAAAATATGCTGCCAAATTTGTTCCTCGGGCTCTGGTTGACAATAAAAAAGAACATCAGTTTGAAACATGTGTATTGAAATAACAGAATGAAACTTACACATCATCACTCTAGTTTGTAACTTCTTGTTTGCTAGATTGTAATTTTGTAACAAGACTCTCTGATGATGTTGACATGGTCATCAAAATGTACATAAGGGTGTAATCTTAAGTAACTTGTTTTATTTGTTATTTTTGTGGTATTGGGGTTCTTTCCAATATTTTCATTGTAAGATTGAAGCTTATCCAGATTCTCTTTCTAAGGTCATTACTAGTGATGGGTTGTGGTGCTATAGTTATGTCCTAGAAACAAAGCAACAGTCAAGTCAATAAAAGATAGAAAACATCATCGTCACCCCGTCCAAAAAACTATTGTCGTTGAATAAAACAATGCTGATTTGCATTTTAGATACCAAGGACGTAGTTCATTCTGAGTTTGTTACCCTCGGTTAGACTGTCAATTAAACCTTTTATTTGGAAGTTTTAAGAAGGTTGCAGAACAGTGTTTGTCAAAAAAGACCTGATTTGTTGGCAGACAGAAGACAGGGTTTTCCAGCACAACAATGCACCTGCACACACAGCCATCTCTGTTGCACAGTTTTTGGCTAAAAATAACATTGTTAGGCTGCCCCATGCAATTTACTCACCTGGCCTGGCTTCATGCGACATATTCTTGTTTTCACGCTTGAATAGGGACACGAACAGACACAGATTTGATAACATTGAAAAAGTTAAGGAAAAAATTGAGGGATAAGCTGTCAGTCATTTCTAAAGATGACTACAAAATTTTTTTGAACAGTGGAAGCAGTTTTAATGGTGACTATTTTGAAGATGTTAATCTTGTAAAAAATTTAAAATAAATAGCTTTCAACCTTCAAGAGGGCACATAGAGTTTAAAATGGGAAAGGGCGCTTGCGGGTATTTATTCTGCACAAATACCCTTTAAAATTTAAACGGTTTACGATTTTATATTTGGATGACTTCACAATTAAATACCATATAAATGCATTGTAAATAATTTTAGACATCATTATTGAACAATTTTAATTTTCTAAATGTCATATTTCTAAAAATATTTTGAATTGTTAAAACGTGTAAGCAATGTATACTAGACCATTGTTTTCATTACGGCTGAGGTGTCTACGGGTTATTTTTCTGTAATGAAGTAATTCAACGTATAAAATATATTATCATGATGATAGACCCTACATATAAGAATATGAAATTAATTATAATATTTAGTGAAAATAAGGAACATTTTTATTAAAATATATATATTAAAATATATAATTAGTGGAGGAAAAAATATTTGGCTTTATAACACAACAGGTTCTAGCAGAATCTTACAGTCTTTGTTGAAATACCAATTCATAATTGTTCATTTCTAAGGTTACTAGTCACCACTAGTGTAATATGAACATGACCTACTCTCATGAGCATTATATTTATTTTTGCTGTTCTCCCTAGCCTTTCTGGTTCAGTATACCACAGAATGTTTTTGTTTTTTACTAAAAAAAGCTTCTCTTCTATTGCAAAACTGCTTAATAACAGCTTCCTGGTGAATGTTTCGTGGGATTTTCTCTATAATGTCAAAATCTGACAACATTTCAAAAAATTAGTCATTTTCAGATTGACCTATTAAGTCTTCATTAATTTCATTTACAATTTCATTGACTTCTTCATCAGGTTCATCATCTGGCAAAGAGACTCGTTTTCATCAGTCATCAAAAGCTGTCTAACAAAATATCCGGTAGAAATTATTTATTGGTTTTTTCTTTTTCAAAACCAAATAGCATTTTACCAATTCTCTCCTCTTCAAATGGAACAACAGTAAAATGTATAACTTAGATACTAAAAAGACATACAACACTAAAATAATAATAACAATAAAAACAGTAATAATTTAACTCCACAAAGTCTTTTGTAATGTAAAAAAAAGCACAAGGAACTACGCACAAATAAAATAAGTTACACAATAGGGCGCTTGAGGACAAAACCAATCTGACCTCGATTGACAGAGATTAAATTCACACTAATGCTACTTGGAAAAAATTAACAAAAATAGGTTTGGCTGTTTCCTAGAATGCAGGTTGTGGAGTAACGAGCTGGAAATAAACATCTGACAACTGAAAAGACGTTTTCTTAACAAATAATGATACGTGCGGAGAAAAACTGCATGCACCCTCTCGAGGGTTGAAAAAATTTCCGTTTTTTTTGGTACCTCCTCATACATTTAGTAGGAACCTTAAATGCAATTAAAAAAATATGAACTCTATCAGTAAAGAGATTCATAAATAAGTCTTATTCTGCTACTTACATTAGTTATAAACTAGAGGGTTAACCTCCCAGTATTCCGGCATTGCTTTGGCTCATATATGTCAGATTATTGAGGTAATTCTTACAATAGTAACATTTACATTTTGTCTAAACAACTATGGACATTTTGGGAGATATGTCCCACTATAGATATGGACCATAACTGATCTCTTGGTAATTTAAAGATTATTTAATCTTAAAATAACCAAGAGGTCAGTTACAGTTAATAAAGGAGCATTTATCCCCAAACAGCTGTTCTTGTTTAGAAAGAACATCAAGGCTTGCAATAGGGAAGTGTTTTAACATTATTACATGTTAAAGTAGAATACACTTAGATCTTGAAGTGTATAAGTGCAAACTAGTAGCTCACATTAAAGACAGAAACAAATAATACCGGTTAAAACACTTATTGGTAAAGCATGTTCTATATCTGTGATACTTTAAATTTAAAGTAGCTATGAACATTCGATGTGGATTTACAGCAGAAAGTAATATTTTTTCAACTAATAATGACAATCTATATGTGTATTTACTTAATGTTGTTCTTCTAGATATATAAATTCTAAAAAAAGCAACAAAATATTAAAAAATGAACAACCCATAACAAAGTTGCAACATTTGAAAAAGTATTAAGGCCACAACAACAGATCTTCTCAAACAGTATAATGAGATGATGCAACAAAATGTCAAATCAACTGAAAATGAATGGAAAGAATTATGTCAGAATCAAATGCAGATTGACTGAAAGTAAAAATCTTAAATCGTACTAAAAATTTCAAATAATGATGGGTCAAACGATCAGTAAAAACAGTTTCTTGAATTTAAAAAAGGTTTAAACTATACTTTTGGAATTTTTTTTAAAATTGGAAAATGAAAATTTAGTTACTTGTGCAAATGACAGTACAATAATTAAATTAAATTAAATTAGTTAATCACATAACTGTAAAAATATAGTTTATTTCCCAGTATACATCACAATAAATGACATCACACAATATTTTATATTGTTTCAGTCTTTTGGAAGCTGACACATTCGGCAGTTTTGTATTACATCTGGTATAAACCTTTCTATTTGGATTGTTGTACGAGATAAGCCAAATTTACTATTTAATAGATTTTGAGAATTCTCCAAAATTACTTCCTTGTCCAAGTTATCATCTGTAAAGAGGAAATTACAAATTTTAGTTATTAGAGTGATTTTCACAAGTAAAACATATTGAAATATTCACAAAACATAACATCCTTAATTCATATGTTATGAAGCACATTTTCAAGAGTATAAGAATATAAAGTATTAATGTGTTCAGAGCACTCTGTAATCTTTGTTCAGTCCATTCATACTGAGCAACTTCATTAGTTGGTTTACAACAGATGCCATTTTGTAAGCACTAACCTTCCTCTATTTTGTACAAATACAGAGTTGCTTTAAAATGCCTTTAATTGCCACCAATTGTCTTGGCAATGTCTTGTGAAATACAGAGAGGAATGTTTTTTTTACATGTAAAAGTTATAAGAGCAACCAAAATTAATTTAATTGTGTTTGACCCAATGCTGATCCCAAGAATTTAAGTTCAAGCAAATTTAATAAAGGAATATTGCATTTATATTTCGATAGGCAGGATTGTTATCTGGAGAGAGTCAATAAATAGAGAGTCACTAAACTTTGTAGAAACTGCATTGTACAACTGAAAACAAAAGACTGTGATTCTTACAGAGTAATGGAACTGTCTCATGTAAATGGTTTGCCTTATGCATTTGGCTAAACTGCCGGGCAGAAGGTAATCACGCAATATAACAAGCCCTTTAATATAAGCCAGTGGCGGCTGGTCCCTAAAACCTATGGGGGTTGCAGAGCGTTGAGCGAATTTGTTTTTTTGAAGGCAAAAAAATCGTAACTATCAAAACCCAAAGAGCTGTTATGGGGAAAATATATGGAAATTGCTATAATATTTTATGATTTATTCTACTGAAGGAAATACATTGGCATTTTTTATTTTATTTTTACTTATTTAAGACACTGGATCTCAAGTCATGGGTTTATTTATAAACAAATAATCTCAATTCATTCTTAACTATGAATATCAACAAATTGAGTGCGGAGCAGAGATGTATCTCTTTGGATAGAGTCGATCTTAACCAAACACTTCTGAAGTGTTGGCCAGGCTGCAACCTAAAGATTCTTAAAGCACTGCCTGGCTATTTCAGTCTGGTGGACCTTTCAATGCTTTTTCTCCATTAGGAGTGACATCAATGGGTGTTGCAGGTTTCCCTGCAAACAGGCCAAACAAAACTGTCTGTGACTGAGCCAACGGTCATACAGTCGCTGCAGTTCTGACATTTTTATTATTATTAATAATGATAGATCATGTTCTATGATGAATAATCGGTAACAACAATGTATATAAATCTTACATAAAAAATAAATTTATTTTCTTTTTGCTATCCTTCTATGGTTTGGGGGTTGAGCAACTGTGCAACCTACCCACAAGCCACCACTGATATAAGCAGAAATTAAGTGAAAAAAAGTAGATAAAGGTCCGGGCTTTCAAGTAAAAATAAATTTATTCAAAAATATATTCACAATTATTTTTAGCATCCAAATAGTGCTTACGTAAAAATAACAAGTGTCAAAGAAACTGAACTTCGATTTTTTAATATTTTACTTTGTAATTCTTATTGATAAGGAGCTTTAGGAATTGAAACTATTGAGAACAAGGCATAAAGTTGGAAATGATGTGGAAATATTAGCAGAAAATGAGAACATTTCAAATTAATATGCTAATGAAGCTAATATAAAATAAGATCTACCAGAATTAAAATAAATAACTAGATAAAAGGTCTGGATATTACAAGTAAAGGAAAAACTGAGTATTCAAATTAAAAACAAATATAGATTGAGTTACAAAAGTAGAATCAAATACTTATGATGTAATAACATAAGACAAAGAATAAAGACTTTCACAAAAACTCATTACTGATAAAAAGTAGCTATTATGATGCTAGAAGACTAGTGAAATTAAAGTTTTAAAGTTGGCATATAACAGAAACATAAAAAATTGTCTTGAGAGAAACACTGGGAGGAATTGTTGTGACAAAAGTGTTAGTTAACAGACAATTTTGTGATAAATTGATGAAAATATGGTAAGATGCAAATTAAAAAAAGAGAATTTAAAGAAACTACTTTTCTGGCAAAGTGATATTTAATGATGCATGAAGCTGCTACAGCTGCTGTAGAATGAATAACATTCTACATTTTATGAATGACACTATTCCTTATACAATCAAGGTAGCTAATGGATAAGTGCCCCGTGACAGATATCTTGCACATGGTCTACATAAAATAACTGATGATATTTTTCTGACATGAGATCAAGACCATTTAAGATTTTTTTCCTTAGCAACAATTGCAAGACTCTTAATGTATGTATAATACATTTTCATTTAATATCAAACACAAACACAATTGAAATCAGGAATAGAACCACAGGATGCAGGATTGAAAAACCACTTTATAAAACAAAACAAAAATAGAAACAGTACTGTCATCTAATACAGGGAATTTCACATTGTGAGGTATGTAGTATGTACAAACTTCTCTTTACCCCTAATATAAAACAAGTTCACATTAAGTAAGTGACCTTTGCTACAAGATCTCATATTTTTCACTCTTTTTATATCACAGGATTATAGTATTTTTTTAGTTCCACCTTATTTGACCAATCCTTCTCATACACTGGAGTGTTTAGTGAACACTTCTTTATAAACCCGGAAAGGGAGTAAATCTACTTTGTGTATGTTGAGCCATGATTCCTCCTTAAATGCCAGAGCAGAGAGGGGTATATCCATATCTGTGCCCAATGTTTTAACAATTTTTTCCAGCCTTAACAGTCAGAATGACTGGTCACTTTAAAGACAAATTGTTTGTAAACAAAAAAGAATATTTTAACATTATGAAAAGATGTTGAAACACCCAAGAAACTTACTGTCTGGCAAAATAAAAAAAATGTTTAGTTACCATGACTTATAAATAGATGGTTTATTTACTTTTCAGGATGCTTGGAACTGGCGGTTTGGAGGTAGAGAAAGGACATTTTAAACTAAGAACAAAAAATTAAATAACAAATTGTTCAATAAAAGTGGTTGACTTGCGAGTCAGGTACAACAGTTTATTTATACATGGAATGTTTCAATAACGGGTACGTTATCATCTACAGGCCTACAATAAATAAGTACACAATTAAAAATAATGACAATAATAACACTAGTTCACAAATAACCACACCATAATAAAATTATTATAATTATAAAACAATAAATATACAACTAAAATGACTAACGTTGAAAAGAAATTTTTGTTAAAAACATTATTAACATAACCATCAAAACTATTACATATTTAATTGTATAAAATCATGACAAACACCCTAACTACCACCACAGGTACAATAGCTACCAAATCAGGAAATAAATTACATTTATAGTTTTAAAATACACAAATTAAATCAAATTAATATTACAAAACAACCTGCCAAATCTCAATTAATTAACCTTATCATGCCTAAGTAAGTTTAAGTTTTTTAATAAGTGGTGTATACACGTATGTCATTTTCTTAATGTTCTCCTTAATTTTGTACACAAAATAAAATATAATGACTGAGAACGAAAAAAAATAGTAAAAAACTTGGTGTACCTCCTATGTCTGTCATATTGGATCACATCAGGGAGTTTAATCATAGTTTTTATTTTTAAAATCCCAAGGTTTTGGACTATGGAAGTAATTGGCAATGACATATTTTTTCTGGGGTGATCTATATTAAGTTACAGAAGAATGCTGTTAATATTAAGGAGAACAGTTAAACACTGGCATACTTTTATACACCACTAATTAAAAACATAATTAGTCATGACATACTTAGTCATGACTAAGTATACACACGCTTAAACATACTTAGTCATGACTAGGTTAAATAATTGAGATTTGGCAGGTTGTTTTGTAATGTTAATTTGATTTAATTTGTGTATTTTAAAACTATAAATGTAACTTATTATTGACTTGGTAGTCATTGTACCTGTGGTAGTAGTTAGGGTTTTTGTCATGAGTTTATACAATTAAATACGTAATAGTTTTAATGGTTATGTTAATAATGTTTTTAACAATAATTTCTTACTAACGTTAGCCATTTTAGTAGTATAATTATTGTTTTATAATTATAATAATTTCATTGTGCTCTAGTTATTTGTGAACTGTGTTATTATTGTTGTTATTTTTAATTGTGTACTTATGTATTGTATTTGAATTCCTTTAAAGCCATAAATGCTGTATGTTTATAATACAGGTTACACACTCCACTCCTTAACTGTGTTACTGTGTTAGAGTACAATTATTTAAGCAGTGGATATCAACAGTACATTGCCAAATTTCTGTTGCTAGGATGTGTCCACTATTCAGAGAGATCAATAAATAGTGTTAAAAAAATGCGGCTGCGAATTGCCTGTGAAAACAGTATGGACCAATGTATAAGGTTTCAATCTTGTACTGAAATTCAAAGACAATTAATTATTGTAAAGTAAAACATATCGAAAATGTACCAATTCAAAATTTGTAGGTTTAACTATTTACTAAACTATAGTATTGACTAAATAGCTGACGTATACAATTGTTTTTACTCACAATCAAATAAATTCTCAGTGACTGGGAACCCTATGATAAGAGAACATGTCTAATACTGTCCTAAAAACTGCATCTAGAGTACTATAGCTGTTCAGTTCACTAGTACTTGGGTATAAGTGAAAATTGATTTTCTGGAGACTAGGGGCATTGAGTTTACAATTTAGTTAAACTGAGTCAATTATTACTGTTTATTGTAATTTTAGAACCTAGTACAATTTAGACCAAGTTTAGCAAGAAAATTGAAAAGGTTTGATTTTTTACCAATACACTAAGGGTAGGTGCACTGAGCTTGAAAGTAATCAGGATACAGAGATAATTTTCAATCGGATATGCAGAACTACATTGGGAGTAATGGGGCAAGGCACATGGAACGCCAATAGCTATCGGATACCCTCGGCCTATCTCGATAGGTATCTGCGCTGACCCAGGTTTCTCCTCCTATCTAGCGTCAGTTCTATCGCCAGCGTTCCACTAGTACACAGTTGGTAATGGGACAGCGCACATGCAACATAGCTTACTATCTATCTGTTTCATTTTATCAGGTAAGTTTTCGATAATATAATTACCAATTTCATATTATTTATATATTTAACTTTAAATATGATTGAGTAACCAATTGACATTAATCTTTGGCATTAATATTAATTAAATTGATAATTTGTTATTAATATCAATGAGGAAGTACTTATATTTGTAGTTTGAGATATTTATTTTTAATAGTTACTATTAATTTTATTTTATTATATATATACAGTAAACTCCCGATTATCCGTGGAATAGGGTGGCCCGGCAACGCCGGATAACGAATTCCCCGGATATTCCGCTATGAACAAAGAATACGCAAAACGATCGATTATTATACCATAAGTTACACATATAATGACCCCGGTTAATGCAATTCACAAATAATCTTCAGAGGACAAAATAAATACGGAAAATAATTTAAAATGTCGATGTATTTGACGGATTATAACATGTACATTTATATGTCTAACTATTTACAATACGTACATAACTATATGTCAAAAGCAAGTATGTATGTACATATGTAATTTCCTTTACACATAATACTTTCACTTTTTAACAAAAAAATATGTCACTTTCATCTGTTTTTTGTGAGCATTGATTTAACTTTAATGTGCTATCTAAGTTTCTTGAGAACCATTTTGTTGCACAGTGTCTACTTGTGCCACGTGTGTCACAAAGCCATAAAGATCGATAATGTATATGACAGACATGGATAATGCATATGTCACGTTCTAGACTATTTATAGCCGAGATTAGCTGACATTTGTTTACAATCTTATGATACATATTAGGTTTTCGGGCGTCGAAGCATTTTATCATTGTCTCTTATATACAGTAGTCTGCTCGCCCCTTTTATTTCGCTGGCCCGCGTCGGGATGCTTCCCTTTCAATGTAATAATTAGTACGTACATATTTACATATCTATTTCCTTCATCTTAACTTCTATTAGGCCTTATATGTATTTACGTCGCAATTCACCGTTTGGAAATTTAAACATATGAATCTGATTGGAATAAAAATTGGATATTTGTAAAACAATGGCAGACCCCGGATAATCCGCCCACGGATAATCGGGAGTTTATTGTATATATATTTATATATATATATATATATATATATATATATATATATATATATATATCGCAATATGTATTCTTGTGTATTAATAAAGAACAAAAGTCAAAATACAAATACAAGAATTATAATTGAATTTACAATTCAAAGCTTTTCGTTGGCTAACAGTACCAACATGATCAGGAATATTCAAATTTAGTAATTAAATCTATCAGCCATTTTTTTAAAAATTTGCTAAAAAGTATCAATGATCAATACGCTCTATCAACATCCCCATTTAACGTAAAAGACAAATTTATCCGGGAAACAGCAAACAAGTTTGATTACAGTAGTTTTTGGCAATCTGAGGCTTATCATTATATGATATTATCAAATATATTAGTTCTAAACAATAATAAACACATTTTTTTTTGTTCCAGTTAAAAAGCTCACAATTGAATAGGAGAACATCAAGGACAACTATACAGGAAGCAAGAGAAAATAAACAGTTGCACACTAAGAACAAAAAAACTACTTTCTTTTTGTAAACTTGCACTTGATTCCGATCCATCTCATAGGAGAAACAACATAGAAAGAAGACAGTTGCCAACATGGAAAATACACATCAAAAAGATAGGACTAAAATGATGCAGATACCTATCTCATGTGCACTGAAACTCTGATAGGTATCAAAGATATTGTATTGGAAACAATCTTGGCGTCCCGATTACTTTCAGGCTCATGTAAACCTACCTTAAGCTTCCATCGTGCTATTGAGGTATAGTAGATATCAAGTCTTCATAATATCAGTAACTGAAATACAGATTTCTATATTTAAATTTAGGAATCAGGTAGCTCTATACATTTTAAACAAACAACGTTATAAGTAATATTAAATCTAAAATAAAAATAATGTTTTACAATAAAATTAAACAACACACCTTGAAAACATTTGGCCGCACAAATTTAAAAATATATTACACGATTGATCTTTCTAATAAAAAGTTATGTCTTTTAACATTTTCGAAATACTACAATAAAGAAAACAAAAATTAAAATAGTTTAGTTCTAAAAAAAATTAAAACTCTTTTGCCAAAATTCACAATCTAATAAAAACTGTTACAATAATAATTGCAAATTACAATCGCTTTAGAATTATTTCAGTTTTATGCTATATCTAATTTTATTTAATGGTGAATCAATGTAAAGATTTGGAGCTTATGAAATTAGCTTATGATGTTTGTAATAGACTTACTATCTACAGAAAATATGGAGATGTCTGTTAATAGCAGATACCCAGTAACAGCTGGTAAAAAGTATTCAAAAAATTCACATAAATTTTCTTATGACCACAGAATTATTATTTTATTAATAATTTATTGCTTGTAAATACCTACTATAAATGTTTTTGTTTCGATACGTAATGAAAATTAAAGTGGTTCGCAGAAGACGGTGACTTAAGACAACTTAACACTTTAAAAAATTACAAGAATGTGGTAGAAAACAGTTTGTGCATCTTTGTGAATGTAAATAATAAATTCTTTTTTTATTGTTCTCGTGAGTTTTAAATAAAATTTTGCTTCATTTCTTTTAATACTAGCATATTCTGTTTTGGCTTTGGTCACAGACCTCGAAGTAGAAAACAGAATCTGCGGTTTAGGTTGTTTAATGTTTTTGTTTTTTAGATGTTAAAGTTTAAAGTACCAATATTTGATGTTAATTTTTTTTCAAATTCCTATAATACTTTATATTATAGAAACTAAAGTGTTCCTATAACAGATTTTGATGCATTTTATAGTATTCCTATTTTGATTCATTTTTAGTGCTTTTCTTTTAACAAAATTATCAAATTTTTCAATAAAAATCAATTAATTTTTATGAAAATTAATTCATTTTTCATGTATTCTAAATGAATAGATCATTTAAATTAAATATGTACTATATTTAAACATTATAGTATTTTACTTGTTAGTATTTTTTATTGAAATATAGTTTTAAATTTATCGTCCTTGATAGCTAAAGTTGAGCAAACTTTTTTTAAATACAGTTTTGTAAAATACTGAATTTAATATTTCTAGGAGAAACCAATAAATCCTATCATAACCTTAATTAAATTAGGTCAGACTTAGGTATATAAAAACACATGCATATTTGAATGCAATATTGTCAAATATTTAAAACAACTGTTAAAGAACTTACAGGGATTTAAGATTCTAAACAAATACACACTTGCATGTATAGAGATCTCATTAACTTTTTAAACTAGCATAAAACCTGCAGTACAGTGGACTAGTGCCTAAACTGTCAGGATGTAAAATGCTAAATAGATGTCATTTATTTGCAAATACTTGGAACAGATCCTCAAAATGTCACAAACTGTTGACTAAATCCTTCACATACTCTAATTAATAATGTAAAAAATGGAAAAGTAAATCTTACCCACTGCAAGATGGACACTGAAAGCATACTGGCCAGGGGTCAATGACCAAACATGCAAGTCGTGAATAGCTTTGACTCCATCTATACTGCTTAATGAAGATACCAACTCAGAGTGACTAATATGAGAAGGTACAGTTTCTAAAAGTACCCAAAGACTGTCCAAAAACACTCGGTATGTTGTAACCATTACCAGCAAAGAAAATATAAATGTACAAATCGGATCAGCTACTTTTGCACTTGGCTGTAAAAAAGATTAATGAAAATAATTAGATAAGTAAACCTTCAAGAAACATTGCAGTGTAAATGACATTAGGTGTATGCCTTATTTCCCACCTATAGCTAGTGCACTCTATGCTTGGTCACGCCTAGATCTAGGAACAGTTATATTTAAAATATTTAACTTTTATTTCAACTTTAAAGTGTAAAGTGTTACACAAAATTCTTCAACACTTATAGTTAATTCCTAAATATACATATGTTTTAGTTTGCATGATTATTTGGAATAAATAAGAACTTTTACTCTGCTGGGTATGTATAGTATCACACAATATTATTCTAGCAACACATCATTTTTAAATGTCTTAAATAATTTCCAGTTTTTTTTCATATTTTCCCTACAAGAAGAACATAATAGACTGAAGGTTATATAGATTTTAAGGGCGCAAAGATGGGACTGCTGTGATAGTCACAAACTAGCATCAGTACCAGTTAGTAAGAACTCTAATTTCCAATAATATGTCCCTATGTTACTCCTATCTTTATTCTAGCTTTCCTTTTCTATCCTTCTTCCTACAGAGGGAAGTAGTCCAAAAGACAGATACCTACATTTGACCCTGAGAGAGTAGGCTTGGTACAGATATAAACCCTATACATGTGATCTCAATCAAAGATGTTTTCCGACATTAATATAACTGATACTGTTTATTATTCATGATCCTTTCTTTCACAGAAAAAAACTTGTAAATTTTTTATGATGAAAAATTGTAAAAGTAGACCTATATATTTCATACGCACGCACGCATGCACGCACGCACGCACGCACGCACGCACGCACGCACGCACACACACACACACACACACACACACACACACCACACACACACACACACACACACACACACACACACACACACACACACACACACACACAATCTTAGGACTCTTCTGATATATCACATGATATATTTGACTGAGAAAGGAGGAGAAGTATTTCAAAAATTATAAGTAATCAATGCGTAGCCAAGTCAATACTTTAGAACTTACTTGCTAACGCGTTTCACTTATGAAGCTGACACTCTACTCTACGAAGGAGTAGTGTCAGCTTCGTAAATGAAACAACTGTTTTAAAATGCATCAGCAAGTAAGTACTTGAATATTTACTTAGTTATGCAATAATGACTTATAGTTCAATCAGTGAATTCAAGATGATTACAACAAGCAACTTCATTTCACAAATCTTTTGGCTTTATCCTTTTTTTATTTGTATGAATATTATGAAGACAGACATAAGAACTATTACCAAAGTAAATCCGTCATTACATAAAACACACACACACCAATATTAACATATCCATATAAATTGAAATGTGTGAAAAGTATATGTGTGGTGGCTGAATGGTGAGTAAGGCCCTTTGAATAATAACCTAAAAATCTTGAGTTTAATCCTCTATTTTTCCACAGAATTCCTTTTTTGCATTTTCAGTCCTCAGGTTGACACAGCCTGTGAAATCAGCCCCGAGATAATAATGGGTAGTTGTAGCTGTAGTACTGGCCAAATTTACTTCCATGAATACCAGCACATGGTATAATTACGTCGCATAATTCTTGTATTTGTATTTTGACTTTTGTTCTTTATTAATACACAAGAATACATATTGCGATATATATATATATATATATATATATATATATATATATATATATATATATATATATATATATATATATATATACAATAAACTCCCGATTATCCGTGGGCGGATTATCCGGGGTCTGCCATTGTTTTACAAATATCCAATTTTTATTCCAATCAGATTCATGTGTTTAAATTTCCAAACGGTGAATTGCGACGTAAATGTTATAAAAGGATTAAATATCATTAAAAGTATATATAAAGGACAAAATTTGTAGAATATTTCATGTTTGAAAAATAATTTAAAAATCATAATAGGTTACAATACTAAAAGCTGCTGTAGACCTCATGTGCATGACTAATGTAGGCGTGTAACATCTTTCAATAAATCCTGTGATTACATCTTGGTTTTCCCCCTTATATGCCCCCACAAGGAGGCACTGACTAACCTTGAACTGTTACAAATTATTTTTCAACTGTTATTATAACTATTTAAAAGTTTAGAATAACACATAAGAATACACATAACAGAATATAAGATATTGTATTTATGGTACGATTGTGCAAACAGTAAGGCATATGTATAATACAACCTAATGATTAAGTAATTAAAGCTGACTTGCTATTTCTCTCCAAGATACTCTTTTATAAGAATTATTACTACTATTGTGTTTTTAATATTAAGTAGTGTTATTATTATCGTATGTTTCACATTTTGGCTGTAGTGCATTTCAGCGTACATTACAGTCCTGACAACCCAAACCCCTCTTATCAAAACATTTGCTTAGTAGAAACATGATTTCAAAAGAAAAAATTAAACTACAAATTTACAGGTAATGCTCAATTTATTCAGATACTACAAATAAAATATTATAGAAATCTAATTATGAACTTTGATTACTTTTTACATTGTGATTGTTATGTTCTTATAGGGGTGCAATAAATCATAAGACAATTTTAGAAAGTAAGAAGTTGAGAGATACACAAATATAAAATAGAATAACAAAATTATTAGTCTGTGTACTTACATACAACTTAATAACGCAAGCGGAAATAAAGACTCCAACACTTTGCAGAAAGTCCCCCAGTACATGAATAATGGACGCTCTGATATTTATGTTTGTAGGATTATTGTTATGAGAGTGACCTTGATCCAGACCATGGCTGTGAGTGTGAAATTCTTTACTGCATACACCATGCAGGATTAATCCCATCCTATAAAAACAAACAAAACTTTTTAAAGGATTTACTGAACTGCATTACAGTAAACGACTTGTTAAATTGCAGAATTAAATGTTACCAGATAGTTTCCAATAACAAAATATCTAAAATATTGTGACTTAATGGAGTATAAATCATGATTTTTTCAAGTTAATCATTATGTGTTGTACTTAAGAGATTATGATACCAACTTAAAAAATAAAGAAAGAATAAGAAAATGTATGAAGGAAGTGAATGGAGGGGAATCTCAACTGTTATGCATATTCATTGTGAATATTGTGTATTTACTTTGGAAATTGCATTAATTTTGAGATGGTGATTTGAGGCAGTTTTAATATTACACCCATGAAGAAATGTTTTTAAGTAAATAATCAAGACGAACTAATAGTACAAGAAACTTCATGAAGAACTAGTCAATTAAATTTAACCCTTAGCATGCTGCATATGAAATAGACTATTTACCGCTAGCACAGATTTAGTTTAAATACATTTTGTTTGTTTAGATGTCTATTTACATGTAGAACATTTATCTTCAGCGGTTTATATATTTTTTTACAGGCTTAAAATATTCAAAATGTTTTTCTTTTATAATAAATTTGGAAGCATTCGTCTGGGTGTAACAAAGGGGTTGGTAGAATTTTCAAATTTAACAACAGTGTAACAAATGTATAAATTCAGCAGATAATTGAACAGACAGAATGTAAAAATGAAGTCATAGCCTCCTTGGGTGATAGCAAGTGTCTAATGGGTTCCGAGAATTCACGTCAAACATATACAGACTCCGTAAATGCTGGCCATTGCTGTGATAGGGTTTTGCTGACAAATGACGAATGGCTGAATATGATAAATACAGTTTATGTGCCAAGTTAAATCATTCTGATACTATCCCGCACTGAATTTGATTTTTGTTAAATGTTATTAGGAAAATGATCTCAACATTTGTAAATAAAAGATATCGGTTTATACGCATCTGTCAAAAATCGGACTTATCCAAGATATTCCACAAAACGAGTGCTAATAGTTAATATTCCTGTTAATTTTTCAGCCACACATAGTTTTATTGTTATCTTTCCTAAAACATTACTATAAATAAATATGAACACATTAGTGTTGAAATTTTGTTATGTTAAAATAAACTTAAAATACATTTTAATCTTGAGGAGACTATATATGGCTGAAATGTTGACAGAAATATTAACTAGTTCTTTAGTTACTGCCCTGTTGTAAATTACCAGAGCACTGATTATTTTTCACTACATACAACACCAGATTCATTTTATTATTATACATGTTTTTAAATGTTAACACTTGAGTGATATACTTGTCTGGGATAAATTTTAATATTGAAAAACTGATTTAAAAACAATGAAAATAAATAAAATATTGTTTTTCAGGACACTATTTGTAAAATTTAGACACTACTAGTTCTTCAGTTAAATGTATGGCTTGTATTATAACTGACAAGAAACAGTTAATTTAGGTCAAATGTTGATGTAAAATAAAAGTTTCTAAATTGAAGTAAACAATGAGAGTGAAAAAATATTATACTGGATATGAAACTTAAGTTTATGAATACAATCTTGAAACTGAATTTCGATCACCATAATGGGTGTTGAAGAAATCTTTGTTTAACAGTGTAGGGTCCCAAAACAGTTCCACCAATGTTACGAGCTTAGGTAGAGCACAGTTATTTTTAGTATGAAATAGCAATTAATTTTTTAATTTTCTATGCCATTTAAATTACTTCAGAACAAACATCAGTAATGTTTTATACGTTAATAGAAAATTAATTATAGTAATCTTACATTACTCAATTATACAATTATACTGAAGCTGAGAACCAGCTGTGTATACAGCATAAAAAGTAAACATTGTTAAGAATTCTCACATCTGTATAAACATATATTTGTATTAATAACATAATGAATAGATTTATATAGCTTTTCTTAAACTTAATGTTGAAGTATAGAGATTTAACCCTATGAGATACAACCATATGCTGAACTGAAAGCTTCTGAAATGTAGATATACAGGAAAATGTTAAAATCATATATGTGTAACTGCAAGAAGAACAAATGAATGAGACACGAGCACCAAAATCTTGTTGCTGTTCATGAGGAGCTGGTTGTTAATTACTGATTACACTTTGATATTACTTGCGACCAGATTTTTTGTTAACTAAAGGTTGTTAAATTGTTAACTTATACTTGTAGGAAATGTTTACAAACAAATATAAACAAAATACACAAAAATATACAGTTCACTGCAGAATTTTAAAACAACAAAACATTGAATTTTTTAAACATCACCATAACAAAAATTCAAAACAAACGGAAATTCAACATATACCGCAAGCCAACCATAACAGACATACTGATACACAACACATCGAACCACCCAATACAACATAAACATGCAGCATTCAAACATTTACTACACAGACTAAACAAGATACCTATGTCCTCAAGTAACTACACAGAGGAACTAAACACAATCAAATATTTAGCTCACAAAAACAGATATGACAATTACTTAATAGACGAACTACACAGAAAAATACTCAACAAGAACAGTAACAACAACACAAACAACAAAAACATGAACACAAACAAATTCATCACCCTCACATACATAAACAAACTCACAAATTAAATAGCACACCAATTCAAAAAAGCAGGATACAATGTATCTTACAGAACAACATATAAAATCCAAACGGCTATCAGACACAGCATTAATAACAATACCAACAAATACAATATCCCAGGAATATACAAACTACAATGCAACAACTGCAATAAGTTCTATATTGGACAAACAGGCATATCTTTCACCGAAAGATATAAAGAACACAAAAGCGCACTGCACACTACTATAGAATCCACCTTCACAAATCACCTCATGAACACTAAACACTCAGGTAATAGTATGGAAAATAACATGAGCATACTCCACACATGCAACAAAGGCCATAAATTAAACACACTAAAACAATATGAAATATACAGACATAGCAACACACAAAAAAATGACATCCTAAACAAACAAATACAACACAGATAACACATACTCTTCGATCACATCACTTCTATCTTTCAAAAATTGGTACCAAAGAAGCACAACTCCAGCAATCCTAGTGGCAAAAATACGAGACTAAAGAAGTTGTAAGGCAAAAACGTTTCCTCCAAGTGTAAGTTAACAATATAACAACCTTTAGTTAACAAAAAGTCTGGTCGCAAGTAATATCAATGTGTAATAAGTAAATTATTAATACCATCAATTAAATAACTTGAATTCTTAGGCTATGTTATGCAAAACAAATAATATCACCTTCTGGAGATAATAAATCAACTCTGACAGAAGAAGAACATTGCAACTTAACACGTTCAGCACAGCTAGCGTACTGACACGCTCTGGGTTCCCTTAATAGGCACTGAGAGCATGCCGGTGAACTCCCCGCTTCTCTTCTGAGAGATGGCGAGCACACCGGTATGCTCACTCTCAGTCTATTTAAAACTTCTCTAAATTCTCACAATTCTTCAGTGAGTTTTATAAACAGATTTAATTTCGTTTAACTTTTATATTTTTATTTTTTTAGTTTTAACCACTTAACGCGGTAAAATATCCGGTAAAAACAACGATCATAAAAATAAACTAAGCTTTCTGAGCTAACGCAAAAATAAACGATAACGGTCCTATTAGAGTGAATGAACCTACTTGATGTGGGAACATACTACTGTAAATATAAGTCATTGACAAAATGCTTGGACTCCCGAAAACCTAATGTGTCATCATAAGATTGTAGTAAACAAATGTCAGCTAATCTCAGCTATAAATAGTCTCGGATGTGACATGCATTATCTATGTCTGTGTTAACATTATGGATCTCTATGGCTTTGTGAAACACAATGTACAAGACTAAACAAACATTCAAAGTTAAATGTTGAATGGTTAATTTTAGTATGTAGTATATTTTAGTAGTAGGTATTTTGGATTTTTATGTAAATTATCTGTTTTACTCTGTCTTTTTTATTGAGCTTTATCATTTGTCATACAGTATTTTATCATTTGTATTTCTTTTTTAAAATTGTAACCCAATTAATAAAACAATATTTTAATGTCTAATACACTGTTTTGATGTCCCCAATAAACCTGTATATGGTAGAAATAAAATTATTGAGATGAAAAAAAGGGCATGATAATTATATGCAACGACAAGCTATGCAACCCACATAGCATTTCAATAATTCCACTGCCGTCATATGTGGAAGTTAAACAAAAAACAGACAGTAGTTTGATGAGATCTACAATATCGCCACCGTGCCGAATGTGTTAAAACTTACAGCATCCATATAGCCTCAGCACCAATATTTGTTTGGATTGTAAGATTATTGTGGCCAGCTGTGTATATAATGAAAGTGGAAATAATTGTCAACATTCAATAAGGATATATGAAGAAGATCCTATTTTTATGAGTTTCTATTTTTCAAGACTTTTCTATACATAATTCATACCTAATACAAATTCATACTAATCATCATTAGAAAGTGAATGCGTAGGATGCAGCAGATGAGATTTTTAAACAATACTTTTTATATAAAAAACAATTGTTCTTTATTTGATTTTGAGAAATTGTACTTTTTTGTATTTTCAAATTGTATGTTGTTTTTGTTTGTCAAACACCATTATATATGTTTCATGATCACAGTTGTTGAGTTGATCTGCAAGGATTTTTAGCTGGTTATAAATCCAGAGTTCATTTACTTTAGAAGAGTTTCTAACTCAAGTCTTTCTACAGTTTAGCTATTCAATCTAAAAGATGCTTAAAGAGGTGTTTTAGTTCACACAAGGAATATGGAGGTGATGCTGTATTGTTATTTTATACAACTGTAGTATAAGCTTTCGGCCTATAATTGAAGGAGTTTTGTAAAGTCACTTAATTTCAGAAAAGTAAATATTTTTGGTTGTGTAAACTTAAAGATTGTAGTTTTTTCCTTAGTTCAGTCCAAAGATCTGAATGGGTAATTAACAATACACAAGTACATTTTGTCAGCAACTAATGCATAGTCATTAACAGCACACTGGCCACACACTTCTAGTTTTCTAAAACAGAACCTCTGATGAAAGTAACTACGGTTTTGAATATATACATATAGCCTTACAATTATATTTTAATATTTGTTGATTTCATCTTCAACTTGAGCTACTAGTTTTCACTAAAACACTTGTAAATATTTACAAACTTGCCTATAGTAGCACTTACTTATATTTGTTGAGGACAGCCGTTTCATAGATGTGTCCCATTGTTAACTCAGACCGTAACTGAGTCCGTTATGGTCTGAGTTGACAATGGGACACATCTCCTGAAACGGCTGTTCTCAACAAATATAAGTAAGTGCTACTAAAGGCAAGTTTGTAAATATTTACAGGTTTATATTTTAATGTTTTTCTATTGACGATCCACTGAAAATCATGGACAACAAAATCAAATAATGAATTAGAGCATCTAAAATTAAAATATACAAAACTACTTTTATTGTAATTTATGAAATTTTCTATAACCTTCTGAGTTGTGTTCCTTTATATGTTATAATTCTATAGTGTTTATTAGAGATTGTCTGGCCACAATTGTCAAATACTTGAATCGAAGATAATATATATTAATTTGTTTAAATTTCTGAAACATTAATTTATGCTTGTTAGAATGTACATATAGTAAACTCACAAACCTTGTAGATATGGAGCTAGGATACTGTCGCATTACTGGAGGGTCCATTAAAAACACAATATACATTGTACAATATTTATGAATATTGCCTAAAAATAAAGAAAACATAGGAAGATAGTTCTGTACTGTACTTGAAATGATAAAACAAGAATGAATGTACTTTACAATAAATGGTAACCTTATCTTTAATGGTAAAAACAAAAAATTATAAATCTATCTGTTTACAGTCCAGCAATATTGTTCACTTACACTTCAGTACCAGTCACTGTACATAAGTACTGCAACAACTGCAGTTACATCTTCTGTCCTTGATGAAAACGTCGGATTAATGGAGGGACGGATAGGTGAAGAGCTGGATTAAAGAGAGTTTACTGTAATTAAAAAATACAAATCCACTTCCAATTAACTTTCTTAGTAAGAATACTTACACCAGGTTAACTGCAATTCCAAACACAGCCACTATCATCATTGCATCAGCATGAATATCATAGTCTGACCGGATGAGGCGAAGAATTGCCAAGTACACAAAGATCCCTGTCAGAAGCCAAATGACTACGATACTAAACAAGGCTCCTAACACTTCTATAAAAGTACATACATGTTACTTATATAACATATTTACAAATTAAGGAAACTCTAGTTAAAATTTTGTTGTAGATATAGCTTATTCTTACAATTAAGCAGGAAAACTGTTTAAACAATTATAATGCAAACCTAAGCTATAACTGATTGATGTTATCTATGAATAAAAAATTTATTTTGTAGTTTATAAAATTATCTTTCCATTGACAACAAATATAATCAGTCAGATTAACCTTTTTATTGGTATATTTTGATATATCAGAAGTTCATATAACAGCGCAAGACTAAATGCTGATTTAACATAAAGTATCACAACTGACTAAGAACATCACATGCTGATAATTTAATATAAAGTATTCAAATATTTTTATTAAAAAAATTAATGACTTGTCAAACTTTTGTAAATTTATGAAAAACATACTGAGACAGAACAATTTTTTTTTATCATCGGTTGTTAAGAAGGCTGACAAAGGTCACATAGGATGATTGAAAGCATTTACTTATAATCAGAAATGTTTCTTAACATACTTTATATTGTTTAATTTATTTTTTTTTTACATGACATTAATTAGCTCTTTATGTTTATTATAATTTGTATGAGCATAAATTTAAAAGGCAACAGAGTAATAAAATACCCTTTTTTTGCATATTTTGACTTATGATTACCGAAACTTCCCTATCAGTTCATTGTCCTAAGTGAATATCTCTTCATATGTTTATAACTAAAGAAAGTACAAGTGAGTATACTCAATTATTAATATTGAAAAAGGTGTGCGTTGTCATAATATATTGTAAACCTCTGTTTTAAATCCTTTCTCACTGCAGATGAACAAACCTTTAACAAAGATGACGAGGTAGAAAATCCTGTTACTATGTAAGGATATCACATGTGCAATGTTTTTATGTAAAGGGCATATAGAAACTAAAAGGGCATATAGAAACTAGTATCATGTTATAACAAGTATCTACACAATAGTGGACTTTATACGGGTGGGAAGTGTCATGTTTGTACATTAGCATTTAATTCTAAAAACTGAAATACATACTTCTTTTTTACTAAAACACTGACTGTGAATGATGCAGCATGTTACCATTGTGAGTCACTATCGCTGGGCAGATGACATCAGGTTATTGTCACTCCCTTATTTTCTAATTATTTAAACATTAGGAAAAGTATTTTGAAATATTATACAGAATTATTTGAGGAAGGGCCTTAAGGCAACCATTCAATATGACCATTACGGCTTAAGCAAGATGAATAAACATTTGGCAATAATGAACAGGTTTAGGGTAGAAACAAAACCTCTGGTCTCTGGAATATATTAAGCAATTATTTATGCAGAGGGGCGTACTTGAAGCAGCCCTACTTTCTTAGGGTTCTCAGGCAGGTTAGACAGATTTAGATTGAGGACTAAAAATTACTACTCTCCGTAATACAATGAAGCATTATTTATAACAGTGTAGACACCTGAATCAGACCTACTATGGGTTTATACCCATTATCCCCCCCCCTTGTAAAAAAATAAGGAAAGGTAGGTGAGATTAGGATAAGACTAAGCAAGGGCCATAATAAATACTTTTAAACATATTTTATACAAACTAACAGCCTCATTTTAGTATATATAAACAAATTTGTATTATATATTAACTATAATGAGCTTTAAACTTTAAAATAATCATTAAAATTTCTGGTGGAGGCAACATATTTGATTAAAACATTGTGTTATTAAAGTTACAGAATCCTCGTAATGAGCTTCCATTTATGGTTGATTTCTAGCAACTCCATTGTAAGCAAAGTAAACAATAATGTTTAAACATTCTAAGCAACAAAAACCTTCTACAGTACATAAATGACTAAACTCTTTTTATAGAATACTTAAAGGTTAAAGCTCTTTGACACAGTTTAAAACATATATAATACTACAGCAAAACAATTATCATACTATAAATCTAAGTCATTACTCTAAATCTAAAAAAACTCTCAACTTTTTAAATTACCTGCACGATAATATCCATATGAAAATCGTTTTGTTGGTGGTTGAGACGCAACCCATAAAGCAAACAGACTTACAAGAAACCCAATAAAATCAGAAAGTAAGTGAGCTGCATCAGTCATGACTGCCAAACTCCCAGCAAGGATACCACCTATTAATTCTGTTAACTGAAAAACAACAAATTCCTTAAAACAGTAATTGTAAGAAAAATATTTCTTATGTAGTTCAACACACATAACTAAACTCTATAGTGATCCCTAGCCTAGAACCTCAACTCAGGATGAGAGATAGATGACAGGCATCTATCTAGAAAAACCTTGGTTCAACTGGTTCTAGCCATTAGACCTTTTAAGGATCCATTTTTCAGGATTATGGTCCTGGATCTTAGGATACTGGCTGATAAGTAAGTTCGAGGTCTACAATTATGAAATTCCACTGCTTTAAAGCTGCAGTCGGCAATTGGCACATGCATGCTGTATGCCGGTATCTGTTGGCAAGCCATAGCCGCCATTTTAGATTCATTCGTCACGGTCAAAGGTCGTTTGTGTTTTAAATTCCTCCTGCAATCAAAAATGTTGCCGACTGTGAAATATGCAGTGTGATGCGTTTCCTTCATGTTAAAGGAGATTCATCACAGAGATCTGTGAAGTGTATGGAAACATGTCATGAGTGATGGGATGATAAGGAAATGGTACCGCTCTAGGAATGTGAGAGAACTGGCTAAACGTCCCAGACTGAGCATAACTTTAGGTACTTCAAACATTCTGTCACAATCTCGACACTTGAGGAAACTCTCAAGACAACGATGAAATTGTAAAGTTAATGATCTCTTTCACTTTTCTATCAGCTTTTTGCACCTAGAACCAGTAATGAATGAAGGTCTTCCACTTCATTTCTCGACATCCAGATTCGTGCGGCCAACTTTAAAGGTTCTAACCCATTTTCTTATCATCCCATCACTCATAATGTTTTCTTCATACACTTTACAAATCTCACGATGAATGTAAGCCGCTTCCACACATTTAACATTAAGAAAAAGTATCACTCTGCGTATTTCACTTTCGGCACCATTTTTAATCGCAGGGGGCATTTTAAACTCAAGTAAATAACCTTTAACAGTAACGAATGGATTCGAAATGGTGGCTGTGGCTTGCCAACAGATACTGGTATTGAGCCCAGATGTAGCGATTGCCGGCCTCAGCTCTAAAACGGTGAAATTCCAAAAAGGTACTCACTTTAAAAACATGATGATAACAATAATATTAAGAAAAGTCAGGCACTAGAAGACTGAGAGCAAAATACCAAGTCTGTTCCCACAAAGGAAAGTGTGAGGGTGAGTTTCTGGTGCTGTAAAATCTGAGGAAATTCAGATAAGGAGTGTTAATCCCTATAGAATCAAAGTAGTTTTTCTCAAAATGAAGGTTAACAATTAGACTAACAACTCATAAACTAAAAAATAAAATCAATGTTTTAAAACTTACGGAACTGCCTTAATGCAATGGGTAAAACTATAGAAAAACAGCCTAAACATTGAAGTATGTAATGATCAGTAAAAACACAACAGACATTACAGAGATCTGAGTGTAAATAAGAACAGCAGGTGACAAAAGAGTAGAAGAAGAGGCTTAAGGAGATCCCAGTTTAACTTGGCAGTACAGTAGAGGAAAATTAAATCAGAAAATATTGTTAATGCTAGATAACTAATAAAACATTATATTTTTCCTGTGTTTAACTGTATTTTATGGTGTAAAAAATTAAAACAAAATGTGTTATTGTTCTCATCTTATGGCTGAGAGAAACATTATTCCCCAACTAGTATCTCAGTGCAGCTTGGTTAAGTTTTAGTTATACTTGTAGTAAGATGGTACTGAATCCGGAGTCTTGTAGATAAATTTAAAAATATGGTTTTTTTTTTAACAAAGGAATATATGTGCTGCAGGAAGTCAAGTCTTCCTATTGTTAATCTGACAACACCATTTTCCTCCTTGGTTTCCAATGCTATATTTCTACATTTAAACATAAAACTTTCACTCATTGTCATAGACAATAAAATCCATATGTTACATTTCTCTTGTATAGCTTCCCATTTTATGTTTCCTTCCAAGTTTATCACTAGTTTTGTTTCCTTATATTCTGATGTGAGATGAAATCTATTATGGTATTACAAATTTATTTTTTCATCAGGCAAATAAGACCTGGAGCCAAGATATTCAAGTGAGGCTAAGATGTCCAATCGTGGCCATTACTGAAACTGGATACTATTCAGTTTAAGGGGAGGCTAGATCCAGATGAGGAAGAGAAGGAGGAGTTTGATGCCAATGAAGATATCCTTTCTACAAAAGCAAAGAACTTCTCTATTCCTGACATCATTACCTTGATATAAGAATGTTTTAATAATTTTTTTCAGATTTAGTACTAATTTTTTATTTTTTCAATTCCTTCTATTAGTTCATACTCTCCTTATAAATATCTTTTCCAAATTTTAAATCGTTAATAAAATATGTTTTATTCATCCAATCATGATCAAATAGATTTGTTTAACCTGTAGTCGATGACAATTGATGTTAATACATTTTTTTAAAATATTTGTTCATTAATTAAATTTTAAAAAGTTTATGTTACTGTTGGGTTCAAACTGAATGACTCCATGTTTGCAATCCAGCATTTGGCACTGAGCTAACTTTTCCATAGCCAGAAATCAGTTACTTTAAGATGTATATAAATTTATAAAAGAAAGGTTCTTTGCAATAATGAAGCATTACAAGAGGGATAGAATGAGAAATTATAGACTGCCATTAGTTTCATAAATTAGAAACGAACAAAAATAAAGAGAATAAAGAAAGGAAAAAAAATACTTGCAGTTTTTGTGTTGTACATCTTGAGGTTTTTCTTATGAATTACACTTTCGTTATCATATGATAAAAAAACCACTACTGATATTTCTCAGCATACACGATTCACACTAGATCAGTGCAATGTTCAATGCTGTGAGTCATGGACAAGATTCAATTGAGTTTTTATGAATAATTATGAAGGAAAGTGGAAAATTACATGGAAATTTTATTTTGCTACCTAATATTCTGGTTCTATCATATGTATATACATATTTACATTAATTGTAATTATAAATTAAAAACTACATTTTTTTTGCTCACCTCAGTAGAAATTGACTTTAAAAACTTTTTTTTATTACTTATTTTCCTGGCAGTGAATGTAATATATAAATAAGATCCTATCCTGGAAAAGCTATTATTCTATTTTCTGAAAAGACAAGCTCAGTGTGAATTCTCCTATAATACATCAATCAATCCACCAAGCCAGAAGAAGCCTATATATCTTATTTATATTGAAAAAAAAACATTACTAAGGTTATAGAAAACATTTTTATTTTTTTAATATTTTAGATAGATAGTTTTAAGTTGTTCTTATTTTATCAGTAACTGACATATATGATCAGCAAAACATACATTATTATAATTGTATAGAAAACTACAAACTAAGCAAATAGGTAACCTATCGCTTATAGGTTAACCCCTAAGGTCATTGTTAATGATAAATTCATTTTGATCAAACTTAAAATGTAGTATACTGTGCTTATTGTTGTGCACACTTACCATAAATACAAAGCACAATATAGCAGCCCATGTAAGGCGTTTCCATGCCTTCAAATTTGAATACTGGGGCTGAAGATCTATGTGACAATGGTCACTGTTGTTATCATAGACAGTATAATTACCTCTGAAATCATCCTGAAAACAAAGATTACCACTTTACACATAGATAACCAAATCCAATTCTGTTCAACATAAACTCATAATCATAAAGTAGTTTAACATTAACTATAAAAAATAAAACACCCTATATCCACTATTATTCACCTTATGTACATTTCAGTTGAAAAAACAAACATTTTCAGACCATTAAAATATAAACTTTTAGCATCAAAATAATAAATTTGGCTTACAACTAACAAACACATGTCAACCTGTCACAACTCCTCTTTCATTATTATTTTATAATCCTTTATTTAACATTTGTTGATTCCATCTTCACGTGAGCTACTAGTAATCACTAAACACTTTTAAATGTTTTAAACCTGCCCATAGGAGCACTTACTTTGTTTGTCGAGGACGGCCGTTTCGGAAGATGTGTCCCATTGTCAACTCAGACCGTAACTGATCTCAAAACTAACATACACCATCGAAACAGAACAACAAAACTCTCTCAACTTCCTAGACCTTATAATTAAATGAACAGACAAACAAACACAAAACTCAACATATACCGAAAACCCGCTAGTACCAATACAACCATTCACAGCTCCTCAAAACACCCACACCAACATAAACTAGCTGCTTACAACACCATGATATATCACTGCTTAAAACACCGTTTGACAAAGAAGAACACTACCAAGAGTTAAACAACATAAAATATATAGCACAAACTAATGGATACAAAGCAACAATGATTGACAAATTATACAACCGCCTAAAAAATAAATTTAATAACCCAAATACAAACACAAAATGACAATCCCATAAAATGCTTATCAATACCACACAGATCATCCAAAACCCACAATCTAACCAACACACTACAAAAATACAACTACAAAATAGCTTACTCCACACACAACATTCTCAACAAACAATTTAAACACAACAACAAAATCGACGATATTTACAACACGACTGGAGTTTACAAACTAATTTGCAGTTCGTGCCCCAGTTTTCACATAGGCCAGACGGGGAGGTCCTTTTTCACACGTTACCAAGAACATATAAAAGCACTAAAAAACAATAACTACCAATCAAACTTCGCCGACCATCTCAACTCCACAAAACGTGACTACATAGACATAACATCTAACTTACAAATTCTTCATAAACAACACAGAAATAACCAACACTACACAACCGAACAATACGAAATATACAGACACTTGAAACTACACCCTACACACATACTCAATACACAATTACATTATAACTCACACGCACTTTTTGACATCATAACTCCTAATACATATAAAATACACCCACACCACCAAAATATCCCACCCCCACCATAACTTACGTAAACCTTGAGATCAGTTACAGTCTGAGTTGACAATGGGACACATCTCCCGAAACGGCTATCCTCGACAAACGAAGTAAGTGCTACTATGGGCAGGTTTAAAACATTTAAAAGTGTTTAGCCTTTATTTAATAATTATTATTAGAAAAAAAGCTAAACATTAGAGTTATGTTTAATTTATACATAAACATAGTCAACCACAATGTTTTACAGGTTTTCTAACTTTTTTGAGATATTTAGCCTTTTTTCACACAATCTAAAACATTTTTCCTCAATGCTCCAAGCAAATATGCTTAGCACAGATAGCACATCGGAAACAAGTCATCCTACTTTTTTTGGCTAGACAAATAGAACAAATTTTTCTCATTCCAAGCTCTCTGTGAACCTTTTGATGGTGGGGGGAGGTTGATAGTTCATCAACATCTTCAATATGTTGCCTGAGATTTTTAGAGAGATTATGTAGTGTTTGGAGTTGAAAATTTTGAGAAGTAGTGAGCTATACCATGTCTTTGGCAAATACTCTCTTTGACTTAGGTTTCTTGTTTTTTGAAATTTGACTATGGACATAGATAACATATGCGTTCTTATTTAGAGTATCATAATTACCTGCCATTCCCAGCATTGTCACACTACGCGTTTCGGAGGACCTCCATCAGTCAGAACTTTTTACAAACTCCGTAAGGACTATGGAGATCCTCCGAAACGCGTCAAACAGTAGTGTGACAATGCTGCAAAAGACAGTTAATTATGGTACTCTAAATAAGAATATAAATCCTAGCAGGAAATAGAAAATTATCAAAAGTAACATATGAGTTGATGAGCATGCTGTTCACCATTCCATAGAGAACACTCACAGGCCATCTTCTAGAATTTCGGGAACATGACATCAAAGTTTAATTTTCATCAAACGTGTCTACATCACCTATAATGGCATTATAAAATTCAATGATATCTGGTTTTCCACTTGCAGCCATTATTGGCTTTGCGTGTGTTGCAGACAGAAAAACAACTTCTTCTGATTGTTAGCTCTGAAAGCTACCATTACTGCTGGTCTGATAAAACAAAGTTCTGATATCCCAGAGTACTAGTTTTGATTCTGTCTTTTCATTTTTGAGCATTTCAGGAAGCATCTGTGGCTTATCACGCTTCAATGTCCTCATGGTTGTTAGTTTATATGTTTCTAGCATTAGTTTGGCAAGAGTTACTGATAAATAAATACCAGTATCTAGAGTAAGGTTTCTATTGGTATTGAGGACTGGTCGTGAAAGCTCCCTAACAAAATATGTTGAAGACAGTAGGCTGTCAGTGCTCAAAGTTTTGTCTAGGTACGGAATTGCATTTATAAGGTATTTTGTTACTATGTTTGCTTCATTTTTTGGCTTTTGAGTGAAATGAGATACATTTTGTGCTGATGTAAAGGTTCTGATTGTATTTTGAGGTTTAGCAGACCATTTATGCTTATTTTTATTAATAAATAAATAAATAAATTATTAATTAATTTTTTTAAATTTTATAATATTTCGATTCATAACTTGTTTAGACTTAGTAGTTTGAATGCCATTATCACTTTTGCTATCTAGACTAAAACTAGATGGTTTCCTCCTACCGTGTTGACTCAAAATTCAATTTTCTTTGTCGGAAGGAATGTAATTCGGGTCTATATCCTTATCGTCAGCTTCAGTATCCATATTGCTCTCGAAAACTTCACCTTCCCCCTCCCATCCACCACCAATAAAATTACTATCATTACCACAACTATCATATTCATCAGAGTGATTTTCCTCTAGTTGCAATAGAATCTCATTTACATTGAAACTAGTACTTAAAATGTCATCCATAATAATAATAATATATGTACACTGATCCTAAGAATAAAACTGTCAACATCTATAATACAATAAAAGTCCGTTGAACAAATGTTAAAACATAAAGTGAAAAAATCACAAAATGGTAAGAAGTAATCTGACAGACAACAGACAGGCACTGGACAGAAGTGAAACATGGAAATGACCTGAAATTCCCATCAACATTGACCTCGACTAGGGAGGGGAAGGTATAGAAAACAGCATTGCTACTAACACCACCCACAATCTATAGAACTTGCAGTTTTTGTGGTGTACATTTTGAGGTTTTTTATTAAAATTACAACTATTGGTATTACTTTTTTTTATGGAGCGTAGTCTGAGTTCCCAGGTTAAAGTCTTTAGACTATTCTGAATAATTTTTAAAAAAAACAATATAGAAATATATAGTTTCCTTTTCAATCATAATAATAATTTGTAATTATGTCAACTTTAAAATGATCGAAAGAAGATTCATGAAAATCCATTGATAAATAAAAATTTGGTGTAAGTTTTGTCAAAGGACTACATTTCCAATAAATCATGGCGGGACTGGGGCAGATACCCTAGCCACAGACACTAGGACTCAGGCAGGTATCCATGTGTAAAGTCCCTGGATAAAAATGGTGAAGGTACTAATAGTATATTTGTGAATAGGTAGGATTGGATAATAACATAAAACTTCTTGGTTTGGGGTACAAGGCTCACAGATATAAAGTCATTAACCTGAAGTAGACCTACTATCCACCAGGGAAATAGAGAGGTATAATGAAAAATAAAGAAATATAGAATTAAAAATGTCACATTTGTTGATTCCATCTTTGCGTGAGCTACTAGTAATCACTTACACTTTTAAAATGTTTTAAACTTCCCTATAGTAGCACTTGCTTTGCTTGTTGAGGACAGCCGTTTCAGGAGATGTGTCCCTTTGTCAACTCAGACCGTAACTGATCTCAAGGTTTAAGTAGGTTAGGGTGGGGGTGGGATATTTTGGTGGTGTGGGTGTATTTTGTGTGTATTAGGAGTTATGATGTCAAAAAGTGCATGTGAGTTGTAATGTAATTGTGTATTGAGTATGTGTGTAGGGTGTAGTTTGAAGTGCCTATATATTTCGTATTGTTCGGTTGTGTAGCGTTGGTTATTTCTGTTTTGTTTATGAAGAATTTGTAGGTTAGATGTTATGTCTATGTAGTCATGTTTTGTGGAGTTGAGATGATAGGCGAAGTTTGATTGGTAGTTATTGTTTTTTAGTGCTTTTATATGTTCTTGGTAACGAGTGTAGAATGACCTCCCTGTCTATTAGATTTAGGCTATTTTTATGATGCAATGATTATTAAATTTTATATGGTTTCGGAGAGTTTTGTCGAGGAATTTGGTTAGAAGATGAGAAGGGGCGCTTGTATGGTTGATTAGTGGACGTATTGGGATGTCTGTTTTGTGAAGTTTGGGCAGGGCGTTTAGTTTAGGGGCTATTAGCTTTATTTGTTTTATGTGCTTTTTGGTGTGGTGTGGGATTATAAGTTTTGTTTTGTTAATTGCTTCTTTGATTTGAGCATTGTATTTTGTTGTTGGATCTTCTTTTAGTGTAATGATGTTGTTATTTTTGATGAAGCTGTGTACTTTTATGTTGAGGTCGCTATTGTTAATAATTACCGTTGTGTTGCTTTGTCAGCTTTGGTAATGGTTAAATTTTGTTTTTTTAATTTGTTTTTGATGGATTTGGCTACTTTTAATTCTTGGAAATCTAATAGACAAAATTAAAAACGTAAATATCCCACACAATTCCACCTTAGTCTCTTTTGATATATCAAATCTATATACAAACATCCCCATTCCAGAAACCATCGACATCCTCAAAAACATGCTAATAGACACAAATACACCACATACACACATTGACAAAATCATCCACCTCACAAGATTAATCACATCTCAAAATTACTTCACCTACAATAACACATACTCCAACCAGAAAGATGGACTACCTATGGGCTCCCCCATAGCTAGCATCTTAGCAGAAATATTCATACACCATATTGAACAAAACCACATTTTACACAACAACAAATACTCAGATAACACAATTTACTGGTACAGATACGTCGACGACATCATAACATTATATAAAGGCAACACACGCAGAGCACACATATTTCTAAAACACCTAAATTCCATACACCCTAAACTAACATACACCATCGAAACAGAACAACAATACTCCCTCAACTTCTTAGACCTCACAATTAAACGAACAGACAAACAAACACATAAGTTCAACATATACCGAAAACCCACCAGCACCAATACGACCATACACAGTTCCTCAAACACAGTTCCTATGTGGCTCTTCTTGGAGATGGCAGAAGACACTGATGAAGATTGCCACATAGCGATCAAAAACGTTCTGTCTCAGTAAGTTTTAACAAATTTACAAAATTTAAAGTTCGGATAGTCATAAACTATTGTTTAAGTGATTTATAAGTAATTATTGTATAAATGAGTGAATAGTTTTGAACTTATTTGGGTAAAAATATAGTTTTAATGACATTGGTTTAATATTTTTTTAAAATTACTTGTTTTAATGTGTGGAACTTGAATATCAACTTTTTTCTACGGAAAATACGAAAAGTTAATTTTTTGCACATTTTAAATTTTAGTCTGTAATGACATGTATAGTTTGAACCGGCCGCACAGTAGCTACAGCGCACTACACTACATCAAAGTCAATTGATTTTAATACTAAACTTAAAATGTAAATATTTTACTCTTGGTTATAATTTTATACATTACTATATTCCTACAAAATAACCAGTCAGGATAGATTTGGTTATAATTTTATACAACATTACTATATACCTATATTAAAATATACCTATGAAGTATCCAGTCAGGATAGATTTGGTTGTAATTAAAACCAAATCTATCCTGACTGGATACTTCATAGGTATATTTTTAATATAGGTATAAGTAATATTGTATAAAATTATAATCAAATCTATCCTGACTAAATACTTCGTTGGTAACTCCGGAGTTACGGTCTGAGTTGACAATTAGACATCTCCCAAAATGGCCGTCCTCAACAAATATAAGTAAGTGCTACTATAGGCAGGTTTATAAACATTTAAAAGTGTTTAGTGATAATTAGTACATGGTGTCTAGTAAAATAGCTTGAAGAAATTCCCTGAGTTTTCCCTGACTTTTCCTCTTTTAGATGTCTATAGAAAGCCCAGTTTACATTGGGCCCATCCATTGATATCTGAAGGATCTTGGATAAATCCAGACTTTGAACACTTTTTAAGAACGAATTGAGTACCTCTTTTGCTTTTGTGTCTGTAAGGAACACAGAACCAAAATATCGACCTTTCACTTCATCCGTCTCTGCATCCCAATACCTAACACTCAAATCCATTTGGGCTCTTTGTGATATTTTGTTTAAACTTAAAGCCAATTACATAGTTAGAATTTGAATTTAATGATGTCAGTAACAGATCTATAAAATAATTTGATAAACCGAATACAACACTATAGGAAATTTTATCTTTCCGCAATCTCATGTTCTGTGCAATGGTGCTATCAGGGAACATCCTTGGAAAGAGGCACACACTACCTTCTGCATTGCGTAAAGAAGTGTTGCATTACTAAATTCACGCACCATATAATCTCTGCTTCGGTCACTTCATCTTTCAGTTTATATTTATCCTAAGGAAGGAGGGGAGGTAATGACGCGATTGCCCGCTACGGCAATGAAAACCGGAACCTTCCATGTTGAAATAAACAGTGTAAAAATAATCACCGTCAAATAAAACCCATACTATCACGAGTCTAGACAAATAGCTGGCTACGAATGTTTACACAGCGTTCTGTGTGGTCAGAAACAGACTGAGTTATCTGTTATCACCACCTGTCCATATGATAACAGAACCACAGCGCACCCCAAGGCCACGGTCCAGGGTAAAACTTCCCAGCTGTACCAACTCGACACGTTTAATATTTATTGACATAAGTCCTGAAGTCATAGCAACGGGCTTATAAAATAAATAATGGGCATCTAAATATAGAAGTGTTATTTCCTGACTGCCCTGCCCCTAAACTGCTGGCTTACAATACCAAATATTCGAGAGCAATGGCCACTAGTTTTGTTTCTAATCAAAATAAATATTTTCCCGATTTTTTAAAATTTTCCCTGACTTTTTCCTGAATTTTCCAGAATCTTAAAATTCCCTGACTTTTCCAGGTTTTCCCTGTCACTAGACACCCTGTAGTAGCTTACTTGAAGATGGAATCAACAAATAACAATTTTGTTGTTAGCGGGCCCGCTTCATCAATGATATCTTTTTTGTTATTTTTTCATAACCAAACTATCTTAACAGGGTAATTTGATATATTCTAATATAGTATCAAATGGTGTGCTGTCTTATACAAAAATGTTACTTCAACAAGTTTTGTGTATGTTAAGGTTATTTTTCATTTTTTCAATATTTTAAATTTTAGGGGTTTTCCACCTAGATTTATTATTTCCATGTCTCAGTACAATCTTTTTTGTCAATATTGGTTATGTGTAGAATAGAAATAATTATGGTAAATTACTTATAATAAAATACTTACAACATTGTTGAGCAGAAGTGGTATATCTGCATTATCCCCTGTGCAATTAACTGAAACTTGATGATTATTTGAATTAACTAGGGTAGGTCTACAGCAAACTCCAGGTAACCAATTAGTGCCTTCATCTCTACCTAATTCAAATTCATAAAATTTTAGTTTTGGAGTTGGAACACAAAATGTAGCTTGATCATCTTCATCTATTAAGCTCATTGCGTTTGTTTACAATAAATTTTTATTTCTACTTTTATAGTTTAAATTCAGAACAGCCATTATAAAAATAAGGTATCCATACAAAATATGTTTCCGATACTGGTGACATAATTCAAAACGGCACTTTTTGAACTGTAATAGAAACTACAATAGAAACCTAAACAGTGAAGAGTCATCATTTACAAAAACCAACAATATCAGACTAATACAGTAATTAATAGATAAGGATAGCTTTCCTCTGTCGTCATCAATGCTGTTTACATTGACAGCTGTTTATACAATACAGCTGATTCAATGCCTACAACATAATAGCGACCCTTTTATTATGTGATTGTGTGTATACAAGTATCTATCTGCAAATATACAATTGTATGTTTTCTTTTGAGGTATTCAACATATCTCAATAAACTATATATGAATCATTTTGTAACCATTTTAAGCTTTTAAAAAAAATTAAATATTATAATTGACATTAATTGTTGTTTAATGCCCACTCCCTAAAGTTATATTTTTCTTACTTATTTTGATAGCTTTACTTTAGTATTAAATCTTTCAAACTTTTTTTTTGAAAAGCAACCGTATATAACATTTTATATAAAGTCGCTAATAGGCGACTTAACGTTGCTTATCAGATTTGTTAAATAATGACATTTAAAAACTATTCTACAATTTTTCCTGGTAATACATTTTAATTATAAAAAAAACCTTGTAATATCTTCTAAGGTTTATTAACTTAAGTGAAGTATACAAAAATGTATCACAGTAGAAATGTATTGCTAACATTTTTATAAACCGATTACATAGTATTGTAACATATTTATTATCTACATAGTCAGGATTTAATTATATGATAATGTATATTTAACAATTCACCTACAAAATTCGAAACGCGTCTGCTAAGAAATATTATTAAACAGTCGTTTTTGCCTATTAAATAAATGCCTATAAAGATAAATAAGTTTTTCGAAAACCTTAACAATTGTATAACGCAACAGTTGCAAGTTGTACTGTATATAATTAGCAAATAATATATTAAAATCATTTTAAAGGCTAATTAAGTTTTCATGATGCACCCACCCGGAATATATAAAACTTTATTTATATTTTATCTATGCCTATAGTTCTGAGAATAGTTCAGATTTATATATGATGGGCCGTATATAAGAATAATAAGAAATTTAGTAACAGTTCATGTTACCTTACTCCAATATGGCAGGTTAGTTTTGATACAAATTCTGTTGTCGGAACAACAGATAACTTGCGTGATAAAAAGAGAGTTGAATGCTGTTTGTAGTTAACCATAACAATTAATAATTTTGAGTAAGTGGATAGTATTTAATTTAAACTCTTTTTTTTTTAATTAATGTTTAAAAAATAAAAGAGATTATTGTAGATTTAGACTGAAAGTTAATTTTAATATTTAGAACTTGTTCTATTTACCGTTTTGGTATTTAGGCTATATTAGTAATAAAGTGTATTTTCAGAATTTTGAACAATGTGAGTAGCGGGTGCGTTTATATGGCATTTATAGTATAGTTCATGTTGTATTACCGGTTAAAATTTGCTGTGAATGTAATTAGTGAAATTATCTAACTGCTTGTAAAAATCCGTTGTTTTGTTTTTGAAGAATATTACTTTTACAAAAATCTAGATTCTAAATAATTTTGTTAATGGATTAGCTTTATTAATTGCATTTGTGTAGTCAATATTCTACTAAACCTGGTTATAAATTCAAGTTGCATTGTTTATTGCTAGACATAACCCCATTAAAAATCTATATATCGTGTTTTATTTATTTACTAACACATCACAAACTTCACATTTCACTTGTCTGTATAATCTTGAGCATCTTAAAAAAATATTGTAATAGCTTTCTTATATCTATATAATTAAATTTTATGTGTACTCTGTCTTTGTCTTCAGTAATTGTATTTACAGAATCTTATTACCAAAACTGTTACTAAAATGAAAAAAAAAAAATCCGCTTTAAAAAAAAAGTTGCATGTATAGATAGTTTAGTATAATTTATACTGGATTAGAACAACTGTTTTGTTCATGGAGTCTAATTTTCCACTTGAACCATAATACACATTACTTAATACCACGTGAACATGTGAGCACTGCCATTATATATAATTTTACACATACTTTTATCGGTTTTGCACCAGTTTTTACACTCTAATAATAACATTAAAACTTTGCTGAACATCTTATCTCCACAAACCCATCATGCAAACAAACATTAACCAATTAACTACATATACACAAACAAACTATATAAAGTTTAAAAGAAGCAATACAAAATAAATCCTTTCAAATGATATACTCAATATCCATGTGCTAGAATTCTCAAACCATTTGTTCTGATTACATCTACTTTCCCCCACCCAAAATTCATCACCCCCTTTCATATCACATGGAGTTGAATATTTTATCAGTTATGATCTGATTTTAAAATAAGACACATATCTTACAATAAATCTATTCATGTTTGAGTTATATACTTGTGAATTTACACTTTAAAGCAAGTTTTCGTATTTTTTTAAAAATGTAAAATTTATTAACTCATTGAAGAACAATTGAATTTTTTTACATTTTTTGAAAATATATAATGATAAAAAATTCCAGTTATAGCTGTTAATAAAGAAAAATTAACAAATATTTTATGAGAATGAGTAACATGATCTCTTAGTATCTAGGCAGCGACACTGGACTCATTCTTAAATACGATGTCTGATAATGCACATTTAGACTAACTGATTCATGTCCAACTGTATTTGATAGGATGTTGATAGAGAAATGACTGTTTAAATTAAAATTTGTATAACAATTAGGCTCAAAAGTTATTTATTTTTTTATCATGTACTCTAATTTGCTTTTGAAAAATCATATGAAAATTTACTAAGCAATTAAATTAAAATTTCTAATAATTCGTCTACAATTTTAATAAACGGGATATAATGTAAAGCCGTTTAAGTAACTATTTACTTAAGGAAGATTGTATAAAACTTTGTAATCTAAGTGACCTTTTACACAAACTTTAGTTATTTAATTTAATTTCCTAATTATACTACTCATTCAACCGCCAGTAATTTTATATTGGTAACTATGAGTTTTAGCGGCCGCCTGAGATATAAATTGAAAATTGTTGAAAAACACAAAAGAGGACGATATGGACCAGATTAAAAAAAAAAAAAAAATTCAGAAAGTAATTTTTTATCAATATAAAGTTGGGTAAACAATTCAGTGTGAAGCATTAAGCATGTATCGCCCGCGGAGTGATACAGTGACGTCGCAACTGTAGTTGGTGTTTTTGCAATCTAAACTTTATGAATCAAAAACATGTCCTGAAACTATATTGATAACTATTATTTTTGTTATTGCCAGGGAAGGTTAATTTTATATATCTATATTGAAATATGACTGTGAAGTATCCAGTCAGAATAGATTTAGTTCTAATTTTATACATTTAACCATTTAGTTAATATATAAAACTACAACCCAATCTATCCTGCTGGACACTTTTTGGGTATATTTTAATATAGGTTTATAGTAATGTATAAATTTAAAACCAAATCTATCCTAACTGGGGACTTTATAAGTATATTTAAATATATGTATGCAAAAACCATAAAAGCCAAAACGTTTCTCAAATATCTACACACGTAAGGTACGCGTGACATCACTCTTATCACTCAGCGGACGTTGCACAGCTTACTACTCCGTACTGAATTCTTTACCCAACTTTAAATTCATAAAAAATAACTTTCCAAGTAAAATTTAAAAAATTCTTGTGCATATCGTCCTACTTTGTGGTTTTGAACAATTTAAAATATATATCTCAGGTGACCACTAAAACTCACAATTACCTTTATACTTAGTAAATTATATTAAAGAGGCATTTACAAATTTTATGAAACTCGCACACTTAAAATTATTGACCTGTGAATACAAAATGTCTGACATCTATATTTTTATTCTCCTAGTCTTATTTTAGATCTCAGATTTCTTCTCTTTATACCTTTCTCTTTCTTTACCATAACAATATTGTTTCATAGATAATTTGCCAAACTTTTACCTTTATTTGCCAAACTAACAAGATAGTTTTTTTTGCCAAGTAAAATATGTGTCACATTGCCTTGAATTGTTTTAAATAAAAGTTTGCTTAGTTTATTTAACATTTCTTCACTTTATTTATACTCTATTTATATCATTTTGTTCAGAGGTAATTTTTCTAAGGTATGAAATTTTTCAGAGGTTCAGAGGTATGTTTATAGCACATTTAATGAATTTATTGTACACAAAGATAAAAAACAGGTCGTTTTAACTGCCGTAATTTCGGTTTTACTTCTGACACCTCAAAACTAACTCAAGATATAATTCTAAGCTCCTTTAGTTGTAAATCATAATCAACTGCCATCTTTGGCATTTAATTAATGCCCTGAAAAGTTTTAGGATTTATTTCATGGGATTAGCCGAAGCTTGGAGAAATCATTAGCTAGCCATAACTCATCAACGAGGCTTTTCCAAACCTTTGTTTTTATGAACTGTTTTACATGTACAGCGAGCTTCCAAAATATTTCTATATCTTCGTGAATCATCTTGGGTCTTTAATGTTCTCTTGGTACAGACTTCATGGTAGATATGATTGTGTACTTATCTTTTGTAACTCAGAATACAAATTAATCTGCAACCTGTTTGCCCAATGTAGAATTTGTTCCACTTGTTGCAGTTTAATTTGTATACGCCTGGTGCTTGTAGTTTATCTTTGTTGTTGGTGTCATGTTGTATCTTGTATTGTAAATTGTTATTAGTTTTGTATGCTATTTTGTATCCTGTTTTTTTAAATTTGTGGGCTATTTTATTTGATGTTCTGTATATGTATGTTATTGTGGTGTATTTCTTTTCCCTCTCTGTAGTGTTAGTTTTAGTGTTTTTTTGTACTATTGAGTACAATTTAGTTCTTTTTTTAGCCATAGTATTGTACTATTGAACACCTCAAAATAGACAAACTATGGCATAATATATAAAAAAAAAACACTAAAGTTAACACTACAGAGAGTGAAAACAAATACATCACAATACCATACATAAACAGAAAATCAAATGAAATAGCCCACAAATTTCAAAAAACAGGATACAAAATAGCATACAAAACTAATAACAATTTATAATACAAAATACAAGACGACACCAACAACAAAGATAAACTACAAGCACCAGGCATATACAAATTAAAATGCATCAAGTGCAAAAAATTCTATATACGGCAAGCAGGTCACAGCTCCATAGAAAGCGTCGAGGAACACAAACAGAACACCAACTCAGCATCCTACATACACGTAAAAGTAAGAGGACACAAATACACAGACATTTACCATAACCTAGAAATCTTACACATCAACAAAAGAAGACCACATCTCAACACACTAGAACAATATGAAATTTACAAAAACACAAAATACAAACATAAACAAATAAACCTTATACAAGTCACATATACAGTGCCGGCAAAAAGTTTAGGGACACCCCTACATTTATATGTTTTTGCTATTGTCCTAAAACTTTCTGCCAATCATATATTAGTAACTTATCAATGAATTAAGCATAAAAAGTTACGATTTTCCTGAAATTTTCATTCATTTATAAGTAAGGGTTGGCAAATTATAATTTTTTTTCCCATTTTAAAATTTTTGAGGAAACCCCTGTTTTTTTCAAATTAAAAATGTATAATAAAAAAAATACACGTCTGATTAAAATGATACTTTGTACAAATGTTTAGCATAACATTTAGAATGTAAATATGCATTATTTATTATTTACAAAAAATCACCTCTCATTTGGTACCAGGTTAACTTTGCTTTAGATTTTCAGATTTTTCAGCATAAAATTCTCACATTTCAATAGCGAATATCTAGTGAACTGACTGTACCCCCGACCCGCCATGACGCGAGGAACACAACGGTACAGTCAGTTCCACTCCAAGTGGCTCCGTTCACTAGATATTTGCTATTGAAATGTGAGAATTTTATGCTGAAAATCTAAAGCAAAGTTAACCTGGTACCAAATGAGAGGTGATTTTTTGTAAATAATAAATAATGCATATTTACATTCTAAATGTTATGCTAAACATTTGTACAAAGTATCATTTTAATCAGATGTGTATTTTTTTTATTATACATTTTTAATTAGAAAAAAACAGGGGTTTCCTCAAAAATTTTAAAATGGGAAAAAAATTTATAATTTGCCAACCCTTACTTATAAATGAATGAAAATTTCAGGAAAATCGTAACTTGCTTAATTCATTGATAAGTTACTAATATATGATTGGCAGAAAGTTTTAGGACAATAGCAAAAACATATAAATGTAGGGGTGTCCCTAAACTTTTTGCCGGCACTGTACTCTTTGATAATATCGAAAACCTGCCTTTAAAACCGTCACCGCTTAACCTAACAACTCCAAGCAGAAGACACTGATGAAGATCGCCACGGAGTGATCAAAAACATTCTGTCTCAGTAACGTTTTATAAATTTTAAAGTTCGAATAGTCGTAAACTAACGTAAAAGTGATTAATTAAGTTTCTCCGAACGTAATAGACTATAAAATTCAAGATACTATAATATTCGGAAGAAAAAACTTTAAATACAATATGATTACAAATTTTAAAAAAGTTTTTATTATTAGTATAGTCAAGAAATAGTTGTTAAAGAAACAATAAAAGCATCAAGGGTCAAACAATCATGTATCACTTAATAATGTACATGTAATTTTAACGCAGCAGTTAATTCTCGTTATTCAAATAATGAATAATATATTAGTTTAATCATAACTTGTTATGTAATTGAACAGTCAAAACAATTTTATTACACAGAAAATTTGAGGAAGAATATCAAACCAAGTCACTGTAAAGTAACTTTAAATTTACTAGGATGTGTCTATTTATATGGGGTTAAGCTTCAAAAGCCTTTGAGCAAAATTGAAGATTTTTGTATGGCCAGCAGTGAGCAAGAAACTACTTGAATTTTTATTTCCAAGAACAGGAATTTGATAGTCTGCTTAGTTTGGTTTTACCTTATTCAGTTTTACTTCAATTTAATTAAATGTTTATTTTAGAGTTTGTAATCAAACCATAAAATGGATTTGAAATTAGGCTTGTGACCTTATGGAAAAATCTGTGGAAATTAATTAAGTTTTGCCAGTGTTTTTTATGTTTCATTGAATTGCTTTGGTTGTCTGTTATATTTAAGCTAGTGTAATACATGCCGTATTATTTGCCTGACGAAGATGGCAAACTAGCTGTCGAAACGTCTCCGTTTATATACCGATCTTCATCAGTGTCTCCTGCTTAGAGATGTTGGGTCAAGTGGTAACGGTTTTAAAGGTAGGTTTTCGATAGTATTAAAGAGTATGTGTGATTTGTATTGTGTTTGTTTGTTTAATATGTTTGTATTTTGTGTTTTTGTGTCAAAAAAGGACCACATCTCATCACACTAGAACAATATGAAATTTACAGACACACAAAAACACAAAATACAAACATATTAAACGAACAAACACAATACAAATCACACATACTCTTTGATACTATCAAAATCCTAACTTTAAAACCGTCACAGCAGAATACACTGATGAAGATCGGCACATAGCGATCGAAAACGTTCTGTCTCAGTAAGTTTTAACAAATTTACTAAATATAAAGTTCGGATAGTCATAAACTATTGTTTAAGTGATTAATTTTAATTGTAATATATTGCACCACTGTGCTCTTGATATTGTGTATTATTTATACTTGTTTCTGAAAGATACAAAAATATGTTTTTAGTACTTTTAATTTAATTTAATTATTTTTTATTTTGTAAAATGTAATCGTACATTATTGTTTATTTTAAATGTTTGCCATTGGAAGATAGATATGTATTTCATTTTAAAAAAGTAGAAGGTTTTAAGGTGATCAACTAATATGCCTAATTATTGCTTAACTAGTATAGAAAAGGATTGTGGATGTAGGTGCAGTTAAGTTAGACACAATTTCCCTTTTAGAAAATATAAAAGAAATTATGAGTATCTTGTATACAGGGACCTATTCTTGAAGTAGATTTACTCTTTATTGGAATCATAAACACTTGTCTACTTGTCACCTCCTTGTAAGAAGGATAAGAGAAGGTAGATGGAACTAGACAGAACTAAGGAGGGGACATTGTAACTCTGGGGATAATTATGGCATTGTGGGGCAAAATTGCTTACCTGAATTGCTCTCAACTGAAGAGAAGAGAAACTACCTGCTACCCAGTTCAGTAACATTTGTTAAAGCAATTTTAATTTATAAATTAAGTTATTAAAAAATCTGTATTCAAAAGTAAAGATATAGGTAACCTTTCATGACTCTCATAAAGCTATGAATTAATAAAAAAATATTTTCAACATTCTTGAGGTATATAAAGGAAATTTTTTGTCCTTATAACACACAGTATCAATTGGTCAGTGAGAGTTAAAATGTTTGCCTATCCAAAATTAATTGAATCAATTTATTTTAATAAAATCTCTTCTTAGTGTACCAGTTTATCATTGATCATATTAACTCTATTAAATCAATAAATTTGCTTCGATACCAAGGTTAATTTTTTCTCTTAGTTTTAATGTCTCTGTTGTATGATATGAAGACATTGTTTTTTAAAATTGCTATTAATAGTTCTAATCATATACTACAGGCCTAGTATTATCAAATCAAATTTTTTAGTTCTTAAAACAAAAAAGAAAAATAATTAAAAATATGATAAATATTTTACTAAAATATTCGTGCTTATTTGTTATACCTATTCTTTTGTGTGGTTTTTATATTTTATTTTTTTGCCTAGTTTCTTAAAATTATGCGCGGCCTACACAATTCCCCAGAAAAATCCTTCATAAAACAAGCTCTTTCATATTGTTGTTCCTTGCAGCCCTGGAAATATTGTATGGATTTATTCCTCTAATATTTGTAGAAAATAATAATGCCAATGACCATCTCTTGCTTATTCTCGCCATCTCACTGACAGATTTTTATCTTATCAGTTAAAATTTACTTTGCGAATCGAAACTTGAAATTTTATATCATGTTTCGTGGGGAAGTATGTATGAACAAATAAAGTGTTTCCTATATATATATATATATATATATATATATATATATATATATATATATATATATAATAATTTTCTTGTTTAATAATTTAAAATAACATAAGTTATTCAAATACAAGAATATTTATTAATTTATATTCAAAGCTTTTCGTTGGTAAACAGTACCAACATCATCAGGAATGAAAATTGCTTTGAATATAAATTAATAAATATTCTTGTATTTGAATAACCTATGTTGTTTAAAATATATATAATATTTGTTTCTTTTTCATATGCCTATACCATTTATTTATTTTATAAAGGGGCGGAGCGCGCGGTAGGCTTTCATTTCAAAAAGAGGGGGCGTGGTACAAAAAAGTTTGGGGACCCCTGCTCTAGGGTTGTCTAAGTAAAAGGTCTACACATCGTCAAAAAACGGTAGACAAACCAAAGGCAGCAATCACTAAAGAAATAATGGTATTCCTCGGCAAATGTCTAGCAGAATAAAAGCTAGCGCGCACTAGGGCGACACGGAACGGACGCACAACAGTTACGGCAATTTGTACAAATTAATATCATTGAATCAAATGTGTATCTCACTTGATCGGTTCGGCCGGCCGACCAGGGTTTCCGCAGTTTTAAAAAGCCGGAGAGGAAGAAATTCAGTACATTTCCGAATGGATGACTCATCGGCACAAACTAATCATTTACGTTTGTCCACAACTCATTAATGTTTTCTACCATTTCATTCTGTATACAGGTTTTAAAATTTTGCTAAGCCTGTAAAACCTCATACATTGTTGGCATATAAAACCCGTCTGGTCTTCAAAATGTTTATACAGAATAAATAGTATGTTTAGCGTATTAAAAAAGGTCTAAAGACTCATCAGCTCTAATAAGACTATTTGCAGCGAGTATGTGAAACTAATTAAGCAGAAAATAAAAAAACCTTTTCGTTTTATACTTATGTTTTCTGTTATTTTTATGTGCTGAGAATAATACATAAAATAAATGCTGTGATTGTTTATTTTGCTTATTATCTTATAATAAATAATCCTTATTAATTTTTTTGAAAATTTTCCTCCAACAAATAAAAAAAATTAAAATGGCGTATTATTGTCTCCAAATCAGACGGATTGGGGTGTAAATAGAATGGGACCACCAGGAAGGTTTACTCTTTCATTTGCAACAAAATCACTTTGATCGGTTAAATGCTTCCAATGTTATGGTGGAACAAAGGGAAATAAAAACATACGGATCGAATAATGAACCTCCTCTTTTGTTAAAGTCGGTTGTTATTGTTTATTAATTATCTTATAATTCATAATCCTAACTTTAAAAAGATTTTCCCTCCAAAAAGTTATTTTTTTCAAATTTAAAAAATTGTATTATTGTCTCCAAATCAGACGGATTGGTATGTAACTATAATGGGACCACCGGAAAGGTTTCCTCTTTGGTTTACAAAAAAATCACTTTGATCGATTAAATACTTCCGAAGTTATGGTGGAACAAAGGGAAATAAAAACATACGGATCGAATACAGAACCTCCTCTTTTTATGAAGTCGGTTAAAAACTCAATATCCTCGAATAAGACCATTAATTTACAACAAATATCTGAAACTAAAAATTCATCAGCTCAAATAAAACTATTTACAACACAGACACGCAGCAATGAAATAAGCGGATGGCTGGAGTTCCCGTCTAGTAGACGCACCCTATCCCGTCCGTGCCGTGCCGTCTAGCGTGCGCTTAGCCTAAGGCGGCAAGTTCCGGAATATGCTTCGTAAGGAATATGGCAATGGAAATAAACTTTTAAAAGATATTTTAAAGAAAATTAAAACTGCATTCTATGTTCTTTCAAATAATAGAGTGTCCTTCATTCCGTCTTGCTTTGTTTTTATCATGCACCTTTATGAATGGAGATGTTTAATCTGACTCGTGCAGTACAGTCAACTCCCGACCATCCGCAGGATTGCTGTGCACGATCGCCGCGGATAATTCACAGACGCCAAACGCATTCAAATACTGTATAATACAAGCTAGTAATTGATGTAAATAATACAGTATTCTTTATTTACAGTTTTAGACAGTATATTACAGATATGTAAGCTTAACACAAACAGATAATGCTGTACACAAATGGAATAAATTTTACTGTATATTCCTGTTACTTTACATTAGTGTAGTTCTGTATGTAGGCTACATACGTATTCAAGCTTTCATAAAATAGTCTAGCATAAAAATTTGTTTTATTTTTGTAAAAAAAGGATTTGCTTTTTATAGGTCAAATTTTATAAGCTGGCATTTGGCTCTTAGGTAGAAATTGTGTATTCATCGTGTAGAAAACATCAGGCACTGTTGTAATCCCTCATCGGGGCCATAAATCGCGGCCTACCCGTCCCAACTCTTAGACAATCCTATTAACATGCCTCCCTTAACGCCTCATATACATTTGTTGCTATTTATACTATACATTAAAAAGTATTACTAAGTAACAAAATAATCGTCAGCGCCAAGGGTCGATGTTTTTGAAAATGACCTGCGAGCACCTCACCCTTCCCTCGCTATCGGTCTCGCGCCCCCATTTACCAGCCTATAAAATTAGATCTGTACGTAAAGTTGCTTGATGTAATCATCTTGAATTCAGTGATTAAACTATATTTAAAAAGTACTTAACTAAGTGAATACGTAATTGCTCACTTGCTGACGCGTAGAGGGTTAGCTTCGTAAAAGGAACGAATGTTTTTAAACGCGCCAGCAAGTAAGCAATTACGTATTCACTTAGTGAAGCACTTTTTAAATATAGTCTGTATGTAAAGTTAACTTTTCTTGCTATGGTACTGTCCTGCCCTTCAAGGCATTCCAAAAACCCTTCAACATGCTGCAGCGCTGTAACGGGGCCGATCCTTGGCTCCTGGCGCCCGGCTTCATTGTCTCCTGGTTAAAGCTTGCTAGTTTTAAAGAGATACAGTAATATACACTTCAAATATATTTCAGCGCGATGTAATAAACGACTGGATTTAACTGCGTAATATACCCAGAACAATATTTCTAGACATTATTTAATCAGGATGAAGTTACACGTTGTTTATTGTATTCAATTTAAATCCGGAATTAAAAAAAAAACTAACAGCGGCCGCGGATAAGCCGCAATGCGCATAACCCGCTCGCGGATAATCGGGAGTTGATTGTATAATATTCCATTTAATTCCATAAGTATTTCTGTTTCGAAGGACATGCGTATAAATGCAAAAAAAATCGATTTAGTAATTTCTCCACCTATAAAGTTTCATAAAGAGGCAAGCGTTACCCTTGTAATAGCTAAATATGCTGTTAGTCAATACCAGATTTAAATTGCTGTATTTTGAAAAGCTTTTGAATTACTGGTCTCTTGTTATTTGATAAGACATTTTTAAAATTAAAATATCTTTAGGTAACAGATTCTAGACACAATTTTTATTTGATGGTATATTTTCCGATATTATCACAACATTAACTCCTCAAGTTTTCCGTCGAAACCTTCAACTCTATAGTCTCTCTTAAAACGTAATCTCATATTGTGTGCACTTAATTTTCGTTGAATCAGACTATCTATCAATCACTTTTGAATTTTTGTATATTTTTAAAACAAATTATTGTTTTTACTACCAAATGAAAGTAAATTTGTCTTTTTCGTGTATGTTTATAGTCTGTTTGCAGCCCCCCTATAAACCTTCTCAGAATCAAAACTGGCTTGTATCTTGTTTCCCCAATAAGTTACCTACAGAATATTTTTCTACGAAGATACGTTTTTTTTATAAAATAATGTGGTTATCTTTATCAGTAATTTAAAACTTTCTAAAAATGTCATGGGAAATGATAAAAAAACTCGTCTAGTTATGATTTAAAATTAACTTGTAATATTTGCTAATTAAGACATATGTAAACGCTTCCCTCGCATAATTACCTGATTTAAAGGTTGGACTTCTAATTTGTACGTTTCTATCAACTAGTGATGAAAATGTTTCCACACATTAATAACTTATTCAAGCGGAGATACTACAAAGTTGTCTTCCTCATCTCTGTCCCAGCTGCTATCATCTTGTTGCCAGATTTATTATCGGTTTCTGCACACCTCCTGTCATTTTGGAACAAGATTTATTATCAGCTGATACACACTGATGACATCTTATGACCAGATTTATTATCAGCGCCCTACATACTGCTGTCATCTTGGGTCCAGATTTATTATCAGCTTATACACACTGATGACATCTTATGACCAGATTTATTATCAGCGCCTACATACTGCTGTCATCGTGGGACCAAATTTATTATCAGCTCCTGCATACCGCTGCCGTCTTGGGACCAGATTTATTATCCGCTCCTACACACGCTGTCGTCTTGGGACAAGATTTATTATCCGCTCCTGCACACGCTGTCGTCTTGGGACAAGATTTATTATCCGCTCCTGCACACGCTGTCGTCTTGGGACAAGATTTATTATTCGCTCCTACACACTGCTATCTTCTTGGGACCAGATTTATTATCAGCTCCTACACAGTGCTCTCATCTTGGGACCAGATCTATTGTCAGCGCCTATACACTTCTGTCATCTTGGGACCAGATTTATTATCAGCTTATACACACTGATGACATCTTATGACCAGATTTATTATCAGCGCCTACATACTGCTGTCATCGTGGGACCAAATTTATTATCAGCTCCTGCATGCCGCTGCCGTCTTGGGACCAGATGTATTATCCGCTCCTACACACGCTGTCGTCTTGGGACAAGATTTATTATCCGCTCCTGCACACGCTGTCGTCTTGGGACAAGATTTATTATCCGCTCCTGCACACGCTGTCGTCTTGGGACAAGATTTATTATTCGCTCCTACACACTGCTATCTTCTTGGGACCAGATTTATTATCAGCTCCTACACAGTGCTCTCATCTTGGGACCAGATCTATTGTCAGCTCCTATACACTTCTGTCATCTTGGGACCAGATTTATTATCAGCTTATACACACTGATGATATCTTATGACCAGATTTATTATCAGCGCCTACATACTGCTGTCATCGTGGGACCAAATTTATTATCAGCTCCTGCATACCGCTGCCGTCTTGGGACCAGATTTATTATCCGCTCCTACACACGCTGTCGTCTTGGGACAAGATTTATTATCCGCTCCTGCACACGCTGTCGTCTTGGGACAAGATTTATTATCCGCTCCTGCACACGCTGTCGTCTTGGGACAAGATTTATTATCCGCTCCTGCACACGCTATCGTCTTGGGACAAGATTTATTATTCGCTCCTACACACTGCTGTCATCGAGACCTTCGCTTCGCCAATCATTGTCCATTTCCTTCTCAACATAATCGACTCATTTTCCGACGTATCAAAGGGATACGATTTCATTGCCTCCACAAGTAGTTATATTTCTTTCAAGCTATCGTATTCCTAAATCTGTCCCCATACTATTTCAATGGGGTTATAATTGAAATGGGAAGATAGGATGTCTTATAACTTTAAACCTTACCTCGGGCGCTTTCTTATCGAGACATAAGATGTTTGTTAAGGTTTGTGTATTGTGATAAGATTGTAACAGGTTTTGCGATCATATCTGTTGAAAATTCAATCCCCCCAGATCAGAACATTCTGTGGGTTGTAGTCTGTATGATGTAACCTGTCTTGTGGACCCGCATGTCCACTTGCAACCGCCCTGTGTTCCTTCCTTAATGAGTACTACCATGCCCAATAAGTAAATTAACCTTCTTACCCTAATTATAATTTACAATTCTTTTATGAATATTTGAAAAGTACGTACAAATATGAGAAAGATGATACCAAACGCAACATATAATTCGGTAAAAAAAACAAACAATTTAGGGGTATCCTATTTAAGTAACAACCATAAAATTTAACAAATATCGTGTTTGTATTCCTGTTTTATTTTTACGTACTTTTCAAAAATTACATATAATTTTGGAAATTATAACTAAGATAAGAAAGTAATTAATTTGCTTAGTGGTGATGCTAGTTCGTGACTCGTTAAGGAACAGTTGCGAAAGGTAAGTCGTATCCGGGCCAGTCCAGGTAGCTGAGTTGGCCACAAGACAGGTTACATCATACAGGCTATTGCCTTGGCGTAACTTCCTCAGGGTTTATAGGCCACCATACTAATGGCAAAGCTAAGTAAAACGTTTTTGACAATATTTATATTGCGAAACAATATATACCACTCGGATAAACAGATAAACCTAACTTGGCAATATTCTGCCTAAAAAGCTAAACCAGCACCATTAGCGAGGTTTTCTCAAGAGCACACACATTTCTTGTTACTGTCGATAGGCCATAGTGTGTGTTTTACAAATATATTCAACTAAATAACCCGCAAAAAACGAAATGAAAATTATTACATCCGCACCCCGATAAATCGAATCTCACGAGAGTAAAAATTAACTATCGATGAATTAAGTATTGCCGAAGTTCGATTTATCGAGGATCGTAAGTGAGTAACCTTCAGTATGGTTTGCATATACTGTAAACTGGTATCAATCGTTTTTAAGTTCATACAAAACCTAATTAATCGCTTAAACAGTAGTTTATGACTATCCGAACTTTAAATTTTGTAAATTTGTTAAAACTTACTGAGACAGAACGTTTTCGATCGGTATGTGGCGATCTTCATCAGTTTCTTCTTCTTCTTGGAGATGGCAGAAGACACTGATGAAAATCGCCACATAGCGATCGAAAACGTTCTGTCTCAGTAAGTTTTAACAAATTTACAAAATTTAAAGTTCGAATAGTCATAAACTACTGTTTAAGTGATTATTTAAGATTCACCGAACGTAATGGACTACAAAATACAAGAAATACTAATAATTTGTACGAAATTACAAATAGTAACCGCCCACTAATTCTCCACCTTCTGTACTTCTCGGAATTATTGGAAATACCCGGACTGGCGGGCATGTATCCTCTGCTTGCGTGGTATACGTGCTTGTCAGCGGTCTTAGCCTATGTACTTGTCGTTTGATCATAAATTATTTAGAATATTTCTTCTTCTTCTATAAGTTTTGAAATAAATTTGTATTTTTCGGGGCTCAGAGAATTTTTGATAGAAGGTTGAAAAATATTTGTCCTAAAACATTACTTCTAATACCAGAGCCGTCCTTGGGGTGGAGCGGCCAATCCAGGCCTCGCGCCGCGAACCCATACCCGCGTTAAGAAATAAGTAAAACGTTTTGGTTGAATGAAAATAATATAATAATGCACAGATATACGTGCCTGAAATATCTGTCTGATTTACCGCGAATTATGTTACATTATTGATTCATGACAAATTCTACGAACGAGATATCGGCATCGCGACCAAAAGAATGCAAAACATCGTTAGCGACGGCGTTTCAAACACTGGTAAATGAAAAAATCACATTAATAATTGCCGTGTTTTAGGAAGAAATTCTTTATAAAAATTGCTCTAAACTCTAAACACACCTTTTGAGAATTTTAAACACTTTCCGGGGGAGACCACTTTCGTAAAACAGGCCTCGCAAAAATGATTTGCTTCAGGCCTCGCACTTGCTAAGGACAGCTCTGTTTACTACTTTTGGTATCGCTTGGCAAAAAACCACTACTTACTGATCTTTTTCAGCAGAAGTGTTTCGCTGTAGATCAGTGCATTGTTCAATGGTATGAGGGATGGACAAGACTGTTGCTCAGGTGTGTTGTATTAGTGTGTCTGTGGTGTATTGGTGTTCTGTGATGTGTTATTGTTTAACATTGTTAATAATGTGTTAAAATATAGTATTTAGTTGTGTGTTTTGTCGTTTAGAATGTGTTGTGGGTCGTATATGTCGAAGTTTTCTGTTGGGTTTAGTTTGTTGCTTTTTTTAATGTGATGAAGGACTTTTAGATTAGTGTCTATATTGCTGTTTGTGTTTAGTTTGTTCTGTATGACGAATTTTGATTTGGGTTGTGTGTTTTTTATGTATTTTATGTGTTCCTTGTATCGTGTGGTAGAGTTTCTTCCTGTTTGACCTGGGTAAAAGCTGGGGCTGTCGTTGCATGTGATCTTGTATACTTTTGCCCTGTCGTGTTTTTTCTGGAGTGTTTGTGTACGTTGTAGGTGTTTTTTTTTTTAGTTCTGTTAGTTGTGTTAAAGGCTACTTTGTATTTGAGTTTGCGGAATGAGAAAGCTATTTTTTGTGATATGTTGTCGTGGTATGTTTATGTCAAATACTTTTGTATTTGTTTGTTATTGTTGTTTTTTGTTGTGTCATCTGTGTGTTGCTTTTTGCACATCATGTTGTCTATCAAGGTGTGTTTGAATTAATTTCTATAGGCTATGTGTTTTGACTCTATTAGAATTGTGTTGAGTTCGTTTGGGTTGTCTTCGTTGTTCATGGGTAAGTTGATTAGTATGTACATCATCTAGTGCAGCGGTTCTCAACCTGGGGGGCGTAGAAGAATTCCAGGGGAGGCGAGAACAAATTTTTAAAAAAATTGAATTTGATGTTGGACACAAACACACAATCATTGAAATTTTTTTATAGCTTAATAGAGCTATAAAGCTCTATTTCTTTACTCAACAAACTTTTCTTCCTTTCCAAAATCTCGTCGATGATACCCAAAGTCTTCCAAAAGACCTAGTAAATGAAATGAAGGACCTAATATCTGAGCATTTGTTGTCTCTGAAGAACAAAATCGGAGCCTATTTCCCAGATATAAGCTCGGAAAACTGGGAATTCAAGTTAACAAGAGACCCCTTTCAAATCAACATTGATATACCTCCTGATCACATTCAAGAACAAACAATTGACTTGCAATGTGATTCCAAAGCTAAATTGGATTTCCCAAACATGGATCTCGAAGATTTCTGGCTACTATATCTTCCTGTTTACCCAGAAGTAGCAATGGAGGCAGTCAAGTTGCTTGTACAATTTTCATCAACTTATCTATGCGAGACAGGATTTCCAGCCCTGGCTAATATAAAATCTAAATATCGAGCCAGACTAGATGTGGAAAGTGACCTGCGGTGTTCTTTGTCAAAATTTCATCCAAACATTCAAAATATAGTTAACGAGAAACAGTGCCAGCCCTCACACTAGCACTACAAAATTAGCGAACATTTTTCTGGTTATTACTTAAACATATTGTAAGTAAATTTATCATATATAAGTCTAAATTAACTTAATCCGTGAAGGGAGGCGTGACCTCACACCAAAGTGTGAAGGGGGGCTCAGAGCCTAAAAGGTTGAGAACCCCTGATCTAGTGGAAGGCGGCATCAACTTTATTCTTCTGCATAGAGTATAAATCAACCATATTTTTGGGAGAAACTTATACATGAAGAAAACACTAGGATCATTGGAAGTATTGTGTATAACTGTCAGTGGTGGTGGGCTTTCTGTATACTTTAAATGGGTGTTGTTTTGTGTTGTTATCTTGAGATGTAGGAAGTTGACTCTCTTTTGTTGTTCTGTTTCCAGCGTGAAGTTAATATTTGTTATTGCTTAATTTGTTTATGTATTTCTGGATGGTGTTTATCTGTCTTTTGTTAGCTTTGTATAGGATAAATATGTCAGTTACGTATCTGTACCAATAGGTTATTTTGTGGGCGTATTTGTTGTTACTTATGATATATTTTTCTTCGAGATGGTGTATAAATATTTCTGGCAGTATGCTTGAAATGGAGGATCTGATGGGTAGACCTTTGTTTTGGGTGTAGTATTTGTAATTGTATATGAAGTAATTCTGACATGTGATAGTTTCTGTTAGTGTTATTATTTCTTTGGCCAAGTTGTCAGTTGTGTTGTTTTCTATTAATATGTGTTTAAGTATGTTTATTGTTTTTGATTGGTATGTTGGTATGGGTTGGTTATGTTTAAAATTTTCATTTACCAGGGTGGAATGTATAATTGTTTTTATCTGTTAAAGGTGTGTATTATTAAATGAAAAACGTTATTTTAATATCAAATTATTTTTCAAGGAAACTCTAAATTTTTATAATTATTTTCTTTTTAATATTTTTATAATTATTATTAAAAGTTGTGTAGGGAAAAGGGACCAAACTGGGAAACTTTTTAAGCGATTCAATAAACATCTATATGGCTTTTGTCAACCAGCAAATCTTTCTCTTTTAACTTATGACCAGTCACGTGTAACTAAACTCCAAAAATAAATCTTAAATGTTTTTCTATTGTTCCTACTTTCTACAAAAACCCGCCTAAAATGAATGGGCTACTCGAGTACAAAATAAAACTGACGAAATACCGTCTGGAATATAACGTCGCCTGGAAATTCAGTGTAAGTTTCGCCACGAATGAACTTTACGCATGTCTTTCAATCGATTGTATATTTTCGTCTGGGACTCTAAAAAGTTAAAAAATATAGTTTCAAATACAAAACTTACATATAAATGATAATTTTAATATTAGAAAACAACACAGCTACACGATAGGAGCTCTACAAAAAGCTATAGAAATTCAAAACTAAAACTAAACGTAAATCTTCAATAACTAATACCAGCCAACTCTGAACATGTTGGCTGCATCAAACATTTGATAAAAGTTTCCTTTTTATTATTTTTATTGCTATTGAAGCATTTCTAATCCGTTAAATCAGAACACAGTAAGCTATTCATGTATAAATACAAGTGACGAAATAACGCCAGGCGATATGACGTCCACGGGGACGTTATGCGTTTAAAACAAATTAAAATCTGCTTTGAATAAAATCTCTACTACTGGCAATTAACACTACACGTAAGCAAGCACTTGGCCGTTGTCTGTATTAGTCTAGATAATAAACCTGTCTGCCGTCATGCGAAATGCGTCAATTGTCCTCGCGGCCCTCGTGAAGGCGCTCCAGTAGATGAAAAACGAAATGATGTATGTCTACATCCGCCGAAATGTTCGCAGAGCGGTCTTTGCCTAATCTCCACCCACCTCCTCCTATAGTGCCGCGCCAAGGCCAGCTGCCAGCTTACGTAACAACACCTATACAATTACAATTAAAGCTTCAGGAACAGAGACACAGTTTTCAACTTTATTTTTTTTCATAACGAAAGCGGTTAAAGCCATAGTTTTTTTAAAAAAATAAAACTTAACCCTCATATTTTTAATAAATTGAGTTAATAGCAGAAATTTTAGTGGCAATATGTACTTTTTATTTTCAGAGTGATCTAATTGAGGTTATTTACTTTTCGATAGATAGCAGTACTGAAACCTATTGTATATTGCGGACCACAAAACCATGCACTTGGCCTTGAGAGATCGCAGTAGGCGAGACGGGAGGTAGAGTGTCAGTATAAATACTTTCCTACAAACATGATAAGGGCTGTCAAAACACTGACGTGCATGTTAGTCGATATTAGTTAAATTAGATGATAAATTACCTTCGGTATGAAATAACAAACATTCTGGAAATATGTGTAAATATATCAGATGCTGAATCTGTTGATGTATAGAACATTCTGAACATGTAATATGTTTCAAGAAATGGTAGTACACTAGATATATCATGCAATCTCTCAAGGCCAAGTGCAGGGTAACGTGGCCCACACTATACTATCTGTGTTAATCTTGCTTGTTGACAGTCTTTAGTATCTTTTCATCTAACAGACTATTGCGGAGATGGTCAACTTTGGTTCTAACTGCTTCAATTTATCGTTTTTTTAAACACAATATGAATAATGAATTATAGAGGGTTTCTTCTAAAAATGTCCATAGGTCAGCTAATCTCGTTCTGCTAACTGTTTAGGACAATTTGTCGATAGTTTTGATATCCGAGGTAAAATAACGTGGATAAGGCTTGGAAATTCAAAGGGAATAATAAACATTTGATTTATCGTGGGACGATTTTTATAGCAAGCTCGAAAGACTATTGCATACTGTTACCACGGGTCATGGCACCAAGTCCCCCGTTTCGGGACTGACACTAGTCATCCTGGACGGGAGTCACGAGTTGAGGTTGGATTCGTGGGGGTAGAAGTTTCATAGTTGGAGGTGGAATCCTCAAGCGGGCGTGTTTGTACGTTTTGGCAGGGGTCGAGCCGGAGTTCTGGATCCTTGCCACTCTTCACTTTCACCATCTTTATTTTTTCAATAGTTTCATACACACAGATATCGCTTGTCGCATATGTTATCTGTTGAAATAAGTCCAGGACTTGCTTGGCGGATGTGAGACTGCTCATTGAGGTAATTCCCAACAGGTATATTTTTTAATAGAACTGTTGGCAAAATAATTTATTAGACTGTATAACAAATCATTTAGATTAACTATAAAATCTGTCATTGTTAATTGTTTCGGAGATAACCTTTAATTTGTCTCAGATTGTAAATTCCCTTATACACAATGTCTGTAAGTGAAAGTCCATCGCGATTTTCAACACCCGACAAAAGCGTGTTATGAGTGTTGGAAGCTGAATGTGAATAGGAGCTTTTGCTGTGACTGAGCAAATGATCATATGGTTGCTGCGGTTTTGACGTTTTTATTATTATTTATAATGATGCATCATGTTATAAGTGAATAGTTGCTCGTAACAATGTACATAATTCTTACATAATACATATTTTTTGTGTACTATTGATCTCTGGTTTAGAGGTTGCACAACCGTGCAAATTGCCCACGAGCTGCCATTGCTGCTTATCATATCTAGCACAATATCGCCGTCACTTGCAAATTTTGTAGATAGGGTAATTTTTTTTATATTCCTTGGCTTGGCCATTAGTCACCTATTGTGTACGTCAAAATTAAAAAAATAGTTTTATTTATTCACTTAAATATCAATAAAACTTTAGTTTTATTGAGAGGAGAATAAACAGTAAGAAAAACGATAGCAAACAAAGCAATGTGATTTAGAGACTATCTATACAGGGTTTATTATAATATAATTAAACCCAACATAATATTATTTCGGGTTTGGTACCATTTTTCTTTATTTTTTCTTCTCCTTTCAATGAAACTAAATTATTATTGATATCAACGTGAATAAATAACAGAGTTTTCATTTTGCAAAATCCAGCTAAGCAACACGCCTAAAAAACTTGCGCCACACACACACGGACATACATACGAATTTAAACATTCTTCACATATTAAAACAAAGTAAAAAATTAACTAATTAAAAAAAATACGAAATATACATTACATAGCACACAACCAACTTTACCCACCCCCTCTACACTCATAAATCTCATACCGACAACTTTTGTACTTTGCAGACACCTCCAGTAGAGGCTTCATAGAAGGGACGATGGTTTCGAAACGCGTCAGCAAGTAAGCAACATCAAACAACTTTAATATCTTCTTTACAGTGCTATAAAGGACATTTAAACTTTAATCCTCTAAAATAGTGGTTCCCATTTTTTTTAGCTGGTGACCTATCTCTCTTTGTCGGAATATCTCCACGGTCCAAAGGTTCATGCTGGAATGTATATATATATATATATATATATATATATTATAATTAAAATATTATTATATTATAATAATAAATAATAATATATTATATTGAAATGCAATTCGATTTGGTCAGATTTTTCGGATCTTGTCTGGTGGTTTATTTTTTTGGTTTCTGACAGTTTTAGGATCGAGTTGCGACCTATCTGATACCCTTAACCTAATCTCTCTAAAATCAGTTTGCATCAAATTTATAAGTATACTCTTCCAATAGGAATAACAATATCCTTTTATTAGGGACAACACGAAGAAGAAAATGCATCATGAAAAATCTTTTCTCAAATTTAGTAATATGTAACTATTAATTTAATTTTGATATTTCACCGGAAATGCACCATTCAGTGTTACAAATGTACTTGTGAAAGGCAGATATATTGCTCAATATAATTGTAGATCTAAATAGGTTAGTTTGTCTGAGCTTAAAGACCATGTGAAATTAAAATGAATTATGAGTTGACCTAAGCTAAGTGTGCGTACACACACACAGAAAATCTTCAACAAGAAACCCTTTGTAAAACAGGTACTCACAAACAGCTTGCCTCAGTTAAATTCTAAAGTTATTTAGGCAAGAGTAAAATTTAGAGGAAACATATATACATGCTTATTGGCGTAACAATTATTTTAATTTTATATATAGGAATAAAAACTACTTTTTAACTTCAAAAAGTTGTCTAAAAATAAATTGATTATAAAACAATTATCTCTGAGTAAATTATGAGTTTATATTTGATTTACTCTATTAATTTATACAATTTGTAACTACACAATATGTTCTTTATAATATTTTATAAAAACATTACGGAAAGGAATTAATAATTAATTACATCATTTAATGATTATTTGGTTTCGTTGTATTTATTTTATCATATTTCTTAGAATAACATTTTGGAATATTTAAGATATAAAAACAATTGGGGCGATAACAGAGCATATAAAATTTTATTCATATAATAAAAACTGTTGACTGTTATAATGGGTGTAATAGTTAACCATCTTAGCAAAATTTTAAAATATTATTTTATTGACATTAACTCAATGTAATAGATGTGTATCTCCATTTATGTACAAAAAACCTAATGTTATAATGTCTTAGTAAAACTTGTACTTCATTAACTGATGATTTTTTTTTTTTGTATTGTCTTAGCTAACCTCTCAATGGGGCCTCAGTTTGTTAGAGCTTGTGTATTTTGCTTACTTTGTGCAGCCCATGCACATTGTTCTTCTCACCATGATATTAACAATCCACACACCAAAACAATAAGCGACCACATTTCATATGGTGATGGTGGTGGGGGGCACTTACCAGCCTCAGAAAAAAGGTAAAATAAAGAATTTTTTTACATATTTTTCAATTCACCTCTTTGGCCCAAGCAACAAAGGAAATTTGCTAAATAAAAAATTGTCTAATTCTGAAAATTGATATAGTTGTGTAGGAAGCTGTCCTAAAGAACAAACCAAAAGTCCCTGGCGGTTGGAGGTGAGTGTTCTTGGAGGAGGAGGGGGCAGTTCTTATACCTATTTTTTTCAGTTTTTGTCATGTTAGAAAATTTTAGTTGTAGAAAAAAATATGTTATATACTTAATTAAACTACTCAAAATTTGCTACAAGTTTGGTTCTATGACTTTTTCTGTAGGATCGATGGTCCACAAAATAAAAGTGGTTCCAACTTATATAGGTTTTGCCAGGTTTGTTTATTTGGTTTAACTGTCAAGAAGAAATAAAAATAAATGCAAGTCACTGATTCTTATAAACTTAGTTGAAATGGACAGGAAACTATAATCATGTGTAACAAAACATGTATTTTTAATCTTGTTTTACAATTAATAAAATATGTATTATAATCTATATATTACATTGCATTATTAATGGCTGATTATATATATATATATATATATATATATATATATATATATATATATATGATGAATAGTTATTATCTGTAGTACATCCGTTGACTCTGCAGTGCATAAAATCGCAGTTCCGACGTTTCGCTAGAATCTCATCTAACATTGACGAGGTGAACCCAACAGTTGACTCGCTCTTCAACTGTTGTTGGGGGTCACCTTGTCAATGATAGATGAGATTCTAGCGAAATGTCCGGAACTGCGATTTTATGCACTGCAGAATGAACGGATGTACTCCAGATAATAACTATTCATCATATTTTTCCATCAGTGAAGGAATACGTATCAGCATATATATATATATATATATATATATATTCACAAACTCTGAATCAGAATTTGTCTTCATCAGTTTCAAGATCTGATTCCTTTTCTTGTATAGATGACCTTCGCCACTTGCCACACATAAGCTCACATTGTATTCCGGCTTTCTTGCATCCACAGTCAAATGAATAGTTGTAAAATATTGTTTGTAAAATATTTTTAGGAGCTATAGGGTCCTTAGTCTTATTTGGAATTACGAAGCTCTCTTGTCCAACCCCATTGTTCTTGTGGCAAGTGATTGCCAAGTTATTCTTGTATTTATAAAAAAAAAAAAACTGTAAAAGAGTGCTGTTGTACTGAGCCACTTGTTAGTGGAATAGAAGGAAGGTCAGTCCTGAACGTCTTTGTTGATTAGAGAAATGCCAAATTTATTGGAAGTTCATTGGTAATTTCGGCTTTGTAAAGCTAAAATTCGCACTCTTCACAAATAGAAGAAATGTGGAGCTCCGATTCCACTTTAGACTTTGATGAGAAAACCAGTACAACATTAAAACTGTTTTTTAATGTTAAAATTGAGTTAATCTCTGCAGAAAAGGGCGTAAAAAGGGCTGATTTTGTTGGTTTTCTCATACCTGATTCAGTAAAGTGCACCAACAGATACAACGATAACTCATATTTTAAAAGATGATCTACGTCTTCATAGGTTTTCTTTTGTTGTATTTATTCTTTGAAATATCTTCAGTGAATCAATAACCACTGTCCTGTGGTTGACTTTAGTGGTTCTGTTTGTTGCGACCAAACACAATACATTTTCTTATGTGATTGTTTAATGTCAGCAATGTTGCTCCCAATGAAAGTCTTCATCGTTTTTGTTCCATGCTGCCGGGAGTTATAAGGGAGTTTCCAACAATGCCTGCCGATAACGACATTAGTAAAGCTGACACTGGAAGAGGTGGATGACCTTGTAAATACTCAAAATGTTTTTTTCTGTTCAGATTCCTGGTTTGACTCGACACTCGGAAATCGACATCCTGCTCACCTGTGGAGAATAGAACTCCAGCGAATTCTTCTAAGGAGGAGCAGATGGATGTTGTAGTAATTGATCCTTCTATCCATTTTGCTAGTATGGAGTTGTAAAATGCCTGACCACCCACAACGCCGAATGCCACAGCTCCCTTATGTGCATATCTGCCACCTGCCTATTGCTAATTTTATTTTTAAAAATCAAATATTATAATTCCTTAATAAATATAAATTATAACTATTGTTATAAAAAAAAATTTTTATTAAATATGCAATATAACAAACTTGGCAAAATCTATATAAGTTGATACCATTTTCTTTTGAAGAACCATTGATCCTACAAGAAATCTTACAGAACCAATCTTGTAGCAAACTCTAGGTAGTTTAATTTAGTATATAACATGGACTTTGCTACAACTATTATTTTGACAAAACTTAGAAAATAGGCATAAAACCGCCCATTCCAGAACGCTCATCTCTGACCGCCTGGGACTTTTGGTATGTTGTTTAGGACAGCTTCTTACATAACTGTACCAACTTTCAGAACTAAACCATTTTTTTTTAGCAAATGTCATATTTTGGTTCTTGTTGCCTGGACTCCTGGTTTTATTGTTTACATGTACTGATGAATTTTCAGTTTTGTTGTTATTCCTATTTTATTTATAGTATACAAAAATGATTATAATACAATGAACAACGATACAATTCATAAAGGTGTAAGAAACATAATACAAAGAAAAATATACAACAAAAATTACTACAAACCACTCTATTGGGAAAATTAAATATACCAATAATAAACAAAATATTAAAATGTATGAGTATAAAGTAGATAAAACGTCAGCTCTGTGTAATGCAATCATAGATAATGCTATCAATAAGTTATGGTTATCTATAAGTTAATGTAGTTCTGATGTTTTTCTTCTTAATCGAAAGAAATACTATAATTTTATATTGAGTTATTGCTACAGTATTCAAGAATTTAACATCTCAGTTATAATAATTTTAAGTACTTAATTGAATCAGTAGACAAATATTCTAGGGAATTATATTTTTGTCAAAGTTTACATTTCGGCCTTAGCAGCAAGAGAATATTTCTTTCTAATAGTAATACATTCCAATTAATTCAATAAATTGGTTATGTTCCCCATTTTTTTTCTTTTTTGTAGTTTCAGATGTCCGTGTGATTTTTTTTAAATTACTGTTCACAATATATTTCCTTTAATAGTTAGAGTTTTTTTGGTCAGATTTTACATTAAAATAACCTTCTATCTTGAATGTTTACAAAAGTTTTGCCAAATGCCATATTTCAACTGATAAAATTACAGGTGTTTGTTTTAATTGTTCTTTGTTTCAATTTTCTCTGAGCTGTCTGTAAATACCTTCAACAATAAATGAATTTAAACCACTTAGCTCAAAGATTATTTATAATTAAACCATTTATTATGTTTACTGATAATGATGCTAATTGTCATCGTACTGCATCTACTGTGTATGCTGATGATTCCAAGTAGCATCACTGGCTTGTTTTGGTAAGCAGACCTAGGCAACTATATCCTGCCCCATCATTCTGTCAGTGGTTGTCTGGCACTTAATGGTTTTGTTTAGTCTCTTTACAGATTATATTCATTAATGAGAAAAATTATTAGTGTATAAATAATTAGATTTTATGATGAGAAGAACTTGTGATGTTAATCATACAACTATATTTAAATTATGACTCAGAATCGGAAGCATTAGGTAGAGGTATTAGTTATATTCCTGGTGGAAATTATTGATATTATTTTGAAGGCACTCAATTTGTACTCTACGAGTCCAGTGTTGAGGCATCTCCCAAATTAGCTGCCAATTCTTGATCGTCTGTCTTGATTTCCCTTTTTCTCACACCCACCTCACCAACACATTTTGGTTGACCCGGCTTGGCCATCACCAAATTACTCAAATGCTCTTTAATTGGGTTGATAAAAAAAAGGTTGTATTTGGTCACCAACAATACTACAGACGAATCATTAATTGAATTTGATGAAAAGTATAATTAGTAATATGACAATATAAAAGGTCATAGTATATATTATAGAAATTATTTATATAGGCTAATAACAGATCACAGATAATTTTGCTGTTTTAAACACTCAACGCTCCGAAAGCTAAAAAAGCAAAATTGTGATCTGTCATTTGCCTATATAAAAAATTAATAGTTATTAACAGACATTAAATAAAAATATTATTTATAGTAATCGCAGTCTATTACTGCAAGGTATATTTTAGCTGTTAGTAAAAGAACTCTTAATTAAATAATAACAAGCACCAACTCATATTCAATAATCTATTTTCGGACACACATTTCAATGATAGTCATCATTATCAATTAGTACTACTATACAAAATCTAAATTTTAAACGATATGATGAGGACGATGCTGATATTAAAAAGTGCATAAGGAAATACATTATTGGCTGTGGGTTGACGATCGTTATTACTTATTACCTTTACACACAAGTGAAGTTCAATTTTTTTACTAAAAGCTCATATAATTTAAATATAATCATTATTACAAATAATGCAGTCGTAAACTGACATAAGGTAAAAAATAACAGGCAGTTGATCAGGAAGAGACACTGCCAGACATCCAGTCTTTATCTTATTGCTTGGAACCATCCTGACATAAAGTAAAAGTAACAGGCAGTTGATCAGGAAGACACTGCCAGACATCCAGTCTTTATCTTATTGCTTGGAACCATCCTGAATTGATAACAATCTTTAAGACTGTAATAGATTTTAAATCTCTTGTGTGTATTTTACTATTTTTTTTCATTGTTAACACAGTGTTATTTTAATTTGTAACAATATTTTTTTCATTTTTATTTATTCAGATTGAAAATTAAAACATTGATTCATTAAGTCCTTAGTGAATTACACTCTAAGTGATAATCAAAGGGTAAAGTATAATCACACTTCTGCTATTAACTTGGGCAAAAAAACCACTACTTACTGATATTTTTCAGCAGACACGTTTTGCACTAGGTCAGCGCATTGTTCAATGCTGTGAGTCACGGACAGGACTACTGCTCAGGTGTGTTGTGTTGTGTCTGGACAGACTCGCACCTGACCAACAGTCTTGTCCGTGACTCACAGCATTGAATTGTCTGCAGACCTAGTGCAAAACGTGTCTGCTGAAAAATATCAGTAAGTTGTGGTTTTTTTGCCAACTTAATACCAAAAGTGTAATTATAGAAAAATCTCAACATGTATAACACAAAAACTGCTAGTTTAAAGTATAGTTGTTTTAATAAAAGCCATGGTTGCCTTACATAACACTAGAAGTATAATAAAAGCATTACACTCCGTAGCATGCAAGAAGGGGGGGGGGTCAAAAATAACAAAAAAAAAACTTTATGTTATATGTAAAGCCCTTATTCGTGCTTCTAATTATGCTTATATGCTTGTAACTTCCAATTTCTAGTCATAAATCTAATGATGCATGTATTAGTTACATACAGTTGAGAAAAAATAATCCGTGGAAAAACATTTCCATTGGCCCTATACTTAAAAGTCTCCTATAAGTTAGTGGCTATCATCTATAAAAATAAAAGGCTAGTTTTAATAAAGTGCTTTTTTTAAATAAAAAAATGTGTAAACTAATAAAAATGGAAAGGGTCTGTATAAATATTTTCAATGAAAAGCCAATTAAGACATGTTTAAAATATAATTCACACTGTGATCTTATTGAGACATTTCAGTATGTTAGTAGAAATAATACATATTTAACAGCTATCATAACCTCTGTATGCAGCAGAGTGCTTTATATCAATCAAAAATATTATTTTACAGTCATTTGATCAGAATTTGAGGGCAGCTGTTGCGTTCTAGAGCTCCTAGCGACTGGTAGATATGTCTATGTTAGCCTAGCCCAGGGGTTCCCAAACCTTTTGGTACTAATCCTTCTCTTCTTGATATGAAAGCCACCCACACTCCTATATATATATAGGAATTTGTGGACTAGATAGGAGACTGACAGACTTACCTAATGGCAATAGTCCAAAACTGCAATCTCTTGGAAATAAATAAATAGACACATATAAAAACTTAACACACTATTGTAATATTTCGATCAAAAATGATCTTTGTCAATCAAAAAAGAAAAGCTTGGATCATTTTTGATCGAAATATTTCAATAGTGTGATAAGTTTTTATATATGTCTATCTATTTATTTCCAAGAGATTGCCGTTTTGGACTATTGCCATTAGGTAAGTCTGTCAGTCTCCTATCTAGTCCAAAAATTCCCAAATAAGCTTTAATCTCTACTAGAACTAACCTATATATATATATATATATATATATATATATATATATTTTTTTTTTGAATTAGTTGATTTAATTATACATACTTTCACAAGAAACATGATATAACATTTCACGTTTTAATTCGTAAGGTAAATTTTAACTGATAAGAAAAAAATCTGTTTATGAGATGGATGAGCTTGAATTTTTTCACTAGCATACCTCTTTGAGGTTGTATTTTAATAAAGGCACAACGCAAGTCATTAACAACGTGAAGTTTGTTCCTATATTTTGTTTTTATTGTAATAAGTGCTGAAAATGTTTTTTCCGCACAAATAGTTGTTCGAAAAAGGCAAGTATAATCGAAGAACTGCCTGTGATACACTTTTAAGTGTTTTATCTAAAATAAAGATTTGTCCATTGTGGTACTTTAGTGTTGCCACATAGTGTTGTAGCATAGTGTTGCCACATTAACGGCAAACATTCGTTTCGCGACACTTTTGCATTATTTATCTTTTCAAGCTGTAATGTTTATTTAATTTAAAGTTTACAAAATTTCCACAACCTTTACTTCTTTTAAAAATGCATAGATTTTGTTTAAATTTTCTGAACATCATTGTCAATATAATTACCTATGTAAAAAAAATCTGAGGTGTAAATTTAGATTTAAATTTTGATCGTGAATTGTAACTAAATGAGAATTTATCTTACTATTTTCCATCTGTTCTCGCCCCCCCCCCCCGACTTGCCTTGATTGTATTGTTGCCCCCAAGTTTGGAAACCCATGGCCTAGCCTATGTAACATCCTAAATATATCATGCTTATCAAATAGTGCCCATCCCATATTCTTCAAGGAAGTTCAAGACTGGATTGAAACAAAAGTTTTGAACAAGTTTTCTTCAAACGCCAAAAAATGATATTACAGTAAACCTACTCTATTCTGGTATCTTTGGGACTTTCATTGTCCCTAACTAATTATTGAAAATGCCAAATTACTGGGATGTGCTCTCTGTTGTAAATATACCACATACAAATCAACAGTCTTTACCTTAATTTTTTGACCTATGAATTGACTGTTGGATCATGAATTGTTTAGATGATTTGTGTATTATTTCTTTATAAATTTGTAAGAAATATACATTTTTTAAATGTTCACAAAATTTTTAATACAAAATTTGAAAAATATTCATATTTTAATTTTAAACAGTTATTTGGTAGATATGTATAACTGAAGAAAAACAACATTTCTTTTACAAACAAAATTTATTTATGTTATAAGTACACTCTAAATTTCAATAATTAATAAATGACATGAAAAGGAAACAAACTGGGAAACTTTTTGAGTGATTCTATAAATATCAGTAAGGCCTTTGTTAATCAGAAAATCGTTGCTCCTTGATTTATGATCGATCGCCTGTTTCTAAACTCTGAAAATAAATCATAAATGTTAGTCTATTATTTCTATTTTTGACAAATACCAGCCAAAAATGTATAATGGGTGGTTCAGGTATTCTGTTGATGATTTAATATTTGACTGGGAAATTCAGCATAAGTTTTGTCGCTGTTATATTTTTGCATGTTTTTATATCGATGTCATATGATTGCTTAGTGCTCAAAGAAATACAAAATATAATTATTACAAAACTTTAAAATAAAGGTTAACTTTAGGACGTAATTTTGTTCGAAAAAAAAATCATAACGTAACGAAAAGAGCATTATATTGGTGTTCTGTTTTAGACGCTGTCTGGAAACTTGTAACAACATTTTGTCAGAAACGGACTAACAGTTTGATAGCTAAGATAATAACAAAATGAGTCCTACCAGGAATTTCTCTACATTGATATCAGCGTCAATAACATAAAAATAGTTTTCTTTGTTGGTTGCAATAACTTAACCCAATTGTTGGATGACATGTAATCCGCGAAGGACGTGCATAGTTTGCAATAAAAAAAACTTATCCACAGTACAATAAGGAAAACAACAAAACAGTAATTTACGTGCAGTGATTATTGCAATAGGAAACATTAAAACTGGAATACAGCTATATGACGAAAGCTCTAGGTATCAATTGAAATAGATGAAATGGCGGATAGGCGTCACCCTTGTCGTTACCGGAAGAATCCAAACTCTGTGGATCGCTATCAATTATTTTTATACACTGAATTCTGAGATGTCGAATTATTGAATATGCCGAACCTTGGATACAGGATTAACGTGCATTTACTATAATATAAGACATGTAACTAGAATAAAATATTTTGTTAAGTAAATCATTGTAATAAGTAATAAAACACTGCTATAATTATATATAATTCTCTTGAAATTTTAGTTTCATTCGCCTTTTCAATGCTAAAATGTCACAATTTGAGTGTACATTGCTTGCACCCTCTTCTAGTTTTGATCTTACTATGCCCTTGAATAGAAAGTTTCTAGAAGTAATCATGATGTATGGACATTCTTAAAACATTACTTGTATAAACAGTTACAGTGGTTAATAGGCTGAGTTTAGAAGTAAAAGAAGTCACTGAATCTTTATATAAAGTGTTTGTTTAATTAGATAGAAAAGGACTTGTCTTAATTAGCTATCATTATAAATTACATTTAGAGGCTAAAAAATATCAAATAAAACTATAATTTTTTAAAAAACTGTAATATAAAAACAAAAAGAAAGTATTTTAACAGATTAACATGTTGGATGAAGTACTGTAAAATTTTAAATGGGTTTAGGAAGTTTATTGTGTAAAAAACTTAATAATATTTTGTAGAGACTTGATATGGTAATATTTGACAATTAATTAATACTTGATATGCAAATTAACTCCATTTTGTGATGTCATAGTTGAATTAGAATGATTAGGTAGGTGTGCTACTCACATGTATGCCATGATAATAATAATTTGTTTTTTTATGTCATAAAAAACTTTTTCTTACTTTATAATCAAGAAATGGTCTAAGTTGTAATATATATAAATACTAAAGCATGTAAAGTATGTACAAATCTTCCTTATTTATATTTTGTTAGCTGTTGGATTTGTTAAAGAAGTGGAGGTTTAGTAGTCATGGACCAATTCAAGAGTGTGTAGTAAACTTGTTGGCTCATCACACAGCGACAGTTTAGTCAAGACCTTGCATGAATTTGGCGATGTCAGACGAAGCTCATTTTTACATTAACTGGTATGTAAACAAGCTGAACTGTAATGAACACAAACAATTCATGTAAGGATGTGGAAAACCTCTACACAGTCCCAAAGACACTGTATAGTATACAGAGTGATATTGTTATATTGTTTCATGGATGATGTAAGAAACACGGTGACAGTAACTTCTGAGAGTTATGTAACCATAATTGAGAAATTTCTGGTTGGATCTTTTGACTTGCACAATTCACAGTCTACTGGATATTTATATCTAAAGCATTTGGTTTTAACAGGACAGTGCGGCCAAACAATCTGCACAATTCTCAATGGCAGTGGTCAGGCATCTGTTTGGTGACTGTGAAATGGACATCATCTACCTGATATTTTGAAATCGTGAGTTTTCCTATAAATTTTCAATGTAGAATGCACATTGAGTATATTAAACTTCAGAAAAAGATTTTATTGTGGTTCACTATTTTTAAATGTTTCCAACTATTTTCAAAAGTTCCCACCCCATACATCGCCAGATTCGACCTTAAAAATAAAACATCTATCTTGAAGAGATACAGCTCAGACTAATTAAAGATAAATGGTTGACATCCCGTGAATTTGGTTCAGGATAGCATCCCAATTCAACTGATCAAACTAGTGGAATCGGACTGATTGGGGCTGAGGGATAATATCAACAGAATTATCTTTCTGTAATCTGGGCTGTAACTCTCGGAGATGGTTTATTTTCCAGTTCACTTCTGGTATAGGATACAAGAAATTTAGTTTTATTGTAGTTTCCCAAACCAGTGTATTGCACAGGATATTATAATCTTATTGTTATTTTTACCACTAAATTAGAGTTTTAGTGGCTGTGTAGTGTAAAACTTTGCATAGCTACTGGATATTGTGCAGTAACATGCACATATGAAAGATATTGACAGGCATGGCCAACTAATGTTCTATTACTTATTACGTCTGTTACTTATTGTTTCTATTACGTTTTAAAGATGAAGTCATCTTTCTTAAATTTTTGACCAACTCATGATTGCATTGCGACTGGGAACTCTACCGTGTCTGCTTACTCCAAACTTTATACGAAACAAAGGCTGGATTTTGACTACTGAATAACCGTTACTAAAATAAGTCAGACGAAAGAACAGTGTTGTGTGTTCAGCGACTCTATTGCAACTGTAATTGCATTGAGCAAGTTAATGAAAGCCATTGACCCGATTCTACCCTCTTGCATTGTTGTGATGTATAGTCAGATCAAAAACCATCCACTTCTCCCAGTCCTTGTTCATAATTAGATTACAGCTTAAGAACTTTTGCTTCCCAAACTCACAACTCAAGTGTTAACTTTACCCAACAGAAGAAATTGGCCCATGAAACAAACTTGTGACAAATGAGGTAAATGTGAAATAGCTTTTATATAATATGAAAATAGGCGTTGAGTTTACTATAAAAAAGGACAATAAATAACAAAGAATTTTTGTATGTTTTGTTAGTCCCAGGCATTTATCACTTTGCTGTGACAAATCCCACAGCTAATTATATGTAAATAAGAAACAGGTGTACATATTTCAAATAGTGTATTTTTTACATACTTATTTTTTATAATCATTTCATGAGTATAAAATAAAACAAATTTTCTTATGACATGATAAATATTCATAGTTATTGTTATGGAGTGGATTACCATCATGACTAGTTTAAATCATGATTTCACCAAAAGTTGTTAAACTATAATTAAAAATTACTTAACTAAGTGAATACAATAGGGCTTACTTGCTGACGCGTTTCGAAACAATCATTCCTTTGACGAAGCAAAGCCTCTACAGGCAAGTATATGTATTCACTTAGTTAAGAAATTTTTAATTATAGTTTAATCAGTGAGTTCAAGATGATTACATCAATCAACTTTAAAAGTTGTTAATTGGCATCTAATGGTCAAATCACTACATTATGTCATCTACACAATACTTGAAAGTTTTTAATGCAATAGTACATTTCAACTCCTCAAGTTATTCTCAGGTTTTACAATGCTGCATCCGATTTGTTGAAGACAAAATATAAATAAATGAGAAAATGTTAAGAAATATTCTAAATGGAAGCACCTTTAAAAATACTGTTATTTAAAAAAAAATGTCACCAAACACATTAGAAAAGTATACGTTAGGACTAACAGAGAAGATGTTTGTAGAGCTCTATATTTGCTATCTATAGGCTTAATTAGCACAAGTTTAGAGTGATGTATCTAGCAAGATAGCATAGTTTTGACTTATGAATCGAATGATTGATTTGAGGTCATAAAAGCAACAAGATTAAAACAATATACAGACATCAAAATGCAATTATATGGTATAGATTATTAGAGTTGTAATTGATATGTTAGTTGTCACACCATACAGAACCTAATGAGTTGAGGGTTAATACCATTATTCATTCATGTATATGAGTATAATTCTTTAGTTTTTGCCAAAAATTACTATCTGGTGTTAAAAAAATATTTTTTCTATCAAAATAAACTTTTGATTTATTTCTGATAATTTATTTTTGTTCAATTATCAACAGCACTTGAGTGAGCATAAAAAGATGCCATATTTAAACTATTATACACTTAATGTTTCTTTAATTTATTTTCAGTTCAATATGAAGATGTATACTGGTTAGGCTCATGCAAAATATTTGTTACTCATTTCAAAACAAAATATTTGTAAATATGTCATATATTCAAACTGTCACAGTGTCATAAATTTAACAAAAAAAGACCTATTAATTATTTCTCACATACATTTATTATATGCAATTCCAAAATAGAACATTGCCATTAATGCAAGTAATTTTTATATGTGTACATTAAAAAAAAACTAATAGTTCTATACTAATGTAGTAAAATTAGTACAAAATATTTGTATTTTTTTAATGTTCTTGTAAAATAAAATAATTTTTATTCTAGAAAACATGAATTTAAAGGAAAGTTATTGCTTATACTTGTACTTTAAAAACTATACATGATTTTACAGTATTTATATCAACCCCAGCTCTAAAAGCTATTGAAAAAAAATTTCCGATGCCTCAAAAATTTTACTAAACACTAAAACCCAAGTAAAGTCTCATGAAACTTTATCTTACCAATATAAGGTTGTACAGTGCTCTTAAGGAGATATTACAAACACTGTTACACTTTCAAAAATTCACAAAACCTTGCATACTGTAATGAAAATTTACATATGCAAAATATATGTAAAAACAAAGCAGACTACAAAAAGGATCATAAAAAGACCTCAATAAATAATATACACAATCACTAATCACAAGTATTCTTATTCTAGTCTTATGTACATTTCGGTTGAATAAAATTCAGATTTTATAAAATTCTAATAGAGTTTGTATTCGAAATTCCATTTTGTATTCACTTTTAAAGTATTGTTATGGTTTTTGGGCTGGTTACTATTTTTATCTCTTCCCTCCCCTTTCTTAGAAATTAAATGTACAAGGATTTGTTTTAGTTTTATGTATAAATTAAGACAATGTGACTTCTTGCTTTTATTGGGTGGGTGGGTGGGGGGTTCTTATGCTTTGTTAAGAGTAGAGGCAGCGTCATTCCAAGTGGGGGTCAGTAGTTTGGTTCATTATAAATAAGGAAACTGTGTAGTTAACTAGTGTGTATTGCCATGTCTCTGAGGATGGTTACTTTGTAACCAAAATGTACATAAGATCAAAATAAAAATATTTATGGTTAGAAGTTGTAAGTGTTATTTATTAATAATAAACTACAATAAATTATTCCAAGTAATTAGTGATAAAAAGACCTTGTTATATTAACCAGTAAGATTTATCAATTAATGAGATGACCGTTACATGCCGCAAACATATTTTCAACAGATGTTGACAAGACTTGTAGATGACAGATTATTTGACCCTGTTCTATGCCACAACCTTATCTTCGAAGAGATTGAACAATTATTTGAAAATAATAACCCATAATTATTTGGATAATGACCCAAAAGTTTAAAATTTTGAAAAAATAACTTTATAAAACACACAAAGCTTTTAAAAGTCAGATTTTATTATAAAACACAGCACTATGCTATACTATATTAGAATATAGCTACAAAGTATCAAATTAGGATAGACTTGATTTTAAAAAATAATGATAGAAAAATGCATTAAGGTTGTTGGATATTAAACAGGACCTTCTTTTTCAATGTGATGATGCAAAAACTTATACTAAAAGTAGAGGCACTTCACTTGTCAACTAATCTTAGCACACTTAATTTTTTTATATAAGTAATTCTTGCCTTATGGAATACTTTGTAGCTTTTTCTCTAATGATAAACAGTTTTATTTAGTGCTCAGTTTTATTGAAAAAACATGATTTTAAAAGGTATTGTGTGCTTTACAAAGTGCACATATTTTTATTCTCAAAATTGTAAATATTTTGGGCGTTAGCACTAAGTTATATTTGTCCTGTGTTTCTGAAAGCTTTCTGAATTTCCAAATATATATATATATATATATATATTTTGTTGTCAATATTGATTATATGGTGAAGTAAATGATTACCAATAAGAAACACAGTTTAAGACAAGGACGGCTCCAGGATAGATGTTTTTTCCGGTTTTGGTCATAAAACTTTCAAAAATAAAGGCCTGGAAATGACATATAAGCTATTGTTGTACCTGAAAATCATACAAAATTTGTCATTTTTTTCATCAAAACATGCATTTTATCTGAACTTACACAGATACTATAATTATTATTTTGTACATAATACAAAATATTGTTCAACTTCCATTGTTTCATCAAACGACTCGGTCTGACGAGGAATCGTAGTACACAGACTGTCAGTATAGCCAAGTCAGTACGGAACTAGTACACGAGCTGTAACACGCTACTGTTGTTAATACAAGGTGGAACTACCAGTTATCATATGAACTTCTACACAGCATTACATTAATGTAAAAACAATATACTTTGCTTTAAAGTAAAAGTCAAGTGGGAAATATATTTTTATAAGTAAACTGGGATAAATTTAAATGTGATCTGAATATGAAAAAATATTTTTAAAAAAATAGTACCTAAATTCTCAGTGGGGGGGGGGCAATTTCCCCTACTGCTCCTCCCCTGGAGCCGACCTTGGTTTGAGAAAAATTTATCACCAAAAGCTTGAACATATTTAGATGTTTGTATAATCGGGCCTTGCTCAGCTTATGGCTTCGGCTGTGTCTACAGTTTTCATGTGAGAAGGAGGTAATGTAAACAAAACTTTTTTTTCATACAAAATGTTCCAAATGTTGCATGTTTTATGCATTTTAATAGTGTTTGTAACCTTTCTATAAAGGCATTATGTGGCTTTATATTGGTAAATCAAGTGTTGTGAAATTTCATATGAGATTTAGTGTTATGTTTTTTCAAAGTTCTAAATTTGTAAGTCATCAGCCTGTATTAATTTTGTAACATTATTCCTTAGGTTGGTCTGCACCAGGTAACATTTTTTTTTCACTTGCATGTTTGGTCCTAAACTTTATATAAATACTAATTTTGCTTCTCATCGGAAACCAAATTATTTTAATTAAGTATGAAATTACGTTTTGTTTTTTAGCCCATGACAATTTTCTTAGATTATATAATTTTTAAAAACTGGAGGTTCCTTAATTCTGTAAATCTTATTTTATACTAATATTGTTATAAGAAATAAAATTTCAAAGAAGTGAGTGGAGATTGTCAAAATAAAACAAAGAAACATTATAATTGGGTTGCATGGTTAGTATTGACTTGTAGACACATCTGTTTCTCTTCCCTATGTGTGGTTCAACATTGATCATCTATTTTAATTTAATGTCAAAATTAAGTCAGCTGAAATGTTTTACTTTGTATGTTTATTTAGAAGCTACACCATCACATAAATGTGTACTTGGAAAAGAGATAGCCATTTTCATAATGTTCAATACAACGACATAAGAATCATAATACACTCAATTATAGATGTATACATCTAAAATTTCTTGAAGATTCTATTCTATGAAACGTCAGAAAAGATCCTATAAACTTAATCTTGCTGTTTTAAAGGAACTGTGTAGTACAGGGGCTATATGAAGAGTAATGAGGCTCATTTTTTCAAGATAGTACTGTACCTCCATAGCACGTGCAAATCAGTTAGTTTGGGGGGGGGGGTTACTCGAGAGAATAGCTCCAGTCCAAACTCCCCTGCTAGTTTTTGTTCAGGCAGCATCATCACTATAATGTACCCCTGTTTCAAAATTTGGTTCTATCTCCAAAATGCAGAGAACAAATGAGCAGCGTTACGAGATTTAGTTTTTGTGTGGAACTTAATAAATCAGCCTCAGAGACTTTGGAGGTCTGTAAGCAGGTGTTTGAAGATACTTGACTGTCAAAGCCGCAGGTTTTTAGGTGGCACAAGTGTTTTAAAGATGGCCGAGAGAACATAGACGATGAATCTCTAGCAGTTTGTTTGTCAACCAGTAGAACTAACGAAAATGAGGAAAGTGTGTGTGTAGTGCTATATTCAGACCGCTTGCTAAGTGTGACAATGATTGCAGATAAAGTTGGATTTGACAAAATGGCAGTTCACAGTATCATCAGTGAAAATTTGGAAATAAGAAAGATCCCACTCATAATTGCTTCATTGTCCAAGACCTGCTGGTCAAGAACGGTATTTCTACGCTTCTCCAGCTCCCCTACAGCTCCAATTTAGCCCCAGTCGAATATTTGTTTGTTCCCAAAGGTAAAAAAACTTCACTCAAAGGCCAACGCCAGGGGACTCTAGATGCCTTGAAAGCGAGTAGGACAAGACTTTTTAAAGACATTCTAGAAGCAGACTACAAAGCAGCCTTCAAAGCTTGGAACACTTTCTGGGGCAAGTATGTTCAAGCCTAAGAATCTTATTTTGAAGAATTTTAGATGTGAGCAGTAATATATGCACTAAATTCTTAGATCGCATCTTAGTCTCATTACATTTTATACAGCCGCTTTGTTATAAGGTTTGTCCAATAAATACACAAACTGATCCACATTGGCAGCTGTGACATGTACTTACAACACTGGCCACCAGCTCATATTAACCCTGAGATTAAAATGAACGTCTGAATGTTGACGTGTGCCAGTTGTATTGAAATCTCTGGAACTTGTTTAACATCAATTTTTTGGAAAAGCTCTGAAGAAGTTACAAATATGTTGAAGGCTTTTAAAAAACATCAATTTTTTGTATAGCTCAGGAAAAGCTCTCAAGGAAAAAAAATATTTTTGGTGAATTAAGCATTTTAAAGATGATTGGAAAGATAACAATTGTGATACAAGACCTAAACCTTTATGTTAATAAAAACATTGATCATGTGATGGCCCTTGGCCTTATCAATCACCAAAAAACTTTGCAAATGATTGCAGATTACCTTAATTTATGTAAATCTTTGTTACACACAATTCTACAGGATATTTAGGTTTAAAAAAACTCAGAGCAAAATCACAATCCTGATCTAATTGAGAATATATCATGTGCACGTTCCAACAGTTGAGAATTGTCAAATTTGTTGCCAAATAGAAAAATTTACTTGAAAACAATAATGGATTCCTAAAAAGTGTGATCTCTGGAAATGAATCATGGTTGTTTACAAGCATGAATTAAAATCTCAAAACAAGGAATAGAAAGGGAAAAATGAAACCTGAACTTAAAACATTAATGAAATAAAAGTAGATTCAAAATCAAATTTTTACTCCCTGTTTTCTTTAATGTGCATAGCTTTTTCTTCTTGAAGGACATAGAATAAATGGTACCTCGTATGGCACAATTCTCAAGCTTTTGCAAGATTGTGTTCATCATGTGCCACCAAATTTGACTCAAGGGGATGGATAAATCCATCACCATGATATTCTACCTGCACATTCATCGTTGATTGTTCACAAATTTCTGACTCAAAGTTTTATCACTGTCTTTAATCATCCTTCTTATACTCCTAGCAACAGTTTTCCTTTCTCAACATTTAATTTGTGATGAGTGTACAGACTGGGAAAATATAGGAACAATAAAGCAAGAAATGATGAGGAAACTCCCAACTATTGAGTTTGAACAATGGGAAAAGTGTGTAGCAATGAATGAAGAGAACAAAATGGAGCCAGAATTTTGTAAAATAAAGCTTGTATGACCACGATTTAACTGTTTTGTTCATTATGTCCACTTTTGAGCAAATAAAACATTTCATGAAAACTTTCTAATTTTTAGAGATCGTTTAAGACTCTATATGAATACAAAAACATTTTGTTAGACTATGTATTACATTCCTACCAAGTATGATAAGTTGGCCTCTCAAACAAATCCCATTTTTACAATTTTGCTTATTTAAAATTTTTATATATTTCCAGTAAAATATAAAACTGTATATCCCAAAAAACAAACGTTAATGGTTTTAGTGTTGTAAATTTGACATCACAAGTTTGGGTGTAAAATAAGTGCATTTGTTGGGTAAGATAGATGGTATTGAACGTTAGTAATGCTACCGCAAAGGGAGTGCTGCAGCCAACAATTTGAGTTGTAGAAAGTATGAGAAACTGCCACACTAGGGTTAAAAAAAGAGAAACCAATTCTTTTTTAGACCTTAGTCTAGGCAAAGAAACCACTACTTACTGATATTTTTCAGCAGATGCGTTTCACGCTCAGAGTCTTGTCCGTGACTCACAGCATTGAACAATGCACTGACCTAGTGTGAAACGTGTCTACTGAAAAATATCAGTAAGTAGTGGTTTTTTTGTCAAGTGATACCAAAAATGTAATTTAATAAAAGAAACCTCAAGATGTACAACAAAACTGCGTTTCAATTCTTTTTAATTAATTTATGTAATGTTCATGTAACATTTTTTGTAGAACAAATTTCAAAACCATTTTTCTTGTAAAGAAATTAAGGATCTGCTAAACAACAAATGAAAGGAAGGTTAATAATTGAAAATAATAGAAGGTATACAATGTTGGGGAGAAAAAGATGGAAAAAATGGGAGGTTTGACCTTAAGTACATTTGTTAATAAATACATTTGCACAGTATAAACTTTCATTGTGTAGTGGGTGATCCTAATAAAATTAACAGTGGATAAAGAAAATAGTTTCAACAAAATTAACAAAAAAGAAGAAATACCCAGAACAGATGTATAATCTGTTGTAATATTTTCTATTTAATATACAGCTATAAATTGTAGTAATAAAATTATTAAGTTGAGAATTTTATCGGTTGTATAATTTGTGTAGTTAGTATATTGTTTTGTAAAATTTCTCTTTCATTTGATTTTGTTATGTCTTCTATGGCAGTCAGTCATTTTAAATAATATCACGTATGAATGATGTATAAAGGGTTGTGAAAATAGATATGATTAAAATGAGGAATGACTCTCCCTCCCTTTCAGAGATATAGGGAAGTATTGGGAGCTTCTTTTATGAAGGGTGTATTGTTAGGGTTACAGGAAAGTATATAGTATTGCCAGAAAGTTACAAGGAACAAGTAAATAAAAAGCGAAATTTACATTTTAAAACCATATAATTAATACAAAATTAACGAAATCACTCACAAATCATGAAAAAAGGCTACATAATGTTGTTAATAGTCAATTGGGCCACCTTTAGCTTTCCTGCATTCATTTACTCGGTTCGGCATGGTGTCAATTAGCTCGATACAATCGTCCTTGCTGATTTGGCGCCAGATGTTCGCGACCATGAATCACAGTTCCTCTTTGTTTAATGGCTTCTACTTTGCTATTCGTATCACCATAGTATTCCAGATATTATCAATAGGGTTTAGGTCTGGGCTTCTGACTGGCCAGGGAAGAACCTCGACATCGAACTCTTTAAACCATTGCATGGTTTGCCTCGATTTGTGGCAGGGTGCATCGTCCTGTTGGTAGATATAATTTTCGCCCAACAACCTGTGAGCTGAAGGAAGCATGACTTCTTCCATAATCGTGCAGTAGGCGGTGCTGTTTATGGTACCATCAACAAAGTAATGGTCTCCTGGTCCTTCAGAAGTGATACACCCCTATGCCATAACCGCATCTCCACCCATCTGAACAACTGGGGCAACACAGGCCGGCAAGAATTTCTCAGTTTTTGTACGACGAACTCTGATCTTTCGTCGTGGGAAAAGTTCGAAACGGCACTCATCTGAGAAGATAACACGTCTCCAAGCTTCTTTTTGCCACCCTCGGCGCGCTCTGCACTACAATTTGCGTCTTTTTTTAGTGAGATTGTTCAACAAAGGTTTTCTCAGAGTATAAAAAGAGTGCATACCTTTGTCTCGTAAGCATTGTGACACAGTTGACACATAAATATCAATAGAAGCATCGGTTCTTTTCATTTCAGTTAAAATATCACTAGCACTTGCATTTCTGTCTTTCTTACTGAGGTTTATCAGCTTTCGGTCTTGTCTGGGAGAGCTCCTGGGATGCTCCAAAACTGTGCCAAAGTCACGGAATCACTTAACGGTATTTTCAACACATGTTTTAGAAATGTTTAATGCACATCCTATGTCTCTATAAGACTTTCCCAACTTAAACATACTCACAACCTGCCACTTCACATCAACACTAACTGATTGATGCCTCATTGAACACAAAAGAAATTTCCGTAAACACAGCACAAAAATGGCCAGTTTGTAGCAGACAGCAACAAGACGACTGATGAAGAATGAGTGCGCGCGCAGCGCTATCCCCTCCTCTTTTCTGTGAGGAACACGCCGGTGTGCTGGGATTGCCTAATGCTCTCATAGTTCGGGTGCTTTAACGTACCAAAGTTATCAGTTTTTCATTTCTGAAATAAAAAAATGAAACAAACTTTGAGCGATCACCAAACTGTGAGTGATTTTTTTCTAGTCGTTGAAATAGCATTTTTTTTCTCCATATGTTATGCTAAAACAACATGCCAATTATTAAGATCATTGGACATTTACTTCAGAAGTTATGAATTTTAATGTTTCCAAAAATAGGTGTTTCCTATAAAATTTTTAAATCCTAAAAAAATCATATCTCGAAAAGGTTTATACATACAGTAATGAGAAACACACCAAAAAACTTCGTTTTGATTGTGTTAACAGGGAAATATATAGAGTTAGCCAATCTGCTGTTAGTGTAGGGACAGAATTAACAAGTCACTTTTGGAGGGGTGTCCCTAAACTTTCTGGCAACACTATAGATGCTACAGCCTATTTCACATTTGTGTAGTAATTGTGCTATTTGGATACCACTAAGTCTTAAAGAAGTTTAACAAATCATTAAAGTAATATTTGAGATATATTTAAAGTGTTAATTTTTGTAATAAGAAGAATGATAGTACTAAAACAATGATCAGCAGGTTGAAATGACTTGAGCAAATACACTTTGGGTCCATTGTATTAAATTTTTGAAGGAATATTATTGTCAGTACTTGGTGATGACATTTTTAGAGGATATGTTAATAGAAAACATTATAAGATATAAATAATTACACACACGAAATATTTTGTTCACTATGTATTACAGATCGTTCCCGCATTAGATGATGGGATCTTACTGTACTGAGCTGAATATTGTTTTAGAGGTAATCCTACAAACTAGAACAATTAATGTAAATTCTTCAGGAGAATGCTGGAAGTTGACCATTTTTTCGACTCAAAATACTTTTCCGACACTTCAAGCTATGACATATATTTTATAATTATGAAGTAAATATCAAAAACATAATTGAGATTTTAAAAAATATGTTAGTATAATGTGTTTAAATATTTACAGGAATTATTTATATGTTTTTACTTTGTTTTAAGAGAGTTGGTAGGTTAAGGTGTGGTTTCTAGTATAAAGAGAGAAGCTGTGTTGCATTACCATCGGCTGTACTTGACATGCTGCATTAATGGAAATATTTTGTCCTTATCAGATTGACAATGACCAACTATCGGAATACAATCACATTATTCAAAGTCCTTTTCAGTTCAACGGTCACATTTCCAAGAAATATGATCTTTTACTGAGAGTTATGTCATGATTTATGTATTATTTTTCTCTTCTTCCATGCTTCTCAAGGTCAACACTTCATTGGCATATCCAGTTGCATAAAAAACAGAATCAATGTCTAGGTACATATTTCAAATAACAACTCTGACCTGAGCTATAATCTGATTTCACTTTCACATCGTTTGACTACTGTTGACTGATATACTTCAAACAAAATAAACAAAACCATAAATCTTTCTGTTTCCAATTGTAGGTTTTAAAATAACTTTTTGTGGATCTTAAATTTTAGCAACTAATAAATGAATATATTTATTTAATATCTGTTAATAACAAATTAATTTTTTTATATAGGCTAATGACATCACAGACAATTTTGCTTTTTTAAAAAGGGGTCTGTTTTATTGTGATAAGACAAGGTTTGACTTGTAAATGGATATTTATTAAGAGTTTTATAATTGTTGATTTTAATATGTTTTATATGTTATGTATTTTATAAATAGTAGGTTATGTATTGTAATTGTTTAATTAAAATTTGAGCTCTTGAAAAGGAATTTCAGAAAGAAATTCGAAGCGTTGATTGTTTTAAAAAGGCAAAATTGTCTGTGATCTTTCATTAGCCTATATAAAAAATACTAATAAATTATTTATTTTATTAATCAAAATAATAATAATTATTATTATTTTATTATTTAAAATGACTTGATCTGAAGTTATGTTTTAAAATTCAGGGATAGCAATAATAATAGAAGCCCTGATAACATTTTGTCATAGTTTTGTATAATATTTTAAATAAAAAACCCAATAACCACAAATTAACTTTATTTATTCACTTGATGTACGTTTCGGTTACCAGGTAACCATCTTCAGAAGTACTGAACAAAATTAATTTAATGTACAACGTAAAATATATAGCAAAAAATATTGAGGTTATAAATTTATTGTTATTTTTTGTACAATGTGATGTTGTTGGGTTTGTTATTTAAAATATTATAACATTAGGCCACAGTTGCTCTAGAAATCATTATAGTTTTGTATGTTTAACTTACTTAAAATGTCAATTATTTAAAGCATTTAAAAATTCATAGCTTTTCATTACTGTAATTTATGAATTTAGAAGAAATAATTCTAACTATTAGCCTACTTCAGATTCCAAGAACATTATTTTTACCTCTAATCTTTTTTTATTTTCAGATACTTGACTTGTAAGAATAGAGCCAAAGGTTGTTTCTTCCCAATAATCTTTAAATATCCTCATCTTTTTCACTGTTATGCTTTTTCATGTTAAGAAGATGTTCTTAGACCATTAATTTATTCCATTTAATCACACAAGACATATCGCAAAACCTTGTCTAATTTAAGAGCTGATAAATGGTTATGCCTTGTATTGAGGAGGAAATTGGCTACAGCTCCCTTTGGAGGTTTGCCCTTGTTTCAGTTTTTCTTCTGCGTTCCGGTTATAGTTTATGCCTCATTTTAAAATTTAATTTCTGTTTATCTGTGATGAGTTTTTTTGATCGATTGAACATATAGTGCATTCTTCAGTAACATATTTTTCTATTTAATTTGTCCAATAATTTCTCTCCATTCATTATTTCACAAGAAATCAATCCTTTTCTTATGTTTTTGAGTTGTATGGTTGTTGCCCTTGTTTCGCTTATAGTAGGCTTGTCCACATTTTTATATATAAAGGCATATTTGATCATAGATGAAGGAGCAGGGTTGCCACATGACATAATAATGATGTTAATTAAGATGAAAAATAACTCTTGGAAGAATAACAATAACCCATTTTGCCCCAGAACAAAAATATGTATGGTGGGAAAATGTTTATCTTTTTTCTTGAGATATGTTGAAAATACTGACGGTTTTCAAGCTTGTAAAGAAATATTAATACTAAACGTCTTAAAAAAGTTATTCATCTTCATGTAAAGTATAATGTTTGACATGAGGTTTCAGAATTTTTCCAATAAAATTTTCTACGAAATCCATATATGAGGGCTATCTCAAAATTTAACATGTTTTATTCATTGTGGCAGGAAGATGCAGGGAATTTGAGTCTGGGTGGATCACTGTAAAATTCCTACCTATGTCTATAGATCAATTATAATCAGGCTCCAGCATCTATGAAGTCACCTCTCCATCTACCGTTAGTTGGTGTTTTACAGGAAAAATATAAATGTGATTAAAATTCATTGCGAATTGTGTATGTACAGTGAAGATTTTATGTAAAGGCTAATGGTTTCTTATAGTTACCAATTTCCATTGAAGGGAGAATAAAATTATAAGATGAAGAAAAACATATGCTGCCCATCAAAACCAAGAATTAATTGAGGAGTTTCACAGGATGGTCTTAGACAACCACTTTATTCCTCTGACTTTGCACTGTCAACTTATTTCTTACTTGTTGCTGTCGCTGAAACAACATTTTGGGGGAAGACACTTTGAAAACAAGAATGATTTGGAAACCAGTTTGACGGCAGAATTGTATGACATTCAATTGAAAAAAGCTTGTTCTTCAGCACCAAAAATTTATTTGAAAATGATGTGATGTAGAAAAATTAGTTTTAAATGTACTTTTTAAACTACAGGTTTTTAAACAACTTTTTATATATGTAAAACAAATTGATATCTTTTGAGATAACTATTGTAATTGGATGTTACCAAATTGTGTAGGCTTATATTTATTTGCAAGTGTTTATAATTAAATAATTTAATAAAACAATTATTAAGGTTAGAATTTTTTGTTTAAATTTCATTTATCATGCTGTTCTTATAACTATTCAAAATTAAAGATTTTTATGAAAAAAATTATCTAAACTACTAACAATCTTTAAATTTTTTTTAAGTGCATCGTATCAAATTGACTTGGCAAATTACTTATGCGCTTACCATTTTGTGTGTGAAGGAAGAAGTAATATTTCTTCTTTACAGTGCCTTTCTCTCTCCTTTTCCAATACCTATAAGTGTAGACTTTGTTGCTGTATATGGGCGTTATGTTAGGCTGTGGACTTACAGAAGGCAACTGGTGATGGCAACACAACACAAACTGAAATTGCTTTTTCACAGCATATAGAGTTCCATACACATATTCATAGTGAAGTGATAGCAACACGACCAGCGGGAGAGACAGAAACTAGAGTTGCTCCAGTCATGACATGCTGTAAATTTGTTTCTCAGTTGCCAGCAGTATTTGTTGTGTATGCATTTCTCGAGAGTGGTTCGGTATTTAAATAATAATTATTTTCATTTGTATTTTTTGTGTTTTTGTTTCTTTGAATAGACTTTTATTATACTGGTATAGTATGTCAGGAAAACAAAATATTGCTGGTTCTGGTCATGACATGATTTGTGTATCCAACAACTTCAAGACGATATGAATGATTACCAACATTTCTTTCAAAATATATAAAATCGACACTTGAACTATAAAATTACTATGTTTAAAAACTAATTTTTATTTCATTTTAATGTAATGCTATTTTAAGTTTTGCAGTTATACATACAAAAAATACTTAAATGAGCAATTAACCTTAGCTGAGTGTTATTGTTAATCTTTATGCAGCTGAAAGCAGTTCTCGCCAATTATTTGTTTTTTCCTTGATGTTCTAAAATACATGATTTAAAAGGTACTTGTAACTGCTAATGATCATACGATAATAATTAAAAAATTGGTCTGGATAATTTCGTGAATTTTGCACAGCAATATATTGACTTTGTCTCACATGAATAATGTTATAGGGGTGTAGGCCTACACTGAATTGTCTTTTTTGTAAGGTTTTTGTAGTTTGTGTCTTGAAATATAGACAAGGACGGCATTCTGCTGATGACGACATAACTGACAACTAAACTAGCAACTTTATATGAACAATCTTGTAAACCAACAAGCAATTTTTCTAATAGCAACTCAAGTTTTCGTTGAGTTGCGATCACCAGTTGCCTTCTGTATGTCCACAGCCTTATAGTAAACTTGTAATAAACTCATACGCTGCTCCTTAAGGTGTTATAGTTTTTTTTTTAATCTATATTTTACTCAACGCTTTTGTTCTTGTTTTACATGTTAACGTCTTTTTATGTGATTTCCAAGTTTTGTTCTTGTGTTACAGACACTTTTTTATTTGTAGACATTTATGTACGCGATGCAATAACTGAAAAACTAATAGTTACATTTTTATTTAAATAATCTGTTCAATATTAAGTTAATACAAAATTGACTTTTTGTCAAAAATATAAAAAGTGTGTCAGAAGATTTTGTAGATTATTTAGATGCAGGTATTGGAGATGTTATTGAACAAAGAAAAAGTTATTCAGAATCGGAAAAAGTAAAATTGAGAAGGAAGTGGAGTTAAATGGAAAATTTTCTACTTTGGGAGGAACCATATAACCAATTGGTTGAAAACCCCCTGAAATTCTCGTCGTCAAGTTGACCCTCAAAACATTATTTCTAGGTTTCCAGATGTTATTAGCAGGCAGCCTTTTGTCATTGGAAAATGTATTTTATCAATAATTTACTGGAAAATATTATCCATGTTTTATCAATTAATTATCAAAAACAATTATGCACATATTTTCTAAAAAATACAGAGTGTAATATATGAAGCAATATTATAAGGTTTTGTTCATATATTTAACATATGTACACAAAAACAATTTTTAAAATAATTAAACTGCTATATAAAAACACAGTAAACAAATTCATCCTTTAAAACTATTTCACTTCAAAAACTTCTGCATGTATTGAAAATGCTCTCAATGACCGATCAACCTACTACATAATACACAAGGCAACATATATCTGCTCTTTCAGAAATGATGTTTTGTAGCGTCATTGGAAAATCTGTATTTGCTCAAGTATAAGGAATTTAGTGATTTGTCCTTTGTTTAATTTAGCTAACATCATTAAAAGAAATTATACTAATTTTTCATGATGTTTTGGTTATAGTGACCAGAATCCAAGAATAGATTTAAAGAACAACTGGATGGATAACCAAGTGTATGTACAGATGGTTTTTCAACATTTTGGAGATGGGGAAACAATCTCGTTAGAAGGATTTGAAAAACTTCTTCGGGCAATGCGCTTGGATGGATTGATCAGTTCACATTCTCACACTACACCGAATAACACTTGTAAGTATATCTTTTTTTAATCTTTTCACATCAATTATATAGAAACATAAAATGATTTTATATTCTATTGTTTCAGTCGAAAGCAAAAAAACTTGGTCAAAGATTGAAATATAATATAAAGCATACAGAAATTCAACTAAAAAATATATTCATATTAAAAACATACACAAAACTCACAAATTATTCATTTATTTACTCATACGCATTTCAATGACCAAGTCATCATCATCAGTGAGTGTTACTACTACAAACTCTAACTTACAACTAGGGTGAAAGTAAGGTTACACTTCCGTATTTATACAGTAGGCGTTGCCACGCCCACTTGTCAAAACAACAGTTACTAAACCTACTTTAAACATGATACAACAAATAGAAATTTTGTACCGAACTCAATAATTACAATAAAATTTGTAACATACAACATAATTACATATAAACAAAATAGATAATTAATATTACACATTATTATTATGTCAAAATATTTAACCTAAAAGTTACAATAAATTTTATTTTTTTCCCCTTTTGTTATGCTAATTACAATAATATAGAATGTGCAATAGGGCCTGACTCATTGTTTACAATATTATTTTTATTCCTATTAATATACAAAGTTTCCCATGCATCCAATTCACTACACTTAACAACGTTTTTTAACAGGGTTACATCGTCTACTTTAAATTCGTGCTCTTCCTCTAAACAATGCTTCGCCATCGCAGATTTTTCTGGTCTATTATATTTAATGTGGGAAAAATGTTCTTTAGCCCTAGTTTTTAAATTTCTTTTTGTTTGGCCTATATATTTCAGAGGACACTCGCTATATTTCAGGCAGTAGATTCCTGACTTTTCTTCATTAGGTATAGCATCTTTATGGTTCCCTAACAACTTCTTTAGGTTATTTTCATATATTCATATTATATGATATTCAATATGAATATTACATCATATTCATATTGTTAGCTTGAGTATTTGTTGTAAAAGTGATTATTTATTTAGTACAACAGATCTTATTTATGTGTTACATAATTCTCCCTTGCTTCAAGTATCAGTAAAAAAGTATTTTCCTTTTTCTTTTTCACCTAGAGTTACTTTTACTTTTCCCTTAACCCATTCTGACTGATATATTGACGGGTTGGGGGCATAACCAGAACTGGAGATGAATTAAACAGCTACTACAAATAATGACCTATTTACACACAAAAAATTGTTCAGTAACAACGCAAAACAGGAGTTTGTGTTAGTCGACTCAGATGTGTTTGTTTTGTATTAACAGGTGTTACATGATTATAACAGTGGTTTACTGTCAGTTTTAGTTCAGATAGAAATTGATACAGTCATAGGGCTTCGTTAAAGTGATGAAAGGGATTTTTTTGTGTGATGGTGAAAATGATAGGGTTTTCAAAAGTAATGTTTCTGTGGAGCAAGGGGAAATTTTTTATGATATTTTTTAAGATGGTGAGAATGAATTGAAATGGCAAGTGGAAACAGAGATGAATTGAACTCGCCTAAGCTTACCTCATGTTTATCATGGCTCTGAAGACAGTGTTTTGGGTTTTGAATTACTACTTATTTGCAAATATTATTATGACTGAAGAAAATGTTTCAAATTCTGAACTACCACTTATTTAATGATCATCCCAGCCAAAATGAATATGCGTTTTCCTGCCAAACCAACACACAAAACATTTATATAATAATTTCACTTACTGGTGCCTAATTCCGTCCACTGGTACATATTTTCATATTTTGTGTAAAACATTTACCCCCCCCCGCATATTTTAATGATCGTAGTATGTACATAATACCCCATAATAACTATACATTTTTTTATTGTTTGATGAATATGGAAAATTTTTTATATAATTACTTGTACATTACTTAATAGTTTTTGTTTATCGAACATGTCAAAAATAAATACTGAAAAAATGGTAGTGTGTTTTTAAAAAAATAGGAGTATTTATTTCTCGTATCATAAAAAAAAAATATTGGTTAGTAATTTTTCATATATTTTATAAAATAATTCATTTCATTCTGAAAATACTTTTTTAAAACAATGTAGATAGAGCTTAGATTTTTCTTTAAATGTTTTGAGATTTTTTAAAAATAAAGCTCTTCAAGGAATGTAACCACAGTGTCAATCTCGCCACCGTTAGGGTTGTTGGGTAAACTCCGAGCTGTATTTAATGGTATCTGAAGTTTTCTCTAATGTGAGCCAAAGTTATTCTTTATAACCTAGTCCAGGGGGATTTCTTAACCTTAAATCCATCTATTTACAACATTTCTCATATAGAAACTTTGTAATCTTTTTCATTTCTTTCATATTTGATAATAGTCAAAGTGACTATTATAAGATAAAGTGTGTGTGTGTATTTAAATAAACACTTTCATAAATAAGAATACTGTATTTTTTGTTATCAATTTATTTCAAGCTGAAGCTTTTTTCTGATGAACATAATCAGCATTTACACCATATAGTTCTATAACTACTTAAGAGCATTATTTAATTTTCTTCATAGATCTTAATATGGTCACAGAACTGAAATAAGTTTGGAAAATACTGATGATCATCAGCGAAAAGGTTCAGCTAGAAATAAATGTATAAAGTAGAATAGAATACAGTATTCTTATTTATGAAAGCATTTATTTAAATATATATTCAACATGAAAATATAATTTTAGCTAAGGCTCATATATATATATATATATATATATATATATATATATATATATATATATATATATATATATTTTCTTATGTATCAATGAAAAAAATAAGAGATATACAAATACAAGAATAATTTGTACAATTCAAAGCTTTTCCTTGGCAAACAGTACCAACATCATCAAGAATAATAAAGAATATCAAGCATACATGTGTTGGCTAGATCCAACAAACAGTGATGCCAAATCTATTACAATATTGTCAAATTTATTAATTTGCTGCCTTAACATTACATACATTGAATATAGGGTCAGATTTTGATTTTATTTGTATCCGTTCATTTATCAATTTCGTATTAATATCATACACTGTTATCAACACTGTTTGTTGGATATAGCTAACACTTGTATGCTTGATATTCTTCATTATTCCTGATGATGTTGGTACTGCTTGCCAACAAAAAGCTTTGAATTGTATAATTCAATGTTATTCTTGTAATTGTATCTCTCTTATTTGTGTTTATATATATATATATATATATATATATATATATATATATATATATATATTTAGGTTAGTTTTGGTTGGTAAAGATTATTTAGATTTTTTGGACTAGGAGACTGACAGACTTACCTTGGTAAGAGTCCACACTGTAGTCTTGAAATAGAAACACATAAAAGCACTTAAACAATGATATATTTCAACCACACAATGGTCTTTGTCAATCGAAGAGAAAACACAAAAAGAAATATGAGAGAATAAAATCAAATAATTGTAATCACAGATTGTGTAGAGTAGAAATCAGATGTCACAGATGCACAGATTAAAGATATATATATATATATATATATATATATGAAGTTAATATATTACTATGTAAGTAATTTTATCCACCATTAAGTGCAATAATTTTACCTTGAGTGATGAGGCACCTTTCGGTCAATTGACCATTGTCGAATCCTTGTTGATCATTGGGATTCGACAATGGTCAATTTACCGAAAGGTGCCTCATCACTCAAGGTAAAATTATTGCACTTAATGGTGGATAAAATTACTTACATAGTAATATATTAACTTCATAAAGTCAGTGCAACGGAAAAACAATGGATAACGTTAAATATATATATATATATATATATATATATATATATATATATATATATATATATATTGTTTCCATGAGCATATGAGTGATTATAGTTTATATAAGTCTGTCAGGGGAAAAGAGATTGGAGATGTCTAAGGCTATTTGGAAAAAAAAAAAAAAAAAAAAAAAAATGAATGGATTTATCTGATGTTGAGGTTAGGGGATTCTCTGGACTTGGTATACCACTGGTATGATAGTTCCCATCTTCTCAGTTCTGAGGGATTGCAATCAGGGGGGAGTGATTTAATTATTTTTGTGGTATAGCAGTCATCAAAAGTTGTGATGTTGTGACTCGCAGCATCTACATCAGCCATCACCTTTTTGGATGTAGAGGTAACACTCCAGAATGGAAATATCAACACAGGAATTCACATCAAACCCGACAAACCACCTACAATATCTCCATTTCGACAGCAACCACCCAATAAACATAAAACGATCCATTCCATACAGTCAAGCAATCAGGGGTAAGAGAATCTGTTCGAATGATAGGGAATTGGAAGATTTTAATAGAAAGATATCAACAGCCTTCCAGAGAAGAGGATACCCAAAAAAACTCATTGAAAACCAAATTCATTCAGCACAATCCTCGGTTCACCATAAACCACAAACAGAACAAAATAAACTGTCTTTAATAACAGACTACCATCCTGGTCTACATAAACTCAACAAGATATTGAGAGATGGCTTCAAAATTCTTCAAGCTTCCGTCCACACCAAAAATCTTTTCACCGATCCATCGCAAATTTGGTACAAGCAACCTCCCAACTTGAAAAACATCCTAGTACATCCTAAACTACCAGACCCTGATGCAGAGAAACCACACAAACTTCCTCGTGGCTCCTTCCCATGCAATAGACCTAGATGCAAGCCGTGTCCAATACACCCCTCAGCAAATAGTTTCAACAGCCAAACAACAAAAATGGTCTTCAAAATACAGGGTCATCATAATTGTACATCGAAAAATGTCATATACCAGCTACAATGTAAACTTTGCTCAGCACAGTACATAGGCCTGACCACGGATGGTCTGAATATCAGAATGAATGGCCACAGACATGATGTTAAAATTATGAATATGGATAGACCAACAGCTCAACATGCTGCGAGTCACAACATCACAACTTTTGATGACTGATATACCACAAAAATAATTAAATCACTCCCCCCTGATTGCAATCCCTCAGAACTGAGAAGGTGGGAACTATCATACCAGTGGAATACCAATTCCAGAGAATCCCCTAACCTCAACATCAGATAAATCCATTCATTTTTTTTTCCAAATAGCCTTAGACATCTCCAATCTCTTTTCCCCTGACAGACTTATATAAACTATAATCACTCATATGCTCATGGAAACAATATATATATATATATATATATATATATATATATATATATATATATATATATATATATTCTTGATATTTAACATTATCCATTGTTTTTCCGTTACACTGACTTTATGAAGTTAATATATTACTATGTGAGTAATTTTATCCACCATTAAGTGCAATAATTTTACCTTGAGTGATGAGGCACCTTTCGGTCGTTGACCATTGTCGAATCACTGATTTTTCTCTGCTTTGGATGCTCGGTCCGTGAAGCCGGTGTTTGTTGACGTTACACGCACTTTTTCTTGATCTGTGTGTATGATATTTCTGTATAGTATGTCTTCTGTATATGTTGTTTGTAGATTCATTAAGTTGTTGTGTATGTTTTTATAAAACATACATATACAGAAGACATACTATACAGAAATATCATACACACAGATCAAGAAAAAGTGCGTGTAACGTCAACAAACACCGGCTTCACGGACCGAGCATCCAAAGCAGAGAAAAATCAGTGATTCGACAATGGTCAACGACCGAAAGGTGCCTCATCACTCAAGGTAAAATTATTGCACTTAATGGTGGATAAAATTACTCACATAGTAATATATTAACTTCATATATATATATATATATATATATATATATATATATATATATATATATATATATATCTTTAATCTTTGCATCTGTGACATCTGATTTCTACTCTACACAATCTGTGATTACAATTATTTGATTTTATTCTCTCATATTTCTTTTTGTGTTTTCTCTTCGATTGACAAAGACCACTGTGTGGTTGAAATATATCATTGTTTAAGTGCTTTTATGTGTTTCTATTTCAAGACTACAGTGTGGACTCTTACCAAGGTAAGTCTGTCAGTCTCCTAGTCCAAAAAAAAAAAAAAATATATATATATATATATATATATATATATATATATATATATATATATATCGCAATATGTATTCTTGTGTATTAATAAAGAACTAAGTCAAAATACAAATACAAGAATTATAATTGAATTTACAATTCATAATTGTAAATTCAATTATAATTCTTGTATTTGTATTTTGACTTAGTTCTTTATATATATATATATAGTTTTGGTTGGTAAAGATTATTATATATATATATATATATATATATATATATATATATATATATATATATAATATAAATATATTTATATACACATACACACACCCACACATATGTACATACAATTCATGTATTATTTGTTTTTACATATTTCTTATCATTTTTCATATGCTGTGTAGCTTTTGCTCCACTTGAGCTTGTTGTTTTATACTGTGTACACCAAAGTCAGCTTATTCAAGATACGCCACAAGTAATGCTAATTTTGTACAAGTGAGTGAACCCTTGGTTTCGTATATAAACTTTCAAATGGGGTTAGTGCTATTTGACATTGAAATTTATAATCATTATGCATGTATAGCATTTTAAAATTTACAATTCAAAAACCTGAATGACGTGTGAAGGGAATACAGTTTATCTTATTCTGTATAATATAGTAGTTTATAAATAAATGTGTAAAGTGCGACAAAGCATTGACACTACACTTTGGCATCAATTTATGACATTTTACCTACAACTGCATTATTTTTCATTTAGAAGGCATGACCTCGTGTTATTTCAAGTACACTACATAATTTTTAAGTTATCTCTTTTAGAGTAAAAGTTTCTCAGATTTCAAACATGTAATGTAAATTGAAGAAATAAAATTAGTTAAGGTAAAATAATTTTCCAGGTATATATTTTGTATTTAATTTTAAAGAATTTAAGTTTTAAAACTAATTCAACATTTACAGTACAGGAAGTATTGTGAACCAAACATGTAATATAATATATATATATATATATGAAGTTAATATATTACTATTGTAAGCAATTCTATCTACCACTAAGTGCAACGATCCCACCCCGTGTGACGAGGCGCCCCTTAGTCACCCGACCATTGTCGAATCACTGATAATTTTCTCCTATCAGAAAAATATCAGCGATTCGATAATGGTGGGTGACCGAAGTTTGCCTCGTCACACGGGGTGGGATCGTTGCACTTAGTGGTGGATAGAATTGCTTACAATAGTAATATATTAACTTCATAAAGTCAGTGCAATGGAAAAACAATGGATAACGTAATATATATATATATATATATATATATATATATATATATATATATATATATATATGTATAAGCTTATATAAATTTTATTATATTGTATATTTAAATAGTTATATTAAATATATAATTTTTTTAAAATTTAAAATATTTAAATTCAATATTTTTTATTAAAAAATTTAAAATAATAAATTATATAATTGAAATAAATTATATAGTTATATTGCTATATAATAGGATAAAGTAAATAAAATATATATTATATTTATAAATATTACTTATGTATAAAGCAGAGTCATGATAACTCGAGGTAGATGGGACTGAAACAGCCTCGAATTACCAAATACTTGAATTATACAGAAATATGTGCCTGTACTCTAGAAAACACTGGAGTTTCAATGAACCCTAATGCTGTAATTAGGAACGCAAAAAATTTGACTATAGAACTTTATTGATTACAGTACTTACATAAATTAATGTTGCTTTGGAATATATTGTTTATCACGGTTGCAACATTTTTTGAAAAAAGTTTTAATTTGTCTTCTGCGTTTTCTTATCAGATCATTTTCGTGCTATGGTGTCGCGTAGACGTCTTAGCAGAAGCACATCTGTTGGTGTGGTGTCTGTTGTTTAGTACAGCATAGTGCAGTTTCCAAGGCAGTCGTTCCTTCACTGTGACTAATTTTTCCTTCTTGTACTGTCTCGGTCGAACCTTCGTCTTTATTCTCATGATAACTGCCTTCAGTAGATTTTTGTACCATTTCAATAATCCTAACATTTGCTATCTGAAGTTTTTCACATGGGAATTTTCACAACCTGGAAGTATCTTAATAATAAATGTCAAATCTGTTCCTTCTTGTAGATCAATAACATAGTCAACAGTTTGATTATAACTCAGGATTTTATTCCACGACTTACTTCATGTACCTTATTTTATTTTTTTCCATGATTCGGCTATCCAGTACACAAGTTCTTTGAATAATAATTTTTTTAGAAAGCCTACTATGCATTTCCCTCCCTAAGTTGCTCCCGAAAGATATTGTTAAAGGTATTATGTGTAATTTTTTCATATATTCCAGAACATATTGATCCATTGGCTGGATTAGGTTTGTAATTTGTAAGAAGATATCAAGCACAGATAAAAAGCACATTAAACAAAAACTGAAATTGATCCAACATTTTGTAATGAGGGAAATTGTGTCAAAATTGTTGAATAAATGTACTATCGATATCTAGCTAGCCTGGATTTTAAAAAACAAGAATTGCAGTTGCTTTAAAACATGTAGATTGACTAACCTCAAGTTACAAAATATAAGAATGAAATCAGCAACTGTAGGTGAGCTAGATGAATATGTTTTCATGTAGTTCAGATAAAAAAACCTTAAGATATTCCTATATCTGAACCTAAACAATCACATAAGCAAAACTCTCAAGTGATCTGCTTAGTCAATGCCAGTTTTGTTTTTAATTCTGTCATATCGCCACCCTATTCCACGGATAATCGGGAGTTTACTGTATTATTAAAAATCAGATGTCAACTCAGTAAATTTACAATGCTAATGAATCCAGTCTGAATTATAACCGATTGTCATCAAAACCTCTTGCCAGTTGAAACGGAAAATTGTTTTAGTTTATTATGTCAGCTAGAAAACACTAATAATTATTCTTGAATTTTATAGTCCATTACGTTCAGCGAATTTTAATTAATCACTTAAACGATAGTGTATGACTATCCGAACTTTAAATTTTGTAAATTTGTTAAAACTTACTGAGACAGAACGTTGTCAATCGCTATGTTGACAAAATAGCCCGCAAATTAAAAAAAAAAAAAAGATACAAAATAACATACAAAACAAATAACAAGTTACAATAGAAAATACAACACGACACCAACGACAAAGATAAACTACAAGCACCAGGCGTATACAAACAAAGCTGAGACAAATGTAACAAACTCTACATTGGACAAACAGGTTGCAGCTTTAAACCAAGAGTCGAGGAACACAAACAGAACACCGACTCAACATTTTACAATCACATAAAAGAAACAGGACACAAATACACAGACATTTACCATGACCTAGAAATCCTACACATCGACAAAAAAGGACCACATCTCAACACACTAGAACAATATGAAATTTACAGACACACAAAAACACAAAGTACAAACAAATTAAACGAACAATCACAATATAAATCACACATACTCTTTGATACTATCGAAAATCTGCCTTTAAAACCATCACCGCTTGACCCGACATCTCCAAGCAGAAGACACTGATGAAGATCGCCACATAGCAATAGAAAACATTCTGTCTCAGTAAGTTTCACAAATTTACAAAATTTAAAGTTCGGATAGTCATAAACTATTGTTTAAGTGATTAAATGAATAATTATGTATGCAGTGAACGCTTCTGCCACCACAGATGTTTTGAGGAACTCGACATTAAGTTATTGCCAGATTATTATGATTAAAAAGGCGTATAGATTGATAGAAACATTTTTTGAAAGTGGTTCAATTAAAATTTTGTTCCAGCAGCTGTGACCACTCAACTTTCTTGGACTTACTTAAAAAGTAGTGATTATAATCGATAATTCCTTACCCCACCCTCTAAAACTGAATTTAATATCTGATGATGGACAAATTTTGGTCATATACTTGACTCCGAATGAATCAAGTTGTGTCAAGTTTTGGATCAGTGCATGATTGCATCATTTAAAAACAATCTACTGCCTGCATTTCATGAAGTCTAGTTGAATAGGATGATTATATAACAAAGTTTTTATGATCGACAACGTATCTTATACCATATCTAAAGCATGAGCGACAATTTAATGGACAATGTTTTAACGTGTTATTAACGTGGAATAAATTGTTAGTTGGAGTTAGTGAAACTCATGTTTATTTTCAAGTCTTAGAGACCATGTTAACTAAAATGGGGGTGATTATGATTAATTGTGATGTAAAGGAATTTGAGTATGTTGTTGAGGATATAAAATGATTAAATTAAATACGATACCAGGTTATTGTATCTTTACTTACTTCTTACTTCTTCGTGCAGGCGTCCAGCTTAATTATAGCCGATGGCCCGATGTTCACGATATATATATATATATATATATATATATATATATATATATATATATATATATATATATATATATATATATATACTGTATATATATGATGCTATGGCCCACAGGTTCTTCTTAACTAGAATATTTATTGTATTTTTACTGATGAAGAAACTTTAATTGAAATGAATGGATAGTCTGATCTGAAGAATGAAGAGGAAGAGAACATGATCATGCCAAAACAAATATGTGGCAGAGAGAGGCTGTTACACTATAAAATTATTGTAATAATTTTTATAGTTTTGTTGAATTGTTTGTGTATACTGTATTATGTACATTTATTATTATTTTTTTAAATATTCTATTTTCTGTTCTTGATTCATTGCCTTGTGAATTTGAAAGAAATTTACTTTATAGTACTATGCCAGTATTCACTTAATTAAATTTACAAAATAATTTATTTTTCTAGGAGGTTGTAATTTTCTGTTTCTTCTAAATTTACATTTTATATGAGTCGAAAGGCCTTGAAAATAATATGAATTGTGGAAAGGCTGGTGGCAGGTTAACTGATTTCTGGTATCTGTGTATGATATATCCCCCAGTAATATGGATAGTCAGGGTTGCACTGTAACTATAGAATAAGCACTCTTGTGTTTTATTTGGAGGTTTTGGTCATGGTCGTGGTTGACTGTATTGAACCACGTTGCTGATTTAAAACATTATTCCCTGTTAGTGTGCACAGAAATTATCTTGTTATTAAAGTCTTAATACCTACTAATATTGTATAATAAATTTTTTTTAAAAACATTTAGGAGTAATATTCTACACCAGTGGTCGCCAAAGTTGGAAACCAATGTTGGAAGCAAGGTCTATATGTGTAAAGACCTAGGTCTTACACCTAGCTACCTAAAAAATCCTAGGCAAGGAATACAATTTTTCTTACATAACATATTGAAAATTTATTGCCTATAAACATAAATTTCTTGTATATATTGAATCTACCAACAGAATTTAGTATTACGATAAGAATTCTATGAACAAAATTTTACAATAAGTTCAATGAGATGGATGATATTTTTTTGTCATCAACATATTTTTTCATGTCACCGTAGGTCTCTGATCTAAGTAATATTTCTTTCTGCTAGAAGCTTGATATTAATCATTTGGCAACATCTTTTGTACATTCTAACGAACAAGGGAAACAAAACAGATATGTTGTAATATTATTATTAGCTGTATTTACTTTTTCAGTGTTTTTGGTATTGCTTTAATAGTTAATGATAAAAAAGTATCTATTAATCCTAGGGGTTTGAGATTATTTAATAGATTTTATTACTTAACTGAACATAATTTTAACCTTCTGAGAAAGGGTTAAATTGGTATTGCATGTATAACAACCAATTCCGCTGAAACAAATTGTAAACTATAATGCTATGTAATTTACAAGACATTTGCTTATATTAAGTAAATATTGTTTCGGTATAGTTTTAGTATTATTGCCAGAAAACTGTTTATGAATTAGGTGAATAAATTTAAAAAGTTACTTTTGTAAAAATGAAATTTCACTACGTACCCATGGTCACCAGTATAAATGAATTAAATGTTTTTGAAGGCTTGTCAATTTTCTTTAATGCATGGTGAGCTTCAGCCTTGGTGTTAGAATTTAAAATTTACTTGATATCTGTGATACTTGATTTGTCCTTGTTTAATGATAAACTATCTTTTGATCATGACTATCTATTATCCATGTCACTTATCTAATATTTTGTATTTCTATATTGAAAATGGTATAGTTTAGAAAAATGTTGTCAAAATATGTGGTTTTTTATTTTTTACAAGTTATTTTTCAATACTGTTTTGTTGATGTATTTGAAATTATCTTTCTTGTTATAACAGAATTAAATAAGTTGAAAAAAGATAGATGATTATATTTTAGTTAATTGTAGTTAATTAGACATTATAATTGTGCTATATGTTTAAAAATATGGTAATTCTTTGCATCTTGTTTTGTAGCTGAACACACCACTGAAGCAAAAGTTTTTGGAAATTCCTCTTCCCTGAAAATGTCACAGTCAAGGGAATTCCAGGTATATAACATTTTGAACGTATACAAAATGTTTAAGTTTTCCTAAAAGTAGCACTCTACATTTGTGATGTTTGACAACGGCCATTTCCAGAGTCAGGCATTTGGTTATATTTCTATAATTTAAAAAGGATAAAATTTAATAGTAAAGTTGAACGTGGAATCAAAAATATTTTTTTAATATTTAATTTTAATATCTTATATTTTTAAATGCTTGGAATTTAATTAGAAAATTCATGAAATCCTATTACTATAGATTTTGTACCATATTCTAATGAGTTTATTTCTAGACATAGTATTCATTAATGAGATAATAGGCTCCAAATGTTATTTAAGGAGTAACTAAAAGATTATTAAAATTGTTTCAAGTTGTTTTCCTGATTATGCCATTTCAAATCATCTTCTATGAAAAGTCATGCCCAAAAAAAGTTTTACAGGAATTATTTTTTCCCCCAAAAAAGTGTATAGGTAGATAAAATAATATACTTGTTGTATAATATAATAATAGTATGAGTTGTACAATTTTAAATAATTTCTACTCAAAATTTATAAACTAAGTATATAATAAATTCTCTGATTTACCAATAACTGATACAATAAAATCACATGTATTCTAATCTGCATTCTTCTGAGATTTCCTGTGGTCAGTAGGAAGTTGTTTTTCTTGGGAATTTTCTATTTACTCCAAACAGCTCAAGGACTTATTCTTCAATCTTTCCTCCATCATATTCATAAAACCTTGTTAGTAGGATGTGTTTATACGTTTTTGTTTGCAGATATAAAACTTATGATGGTTTTGAAAATATAAGTCCCTTTCTTTCCAAGTTCACCCGCTGTCTCATTCCTCTATATTCCCATATGAGACAGAATCAACTGCATTACAACATAGATTACATTGTTTTTACAATTCTGTAATTCTTTTTTATATTCTGTACAATTGCACCATTTGTATTATCATCATTAGTCATTTCTTGTAATAAGAATTTACAGTCAAGCAATAAAACAATATTAGCATTGAGCTACGGTCTTGTGATCAGTTGTTGAAGACCTTCTTGATGCCAAAAAGCTTTGTCTCAAAAACCGTTAAGCTATTGCTCGGTGATTAATAGCATGAAAAGTAATTACTGTGTATTCCCACTCTCGTCTCTCCATGCATTCTGAACCCTTTCATGTATATTCTGAATGGATAGACAGGGTTACATTAAAAAAAGATTTTTCTACAATTAAACAAAGCATTTAATCTCATAAAAAATATAAAATAAATAAACTAAAAACTCCTTGATAAATAAATTGATCATCCTTCTGATGATGCTAACTGTATTGGCAAAATGTACATCAAGGGTGTTTAAATATTTGTAGCAAGCGTTATTGTTATTTATTTATCATAATTACGCTACTGTGCTCTGTATAAAATTTCTTAAAAACTCCTTACACATGTTATTTTTTAAAAAAAATCAAATTGGTTGTATGATGTAACTGATAAGAAATTATTACTGTTTATGTGTTTAATGATATTATTAATTTAGTTCAAAACAAGACTTATAATATTGTAAATAAAGTTCTCCTTGAATTAATAATTTTTATACTAGCGTCACTATAGACAAGTTAATCACATCTGCCATTAAAACATATTCAACTTTTATATTATTTCTTGTATTCACTATTAATTTCAGATTCAGTTTGGAATTTCAAACTGAAATTTGTTAAACAACTTCTCATGAAACTAGTATTTTTATGCATAATGATTCTGTTGGATATTAAATTCTGCCACAAAAATTTTGTAATTTTGTCCTAATGTCTGATCCGTTCTACATGATGTCAGAGAATCAAATGTGAAGGCTTGCCTCAGTGAAACTAAAAGCTCTATACCCTCCCTCCATACAATCCCTTACTATGTGGAGTCTTCCTATTGAATTGAATCATTCTACAGTTTTTGCATAAACTTGAAAATAGAACAAAGAATTATTTCTCCATTTCATGTTCCGAAACAAAAATTTTTTTTCACATTCAGACCGAGTCTACATTTTGTTTAAACAAAAATATAAAGTAGGATACCTCGAAATATTTAGTGTTACAGTTTTGACATCAGGTTATAGGAGAGGGGATAGATGGCAATTATTTAAAAATTTCTGTTGACTAGTCAGGTCACATTTTGTTGCCTCGAAGTCTCAGAGTGGGGTCTAGTTAGCATCATGGATATTATGGACAAAATTGTGTCTTAGTTTGTAGTAAGATTTGAAGAACATTATAGAGCATTCAAAAATAAAAATACAGAAGCATCAAATGTAGCAGCACACCTAATATCACATAAACAAAAATAACAAGTTACAAAAATAACATAACCATACTTAAAATAAATAATAACCCAATAGAAATAAACTCACTACAAAAATACCACATCTATAAAACCATACACAACAATTTAATGAACCTACAGACAACATATACAGACGACGTACTTTTCAAAAACATTATACACGCGGCTCAAGAAGAAACAAGTATGACGTCAACAAATACCAACATCACGGACCAAACAACCACACCAGAAAAATGAGAAAATTAATTCAGTGATTCGACAATGGTCAAGTGACCGAAAGGTGCCTCATCACATAAGGTAAAATTATTGTACTTAGTGGTGGAAAACATTGTTTACAATTAATAATAATAACTTTATAAAATCAGTGCAACGGAAAAATAATGGACAACCTGAAATATCATGATATATAATATTTGTCTTAGTATTTAAATCGAAAAAATAACAAAAAACCTAATCAATCTACAAGAAAATATGAAATTACGTACACAGTTTTTATCTATACAATTTTTATATTACACAAAATTATGTACAAATAATATAGTCTATTAAGTAGTAACTTCTTAAATATTACTAATTATGTGTCAAGTTGGTAATTTTTTATACAGCTTCTTTTGTAATATTGTAAAATCTTTACCAACCAAAACTAACCTATATATATATATAGGAATTTTTTGGACTTGATAGGAGACTGACAGACTTACCTAAAGGCAATAGTCCAAAACTGCAATCTCTTGGAAATAAGCACATATAAAACACATATATATTCACATATAAACACATATAAAACACACACGATTCACATATAACAATTTCTACACATATCACATATAGCACTATATCATAAACTATAAATCTGTGAATCTGTGACATTTGGATGTTTATACACATCTGTGGTTCACTTCAATCTTTTGTTTTGTTTTTCTCTTTCTTGACTGAAGAAGATCATGTTGATCGAAATATGTCAAATAAAAGTGTATTAAGTGTTTTATATGTGTTTTATATGTGCTTATTTCCAAGAGATTGCAGTTTTGGACTATTGCCTTTAGGTAAGTCTGTCAGTCTCCTATCAAGTCCAAAAAATTCCTAAATAAGCTTTAAGCTCTACTAGAACTAACCTATATATATATATATATATATAGATTTTTTGGACTAGACAGACTTACCTTGGTAAGAGTCCACTCTGTAGTCTTGAAATAGAAACACATAAAAGCACTTAAACAATGATATATTTCAACCACACAGTGGTCTTTGTCAATCGAAGAGAAAACACAAAAAGAAATATGAGAGAATGAAATAAAAATAATTGTAATCACAGATTGTGTAGAGTAGAAATCAGATGTCACAGATGCACAGATTAAAGATATATATATTGTTTCCCTGAACATATGAGTGATTATAGTTTATATAAGTCTGTCAGGCGGGAATAGATAAGGCTATTTGGAAAAAACAAAAAAACGAATGGATTTATCTGATGTTGAGGTTAGGGGATTCTCTGGACTTGGTATACCACTGGTATGATAGTTCCCACCTTCTCAGTTCTGAGGGATTGCAATCAAGGGGGAGTGATTTAATTATTTTTGTGGTATAGCAGTCATCAAAAGTTGTGATGTTGTGACTCGCAGCATGTTGAGCTGTTGGTCTATCCATATTCATAATTTTAACATCATGTCTCTGGCCATTCATTCTGATATTCAGACCATCCGTGGTCAGGCCTATGTACTGTGCTGAGCAAAGTTTACATTGTAGCTGGTATATGACATTTTTCGATGTACAATTATGATGACCCTGTATTTTGAAGACCATTTTTGTTGTTTGGCTGTTGAAATTATTTGCTGAGGGGTGAATTGGACATGTCTTGCATCTAGGTCTATTACATGGGAAGGAGCCATGAGGAAGTTTGTGTGGTTTCTCTGCATCAGGGTCTGGTAGTTTAGGATGTACTAGGATGTTTTTCAAGTTGGGAGGTTGCTTGTACCAAATTTGCGGTGGATCGGTGAAAAGATTTTTGGTGTGGACGGAAGCTTGAAGAATTTTGAAGCCATCTCTCAATATCTTGTTGAGAAAAAAAAAAAAAATATATATATATATATATATATATATATATATATGAAGATAATAAATTACTATTGTAAATACTTTATCCACCACCTTAATTTTACCTTGTTGTGATGAGGCACCTTTCGGTCACTTGACCATTGTCGAATCACTGATTATTTTTCTGGTGTAGATGTTCGGTCCGCGATGTTGGTATTTGTTGACGTTACACGCATTTTTTCTTGATCTGCGTGTATGATGTTTTTATGTAGTATGTCTTCTGTATATGTGGTCTGTAGGTTCATTAAATTGTTGTGTATGTTTTTATAAATGTGGTATTTTTCTAGTGAGTTTAATTCTGTTGTGTTATTATTTATTTCAAGTATGGTTAGGTTATTTTTGTAGTTTGTTATTTCATGTTTATTGCACTTAGTGGTGGATAAAAGTATTTACAATAGTAATTTATTAACTTCATAAAGTCAGTGCAACGTAAAAATAATGGACAACGTAAAATATCAATATATATATATATATATATATATATATATATATATATATATATATATATATAATGTTATCCATTGTTTTTCCGTTGCTCTGACTTTATGAAGTTAATATATTACTATTGTAAGTAATTTTATCCACCATTAATTACCACCAAAAAATTACTTACAATAGTAATATATTAACTTCATATATATATATATATATATATATATATATATATATATATATATATATTTGTTTTTCTCTTTCTTGACTGAAGAAGATCATGTTGATCGAAATATTTCAAATAAAAGTGTATTAAGTGTTTTATATGTGCTTATTTCCAAGAGATTGCAGTTTTGGACTATTGCCATTAGGTAAGTCTGTCAGTCTCCTATCAAGTCCAAAAAATTCCTATATATATATATATATATATATATATATATATATATATATATATTAAAAACCATGGGGGAAACCAGTTATTGATGTTGAAATTGTTTCTAAAAGATCCAGTGTCTGATTAAATTTATTAAAGTATTTATTTAAAATCCAGTTATTGATGTTGAAATTGTTTCTAAAAGATCCAGTGTCTGATTAAATTTATTAAAGTATTTATTTAAAAATTCCGTCAAGCAACACTGTTCACTTGCCTTGTTTGTACCAAGTGCCTTCACTGTTTTTCTATCCGCACCTTGTCTTGGATCTCATTTGGACCGCTGTTATCCTGGTTTGAAGAAGATGTCCCTCTGGAAATGAGGCTTGGACCATAGAACTTTGGAAATTTCTTGTGTACTCTTCATAAATCTGATATGAATTTTCAATTTACTGTGTTTAGTGATCATTATAAGTTACATTCGAGCAACGAAAATCGAAGAAGAAAGTATTTGAAAATGTCTTTTATTGTAGCTGTGGCAAGCGCTAGATTTATTCAACTTATCCTTTCATTTGAAATATTTCATACAGATTTGATTAAACAGTTTCTCTGCATAATAGAGATAATAATTTTTTAGAGAAGCCCAGATGTGTTCGAAGCACGGAATTTATAGATTCTCAAAGTGGACTGCAAGTTGATGACCAATGACAGTCTCTATAAACTTTGTCCCATTACATAATAGGTCATTTGTGAAAACTAATCTGACACTGCACTTTGCATGCAGCTATACCATATCATTTGTCTTGGGGGAAAAACTCATTAAAATTAACATTTTCTTTACATTATTTAAATTACTGATTTAATTGAAATGTTATCTATTGTTCTATGATTTTTTAGTGAATTCTCTTTAAAATTAGATGTCGTTCGACTTTTAAAGTTGATTTTGAGTTTTGTCTTGTTATGATGCATTCATTTATGCATATTTTTATTATTATTTAATATACCCTTTATAATGGTTATATTTTTGTCATTTTTTATTAAATATAAGGTAATTTTAATATTGAGGTTAATTTTTATTTTAGCATATTAGCATCTGGTTGTAGGCCAAAAAGCTTGGTTCGGACCTGTACGTTCTAATCAAATTTCTTTGTACAGACTCAATGATACTTTGCAAGTCATTTCTTTTACATAAAATATTAATTTTAAACTTATTTGGGCCTAATTTGCTAAAAACCATTACTAGCATGCTAAAGACTAAAATACTTACTTTTTTCAGCATTTAGATAGGTTAAAATCTCTGTTTAAACCCACACACATGTAAAATTGAAACATGCACCATGTATAGTTTTTAACATATTTTAAAGTAGGCTATTGGGGAAACTTTATTATTGGATACTGTGATTAGTTGGCGAAACTTTAATGTGGCACAAGAATGTAGATGACCTCTAGATCAGATAGTTTATTGACACTGGTTCGAAAGTATTTTATTACAATTTTCTATATAGTTTTATCAAGGAGTAATAAAATAATTGTAATAGACAAGTATAAGCGTTAAATCATCTACTTATAGTAAAAAGTGATATTAAATTTAAAAGATAATTAATTATATTCTGAACCACTTGCTGTCCTTGATAAGATTGAGAATATCTTCTGGAATTACCACTGCAGAAGAATACTAGTGCATCATAAATATTCGTTGACAGAAATCATCTTTGAACCACTCAACATTGCTGAACTTTCAATTTACACATCACATTGCTAAGCAGAATTCAGGAAGGAGCGGCCCGTTATCCTGAAGGTTACTTCATCCCAGGGAAAGATTTTTTGAAGGCATCTTGATTTAATGACCATTCATTAGGGATATTTAAAAATCTTGATTTTTCTCAAAATAATTGCATTCACAAAATTTTCAAATTTGTCAACTTAAAACATTCAAAAATATATGATCATCTGAAATGTATAAAATTTTCATAACTTACCCAATTCTTTTGAGGATCATTTATGAAAACATAAATATGAGAATGACTCAGTATGTGATAATTTATTTGACAGATTCCATAAGACTTCATTTAGCTAGAATGAATGCTTAGCATTTGAAAATATAATTAGAAGCTTGTTTAACCACTAATCTCCTAGTTAATATTAATTTTATAACTTTTTATTTACTTCAACATTTTCCCTAAACTCATGTAAAAATTTCTAATTTTAAACTGGCCTTATTTTAAAACAAAATTAAGTAATAAAATCAAATTGCTTAAATTTTTTTCAGCAAATTGTGTGTGTGTGTGTGTGTGTGTGTGTGTGTGTGTGTGTGTGTGTGTGTGTGTGTGTGTGTGCCTGCAAGTGCCTATGTGCATATGTGTGTGTCTATACATAAATTTCCTCACATAATTACCATTAATCAATTAATATTGTCTACATTCTTTGTTTATCATATTTAAAATATTATATTTATTATTAATCCATATTAGATCACTCCTATTTTACCCACATAGCGCTCTGTATATAGATACCATGTTTTATTTACTTCAACATTTTTCCTAAACTCATGTAAAAATTTCTAATTTTAAACTGGCCTTATTTTAAAACAAAATTAAGTAATAAAATCAAATTGCTTTAATTTTTTTCAGCAAATTGTGTGTGTGTGTTTCTGTGTGCCTGCAATGCCTATGTGCATGTGTGTGTTTATACATAAATTTCCTCACATAACTACCATTAATCAATTAATATTGTCTTCATTCTTTGTTTATCATATTTAAAATATTATATTTATTATTATTATTAACCCATGTTAGATCACGCCTATGTTACCCACATAGCGGTATTGTATATAGATACCATGCAATAGTGGTTTTCTGTTTTGTTTTGGGGGTTTAAAAATACATTTATTGCTCCAAAGGAGATTTATAATGTTGGATGATATAAAAATATTATAACTTGGAATACTACAAGTATAAATTGTATTTTTAATGAAAATATTCTGTTATTAATTTTAAAGCGACAAATAATTTTGATAGCTATACTTAGTTTCAGCTATATATTTTTTACAAACGAACCTCTTACAAGTGCAACATTTGAATGGGGTAAATCTGTTTTTCCTGATAGGGCAGTAATTTCATCTTTGTTTTTGTCCTGGGACGTCTGTGAAACCCTTGAATAAAAATGTAGAAAATGTATGTGTAGTAGATCGTTTACATACAAGCATTATAGTAATTATTTATTTAGAAGCAAAAATGTGTAATTATTTGAATAAATGATAAGACGGTTGAATATCGAGTTAAAATTGTTTTATTTATTTATTGCAACATTTCCGCAACTGATTAGTTGCCCTTATCAAGCCTGTAGTGCTATAAAAAACAAAGTACTTACATTTAGAGTTTAAATGTGTAATGTGAGGAGGCAAAACATCAAATCCCCTACACTTTACCAGCTAACCTGTTAGCTCAAAGGAAATTTTTGGTAAAGTGTAGGGGGTATGCTTAGGTTGAGCATATCTAAACAGAACACTTAATTAATGAAATCATTCACATATAAATTTACTTAAGAAAACACAAACAAAATTAATTAATAAATCTTACAAAAACATATGTGTGTGCACATGCACACACACAAACACTAATATTTTATCACTATAGTTTCCAGACAGAAAATAATTCTGTTTGCTAATTCCTTTTAATTGGTTAAAAAGAAAACTAGGACCTTGCATTTAAGCCTCTGAAATAATATTTGTATGAAAACTAAACAATTTGTTACCAGTTTATGTAAAACGTATTTAAATACTATTTATAATTTAACTTGCATCTAAAATTTTGATAATAATTTAACCCAAAATCTTACCACAAACAAAATTCCATTTTACTTAATTTACTTAAAGAGTTTAATTAATATATACAAAAACCGACCTCAAAATTAATATTTGCATTTAAATTTATATTACATTTTATTTATATTTGCAAACTGTAAATGTTTCTTGAAATTTTCTCAGTCATTTAAAACAGGTAATTACAATAACTACTGTTTACATTTTACTCTGGAACTGAGTTTACATAAGAAGCTAGGTAGAGCCAATATGACATCCGTATAACAACATAGCTTTTGCAAAATCAACTTCATGTACTGTTGTATATGATTATTTTTATTAATAAAGATTACAAATTAATTTAACTGATTGTTAATTAATTATTAAATTAGTCAAACCTTGTATTTTAAATATTGAAAACAAAAATTATAAAAATTTTAAATAAAAATAATTCAAACTTCCTCATAGAAGAAATTTGTCTTCTCTGTCAAATAGGTTTACTTGATTGTTATATGAAGTAGCGTTGTTATCTCAACCTTTTTACAGTTTTCAACTCTTTCTACCAGCGCAGAACAGCTTTTGTTGTTTTCTCTGTACTATCATAGTTCCTACGTCGCACACTGGTCCCTGTATATTGGAAGTTGAGACATGGTAAAATATAATTTCAAATAAAAATTTGTATAGATAGGTTTTTGGGGTCGCTGAATAAGAATACAATGTCAAAATAATAGAATTTTGAAATTTAATTTTTTTAAACAATAGCTTTAAAAAAATGTATTTGACCAATTACCAACCGCCTATCTAAAGTAATATAAAAAAATAAATACATCTTTTAAGGTACAAAAATGCACATTATTTGAAAAAAAAACATGAAATTAATAACTTTTTCACTATTAGTTTTTTAATATGAATGAACCTGAACTTTTTTGGAGGTTTTACAGATCCTTATTACTTATATCTATCTCTCCATATAATATTTTAAACCGAATCCCTATACTTTATATTAATTAAAAATATATTTTTCTTAAAAATTAAACTTTTTTAAATCAAAATTTGTAAAAATTGAGCATTTCATCAAGAATTATCTTGTTACTATATAAAAAATAACCTATCTTGCTGAGGAGAATCCATTTTACAAAATTAAAATCGATTCACAAGTTTTTACTTTATGCGTCTTCAAATTTAAAAAACTTTTGATGATATGAAAAAAATATCAATCATGGCTTACCTCTATGTGATTATCTTATTTCTTATCTTATAAATCTTGTGTTAGGTGAGAGTCATGATAATGAGAACTTCAAACCATGTTACGTCAGCACTTACTCTACCTCTCTGTCATAGTTAAAAGACTTGTAACTTTTTTTCCTACAATGTTCGAGTTTCCAATATACCCCAGTACCACTGTGAACTGCTGCCTCTAGCTTCGCCAGATTACCTGCAGTCTTCTTCCTTATGAAATGTTTTTTTTTAAGTCAGAGAATTATTTTTTTTGAAATTATTTAAAAAAATTTTAGTTGCACTAAAATTTGTTAATTTTTTGTCTTATTGACTAGTTATTTAGCAACTTATATATGAAAGTTGAAAAAATAAAATTTAACACATTTAACTTCAATTTCTTACTGTTTCTAATAAGAATTCAAAATCTAAACTCTTTTATCTATTTTACTTTGTACACGTTGTTAACTGTTAGTCACTTAATCTTTGAGTTCTACTTGTAAAGAAAAATTTTTGATTTAATTGTTTGTTAGATGAACTTTATTTTATGTGAAGTCTTTAAGAGAATACTTCTCCCAAAAAAAGTGTTTAGGAAAACAACCTACTTCTTAGCTTTAAACATTGCTAGCCCCGAAATATCTTGGCTGACACTAAAAAAAAATATTGTTTTGACAAGACAGAAACTCGAGCTAAGCGGGCTTTTTTGGTGCTATACGCTTTTTTTCCAGGAGTCCTCTTCTGTTTTTCCTAGACCAATCAAAAAATTAGATATCCAATATTGTGTGATGTTCTTAATTCGGCGGTTCTCTTAACTTTCGACACTGCCTGGATTATATTTTTCTGAATTATGTTTTTTGAACACTTATAACTCAATGGTTACTCTGATTCCAGTTTGAGATACGTTAATTAACTTGTTATTTTTCTTGATAATTTATTTTATATGTAGGCAATTTTCTTAGAAAATAATTCATTTTGGTTTGACGTGTCATTTTGAATCTGTTAGCCCGTCATTTGACTATTTTCGTACATATAACGATGCAACACTGTGGGAAACCCTGCCTTGATTTACCACGAACTATGTATCAGATGCCATACTGACTATAATTTACAATAATATCTTTTGATGTACTTACTTTAAACAAAACTTCATTTAAAATCTAGCAAATATCCATCTCCCCTGTTAAAACATTTACAGCAAATGCATATTTATTTTTAATTAAGTAAAACATTTCCTTTCCTATACACTCAGTTTGCTTATTTATCAGTGAATGTATTTTAAAAAAGTCGAATATGATGTTAAGAAGACTTTAATCAGAAACTGATTAAACAGAACTTTTCATATTTCTAACATTTTCTGCTTTGTAACCCTAAATACAAATATTCCTTCTCAAAGAATAATAATTTTGTTGTTATATAATTCTTCCTGCATTTCTATAGAAAAAAGAGAAAAAATGAGTCTGGAAACCTTTAAGAAAAAATTTAATTCTAATTAATAACTTTTTTACTTTAAACAACTTATGTAAACTTAAAAGAATACTTTTTTTGGTATCATTTGGCAAAAAGCCACTGCTAACTGATATTTTCAGGAAACACATTTCACACTAGATTAGTGCATTGTTCAATGCTGTGAGTCATGAACAAGATTGTTGTTCAGGTGTGTTGTATTATTGTGAGTCTGTGGTGTGTTACTGTTGATAGAGTAGTTGTTAATTATGTGTTAAAAATAGTAAAACTAGTGTGAAACATGTCTACTGAAAAATATCAGTAAGTAGTGTTTTTTTTTTTTTTTTGCCAAGTGATACCAATAGAAATAATTTAAAAAACTTGATGTACAACACAAATCTACAAGTTTTAAAATAATATTTTACTTAACCTAATTTCCTTTTTTAAACCTCAAAGCTTTTATTTCCTTTTTTGTCCACATGTCCTGTAAGCCTCACAAGTCAAAAGTTAATAGGTTTGGTTTCGATAGCTAAATTTTCCAAAGTTACAAATGAGCTAGGCTAGAACCATGTTCTATGCTACTGTCACATACATTTAGTGTGAAGGCTTAATGTTATATAAATTTAAAATATGAATCAAGTGAGCATGATGGTCAGTGACCTTGAATGATTATTGATATAGAAAAGTTAACCACAGTTGAATATCAGCTGTTCTGATTCAATAGTCAAGCAAGGTTACCTTCATTTTCAGTTTCCTGTTTTTTTAATTATAGGCATGGCCTAGATAACTACTTCTGGAATACATTTATTAATAATCGGCAATTAGCCATAACTCTTCCTGTGATAAAAATTATATTTAGAGATTTTGTTCTTAATCTTACATAATTATTAATTGTGATGGCAATGGTTTTAATATTGATGTTACCTACTTACTTGAATTTGTTGTTGTGGGAGTTTGTCACCTTACTTTATTTATAGGCCAATTCTGTATATCTATTACACTTTTGATTACTTCATATAAATTTAGCACAATCTATGTTTGAAATTTTCAAAAAATGTTTGATTCTGTTTTAGTATTTTTATTATTTAGGGGGGGGGGACACAAAGAAGCTATTACGTAAGTTTTGTGGGTAAGGTTATGGTAGAATCATAGTTTGATTTGGTTTGTAAATGGGTAAATATGATGTTTCACTAAACAATCTATATTCTGTTTATTGGTACCATTAGCAATGACCTACAACTACTGAATAATGCGTAGCGACTGTCGTTGTCTTGGCTACACATTCCCCATCTTTTCAATGTGGAGAAGCTGTCCTGTAAAATAATTGCCAATTTAAAAAAAAAAACTTCGTCTGTATGGTTTGGCAGGTGATAGGAAAGATAAGTGTACTTGCATCCATTTTAATTTGTCTTGCAATTAATTGTTGTAATCATCTTGATTTCACTTGCTAGATTAAACCAATATAACAATTGTTATATAGCAAAGTGAAAATCATAGCAACTTATTGTGCTGACTCGTTTTCAAACTGATGTCCACATATGAAGGCTCTCTGCTACTCCTGCCTACTTGGAGTTCCAGGTAGGCTTTGTAAATAAACAATGGTTTCAAAACTTGTCAGTATAGTAAATTATTAAACTTTTCACTTAAATATAAAACAATAATTTATTAATTACTTTTGTTGTTCAACAGATGCTGTCTTCTTCTGATTTAGATGTCCTATTCATATTCTGACAATTATTATAATTGGTGGTAATAGGTATAATTTATCTATTGTGATTCATTTCAGTTCTTCTGAGGGCAAAGGAAAAACCTACAACTGTGGTTATATTAACAATTGCAAGCAACATAACTTAGCAACCTAATAACTGTATTAGACTTATTTGGAAATTCTATTAACCTGCTAGTCTCTCTAAATGTGAATCTTACCTGACTTTCTGTAAAATAAAACTACGATGTTTTTTGAGATGCTAATAGTTTTATGCAATAAGTATATAGGGCTTTTCCAAAGGACAATAAGTTACAGGTATAATTTGGTCTTTAATTTCGGCAATACCACTTCAAGCATTTAACCCTTTTGATCTACTTGACATTACGCATGGGTATCTGCTTGAGTCCCTGTATATTAGACTATGATATCTGGCCCAGTCACGGTCATGATCTATTGAAAATAATAGTGCTTTGACAAAAATTTCACACAATTTTTATTTATCAATGTATTTTGATGATTCCTTTTTTCAATATACTTCTCTAAGACTCTGCTATAACATACACTTACCTAGAATTATAATGAACATGCAAACAAAAATTGTACAAGAAAAATGTTACCAAGAAACATTTTTTTTTAAATTTTCTGTTTCCATTTCATATAGAGTATATTAAATTAAAAATCAGATCCTAAATCATAGCATTTAGTCTTTGCACACATAGAAATGAGTTTTATTCTAAATTTTCAGTCAATTATGTCCACAAGCAAATGCGATATAGATTTATAAGTAAAAAGTGCACATTTAGTTCCATAGGCACAACATTGCAAATAATGCATGAAAATGTATAAAAATAAGTAATAAAGTCACATGTGGACTTTGTAAACAAGTTCATTAAGAATGCTTACATATGAATGTATGAATTACTTTACCGATTATATTATTTAAATAACAGATTTTGTGAACATCTGAAAATTTAGAGGTTGGGATCGAACATTTTCAACAAATCCGAAAATTCCAACATTGGAATTAAAAGAGTTATAAAGGTAGATAAAATGAGAAATGTACTGTGTTTTTGAAGGGTATGAAGAATAAAATACTGAAACTTGTAAAAGATATTTTTTTTATGGTGAATGATAGAGTTAACTATTTTTTTTTTTTTTTTTTAATAAACGGTATGATCAGGATTGCTAATATAAGGAAGGATTCAGATAAGGATATAAATCTCTTTTACCTGAGTTGTAAGGAAGACTAACCTGTGCTGATTCGCATATCTGAGGTGTACCTAATCTTTATTGGGAACATCTGGAGTTATCTAGCCATTACATTATCATTGACAAGAAAAATTAACTTTTAAGGAGACCTTTTTATTCTGAAATAAGTACTGGAAATAGCAGCATGGGATATTAGTTAGCAAAAAGATAGAATCAGATTTCAGCTGAAAAAAATATAACGCAAAAAATAAATTATAACAACGGTAGTTTTTCCATGTGAAATATGCCCTTAGAAACCATGAATAAATTATGATGTCAAAAGGTGTGTGAGTTATAATGTAATTGTGTATTGAGTATGTGTGTAGGGGGTAGTTTTTTCATGTGGAATATGCCCTTAGAAACCATGAATAAATTACGATGTCAAAAGGTGTGTGAGTTATAATGTAATTGTGTATTGAGTATGTGTGTAGGGGGTAGTTTTTCCATGTGGAATATGCCCTTAGAAACCATGAATAAATTACGATGTCAAAAGGTGTGTGAGTTATAATGTAATTGTGTATTGAGTATGTGTGTAGGGGGTAGTTTTTCCATGTGGAATATGCCCTTAGAAACCATGAATAAATTACGATGTCAAAAGGTGTCTGAGTTATAATGTAATTGTGTATTGAGTATGTGTGTAGGGGGTAGTTTGAAGTGTCTGTATATTTCATATTGTTCGGTTGTGTAACGCTGGTTATTTCTGTGTTGTTTATGAAGAATTTGTAGGCTAAATGTTATGTCTATGCATTCATGTTTTGTGGAGTTGAGATATCGGTGAAGTTTGATTGGTAATTATATTGTTTGTTCAATAATCAAACTTCGCCGATCATCTCAACTCCACAAAAACATGACTACATAGACCTAACATCTAACCTACAAATTCTTCATAAACAACACAGAAATAACCAATGTTACACAACCGAACAATATGAAATATACAGACACTTCAAATTATACCCTACACACATACTCAACACACAATTACATTATAACTCACACCCACTTTTTGACATCATAATTCCTAATACTCACAAAGTACACCCACTCCACCATAATATCCCACCCCGACCCTAATACCCTAAACTACGAAAACCTTAAGATCAGTTATGGTCTGAGTTGACAATGGGACACATCTCCCAAAACGGCAGTCCTCAACAAATTTCAGTAAGTGCTACTATAGGCAAGTTTGTAAATATTTACAAGTGTTTTAGTGAAAACTAGTAGCTCACGTGAAGATGGAATCAATAAATTATGAATAAATGTTAAACTTCCCAACTGTTAATTAATCTAAATGTTAACACAAATATTTTTTACTTTTGGAACAGATATAATCAAATCATTATTATCTAGGTATTTGGTTTTAAGTAAATTCGTCTTCAGTAAATGTTCATTTCGACAAAATCGTACAAATAGTACAAAATGAAAATAGTTATTTTATAAATTAATATTATATAGACATTTTTTTATTTATAAAGGTCTAACTTAACTCCTCATATATTTAACTTTATTTAATGTTTTGGTAATAACTGTTCAATGTTCTTTAGATTAGTGACAGATCACAGACCAATTCATGTTTATAGAAATACTCTACACGTTTCTACTTTCTATCTGAAAATCCTTTTCAAGAGATAACAATTTATAGCTCATTTAAGAGGTGATAAAAATTTGACTTGTAAATGTGAATATTTATTAACCCTAGAGTGAACGAGCAAATAAAAGTTACATAAGTGGACGGGCTGGGTCTCACAGACCCAAAAGTAAATAGAATCCAAAAAAAATGTAAACTAATTTTTATTGAGTCAAACATATTTTTATAATATTTCTAGGAATGTTTTCAGTATTTTAACGCTACATTCACAAAATAACATTGCTAAAAAAAAAATTCATAACTATTTATTTATTTTAACATATTATTCAAAAGAATTGCAATAATTTTTTCAAAGTTACACTAAGAAGCTAAAAGTAAAAAATAATACTGTGGTAGTTTTACATACGCTATTTAAGAGTAGTCCTAACATAAAAAATAAGCAATTACTTAAAATTGAAGGAAAGAAGTTCTTGTAGAGTTCCAAAGTTTTTCTTTTTCCAGCAGTTGCTACAACATTTCAGTGTGACCTAAACATAACCAATCCTTACACTCTTTACAAAAGTACTTTGTTTTGTTGTCTTTACACTAAGTACATCTTCCACACTTACCTGATTCAGGGTTCTGTTTAGGTTCAGCTTCATACCCGGAACATTTAGTTGCTAACTGCAGAATCTCTTGTGGTAGGTTGTCTTGCTGAGCTCGCATGGTCGAGAAGGGCAGCAGCATCTGTTTTTCTAAGTCCTTGAGAAAAGCACTCCTGGTTATGGACTGACCATTTGACTTCAACACGTTGAATGCGTTTAGAGCAGCAATGTTCATTGAAGCAAAAAATAAAGTTAATGACCAACGTCTTGTTCCTCTTGCAACGCTGTATTCAGCACACACAGGATCTGCCACATTAGCACCTCATTTAGTTGAATTATATTACGTTATGATGCTGGGCCTCTTCTTTTCCTCAGTAGAAGGGTCGATTTCACTGTCGTGGTGCATAGATGAGAGTAATACAACACTTTTCGTTTTCTTGGGTATGTAAGACACTATTGTAAAATCTTCTTGGAATCCAAAAAGGTTGGAATATTGTCCTTGTTGGAAGAGATTTTGGAGGTATTTGAGGTATATTCTTCCGTAGGGTACCCACAAGTGTTAGCTTGTATTCTTTCAACAGAGTTTTAGCAGCATCGTAAGACATGAACCAATTATCAAGTGTCACATTACGGCCACTATTTTTGATAGGCTCAACTAACCAGAATATAACATTGTTAGCCTTGTTACTTATCTCGTAAGGATCTTTGGGCTGAGTAACACAGTACACTTCAGAGTTATTCACATAGTATGTCTTCAAACAAGCTAGTATAAAGACATTGGAACAAGCATCTCGTCCAATTTTGCACATTCATATGAAGAAGCTGCCTGACTTCTGCAAGATTGTCATAGGGTTTTCGGACATTTCTTGTAGTTACATCATCAAAACGTATACATCTGGAAAGGAACTTAAAATGTCTAAAAGACATTCCAGCCCTGAACATCTCTCCACCCCTGTTCTATCAGTTGCCCAAAATTCCTTTATATTCATCCGTCCACCATGTAAAACTCCAGCCAAGTATGAAAGTCCTAAATAGGCTTTCATTTCTACAGCCGAGGTTGATCGTGTCATATTGGGATCATCATTACAACTGTCCTTTACAGAATTTATGAAAATATTAGTGGCTTCAACAACCAACTCAAGTAGTGGTTTTGAACATTCCTAGCTTTTCTTAGGTTTTCAGGTAAATGGGATACTACATTATGAGACCAGGTTCTAACAGTTTGTGTTGGTAAGTTTTTTTGCCATTTTGTTTTATCTATTACCAAGAAAATAATTTTGGACTCTAGACCTACCTGCTGGTGTTGAACTTGAGTCACCAGAACCATCAGGTATGTGTAGGTTATCACATTCCTCACTGAGTTCTCTCACATAACCAACTGAGTTATTCTCAAGTTCATCATTGTATATTATTTCAATATCACTATTTTTGTCATAATCACTGTACAATTGAAAGTTAGGGCCTGCGTCTGAGTCATCTACTTCACTTTCAGATAATTCTTCTAATAAAATACGCTCAATTTCACTCAGTGTTTCCACTTTTCTGCTACTCATACTAATAGGGGAAAGGCATGACACTATACTCGTCTTGAAACATTTTAATACACTAACAGACGTTAAGGAAATAACAAAAAAAGTTACATATAACAATAATTCGTGAATGTTAAAAAAAAGTCACTTGAAGTGGATGAGCTGGGTCTAACTGACCCACACTGTACTTGACGCTTGACAGATGATGACCGAGAGCCACGTTGGCAAACAAAACAACACTAGCGAGCTCTGTGGGTATTGTGCACGGGAAACCAGACATCTACAATACAACTTACTTTATAAATAAACTAATGTAGAAACAATAAAAATATTGAAAAGAACCCCAATACCACAAAAATAATCAAAAATAACAAATAAGACAAGTTACTTAAGATTAAACCCTTATGTACATTTCGATGACCATGTCATCATCATCAGAGGGTCTAATTACAAAACACAATCTAGCACACAAGAAGTTACAAACTAGAATGATGACATCATTCTAGTTTGTAACTTCTTGTGTGCTAGATTGTGTTTTGTAATTAGACCCTTTGATGATGATGACATGGTCATCGAAATGTACATAAGGGTTTAATCTTAAGTAACTTGTCTTATTTGTTATTTTTGATTATTTTTGTGGTATTGGGGTTCTTTTCAATATTTTTATTGTAATATATTGTACCACTGTGCTCTTGATATTGTGTATAATGTAGAAACGTTTGTGTCTCACAGGCCCAACCCATTCACTGTAGGGTTAAGAGTAGTGTGTTTGATTTTAATGGTTAAAAGTATTGTTATGAATTTTATAAATTGTAAGCTATGGTTTAATAATAGATTAATAAATTTTTAGCTCTGGAAAAGGCTTTTCGGATAGAAAGTCTAATTGTAAAGTATTTGTAAAAACATGAATTGGTGATCTGTCATTAACCTAAACAACATTGAATCCACCTATATTCGTATTTTAACTTAAATTTTTTTGTTTTAAGGTGATCTGTCAGTTTTTATCTATTTTCGCCTAAAACAGCTATGGTAATGTAAAAGGCAACATATTGATGGTTGTTTCTTTAGAAATGCATTAACTTAATATATTAAAAGATATATATTTTTTGTAGTATGTAGTAATTTGAATAATATATAACTAACATAACACTGTAATCCGCGTGGCCACTCACTTTACTTATTTACACGCAACCATTGCAGTGTTAATAGGTAAAAAAAATGTCTGATACAAAAAAATATCGGTAAAGAAACTAACTTTATTTGCGAGAATCAACAATATTTATTTTGTATAAAGCATATTTATTAAATATAATTCAAAGTTATGTTAGAAGAATATCATATTATACCGCACTAGAGTTACTGAAAAACCATTTTACCAAGTTATAAACTTAAAACAAAGGTTACAGGCTGCAAGACAATTTAAAATGCCAAAGCCAAGTACATTTAAGACAAGAAATAAAGACTATCACATTTAATTAAGGAGGTATCATTAATCAGAATGGAAAAATGTTTTGAATATTTGCATAGGATGACTTCTGCTAGAAAGACCTGAATACAGAAAGGGGCCACATAAATAAGAAGAAATTTGCCAAAATATGACCTAAAAGTTTGAGCTGAACTCAGTGGGAGAGGATAATCCATAAGTAGAAAGATTTAGATAATGCCATTAAATTTTCATATTCTTTAAATAAGATATGACATTTGTCTTTATGTAATGTCGCTCAATTACATTATCATCAATGCCCAATGGCTCTTAAGAAGTTCATATGTTTTTGAAATTATTTTCTATTGCTCCTAAACTCATGCATGAAAATTCCAAGTGATCTGATGTAAATTTTGATAGATTGATGCGTCTCTATGTCCATAGACCCAGGAGATTTTATGCCTTTACCATCCTGCTTAGTTATATTCTTTAAAATCCTTTCTATATCTTTTGTAGGTATTGTCAAAGTGGCTGATTATATCAGTCTTTTTAAACATTGTAATAAACCATACCCTTGCAAAATATTTAGGATGGTGAGAATCAAGAATGAAGGTCTAAATTTTGTTGAAAACTAAGCAATTTCAATTAAAAATATTTTACTACTAGTATTCTGTTAAATACTAGAAACTTATTATGGATTTAATTTGATTAGTTGAATGTAAAGTCAATAATAATTTTTCATCACAACAAAAATGTAAATGAAACTTCTACATGTTTTTTTTATTATTCCAAAAACAAATCAAATAAATTTAAATTAAAGATAGTATTATTTTAAAATTACTTTTGTTATCTTAGAAAACATAGGAATCTGTAAAAAAAGGGGAAAATATTTTGCTTTGTCTCACCAAATAATTTTAAAAAAACAATATTTCAGAGAGTTTTTTGTATCACTATATTGTTCTATTAAAGAGTAAAACACATTTATAAAACTATCAAAGACTGGAAGATTAGAGTTTGTGGCCTTAAAATTCTGGTCTTTAATAGACTCAATTGTCTCCATTATAAATTATTTATTTTTTCAAGTATTTACACAATTTTTGTCTCGAAAAATATTAAAATATGGAAAACATTTTGACTCTGGGAGAAGAAATATGGTGTCAACTAGTGGTTCGTTTTAAAGTGAAAATACAGATATTAATTAAAATCTGGATTAGGAAAATTTCATTTATATTAACCTTTGCCTTTATTTAAACAGAATTAATACATACTTAATTTTAATTTTTTTCATATTTTAAATTCGGGGTAAATATTGTATTACATCCAAAAGAGTGCTGTAGTATATTATACTGTTCAGTATTTTGTTCTGGGTGTGAATTTTGTATTCCTCCTTACTTGCAGATATTACAATTTTGTTTTTAGCTCTAGCTTGCTTTAAAGATATTTTTTTTCAATTACTTTTTAAATGAGTAGAATTTTTTTTACTTTATAGAAATATTCCCATTGCATATCAAGTGAGAGCCTAATGAGAGGTGCCTTGGTTCTTACCCCCACCACTTACAAGGATGTGTGCCCAGTGCTGCTATCTCAGTTCCTGCCATTTCAAATGACTAATACACTGTGCAGGTTTGGGACCACTCATTCTCATTCACACTCTCACAGGAGCAAGATGCAGGACCAAGTGAAAGGTAGGCCTACCTGTTGAACTTTTCTGTAATATATAGTTTTGAGTATGAAGTTTCTAAATACATATTATATTTTAAAAAATAAAATAATTCTAAAAATAAATTTACTCAACTTATAATTTTAAAATCTTTAATTTTTTATATGTGAAATATATTTAACAAGAAATATGTTGCGTATATTTAAATTTTTAAATATAAAATGAATTTACTTAGTTAAAGGAACTCAAATAGATCTTCCATACTAACATATTTTAATATATTTATTAAACTGATATATTCCAAATTCTGAAGTCAGTCTCTTAAACAGATATATGATATAATTTGTATCCCTGAAATCTTGATACCACGGTCTGAAACATAAATTAAGAATTTGAAATAAAATGATCCATTACCTGAAGAAAAAAGGTTGTGTAACTAGGCTCTTCAGGGTTGCTTCAGTTTTATAGCTATCTAGCATAAATTTACTTTATGATTAGTAATAGTCAATAAAGTTTAAATACTTGTTTGAGTATTATACATTTATATATACTAACTCATTAATTACAAGATATAAATTTGATGTTTTGAATGTTTAAATTATTTTGATACCTGAAGAGGATCATTGAGGTTTTTATCCTTTTATTATTGAAACTTTATTTTAAATAGTTATATTTTAGTCTTGAGTTTCTTTAGAAACATCGTAACCTAAAAATTAAATTCATTTTTTAAAAAATTGAAGTATTTAAATTAAGTTTTTACAATTTATTTTGTTTTTATGTAATAGTTTCTATCTGTTTTTGTACAATGGTTTGAGAAATGCATAAATTAGATATAGGTTTAAAAATTAACCTCCTTAAGGCTATAAATAAAATATCTAAATAGATAAACATAGTTTATTAAATACTCGTAAATCTCTTAAAAATTACAGCTTTATACAAATTATAACTTATTCCCCATGTACTTTAAGCTCTTATCATACTGTTTCACCGATTCCTCTCTTAATAAAACTCAGCTGCCCGGGAATATTGCCAACTTGTAGCAGCATTTTGAAGTTTTTAAATTGAAACTTGTAACGTAACGAGGTGCAAGAAATTATAATATTTAAACTAAATTTTTAAAAACTTACAGAAATAAAAGTTTATTCAACTGTAAGGTAATGTTGGGACTGGCCATCTTTAGTTTTTTGTTTTTTCTTGTATTTTAAGTTTTTTATTTTACCTTTTACCATTTATGTGACTCCAGATTTCAACAAGGAACTTGTATGCTCAAAATATACTAATCATTTGCTTTAATCACATAATAGAAACAAATTTTAGTTACATATAGAGCCACAACCTATAAGTTCTTCATATCAACAAATTTGACTTATCTTAACACTCTAGAGCAGAATGAAATTCATGAACATACTACAGCACAAAACCGTAGTGCATTAAATTAATTACTTACTTTACATTAGCCAACGCCAGCCCCCGGTCTTTCGGTCATCTGGCTCCTCGCTTCCCAATAGAGACATGGCGATGTTTTTTTTTCATCTTAAATTAGGCCTGGACAAAGCCTCAGGTGTGATCCATCTATTCTTTACGTGCTGTAAATTGGGCATACCTCATCAGCGGAGAGGCTAAAGCGAAGTAGATGTGCCTGCAGGTAGTCGTGTCTGATGAGAATTGTCTTTTCTAATTCTTATTCAGCTGAAAGAGTTTTGATTTGCTAAGTTACTGATATAGCATTGATCCCCACTGTATAATTTGAAAAATTCTATTTATCTATCTTTTTTTGTATTTTCACTCCCTATGGAGTTTCTTCCTACCTTATTCATTATCAAATTTATTTTCTTCAGATTCACTCATGTTAGTGTACTGAGCTATTGTAATAACCAAAAACAGATTGAAAGCACAAAACATGTTACTCATCTTGGCTAAAGGTCTTGCTTGTATGGTACATTCGATATACTGTTTGCATTCAAGCGGAGATTCTGTAATATGCAAGGGAGTTGTTTCAGACAAGGTGTAAAAGTAATATCTGACAAAAGATTACATGTATAAAACATGCATACAAGTTCTCTTTTCAAAAGTATCTGTAATGCAATTTAAGATTTTTATCTTAAAATGTTAGCTTAAATGTCATTGCAAATAAAACCTTATTCAAAATCAAAATTTGCATTGCAAGAATTAAATGCTAATATGTAACCAATTTAGACCTCACAGTGCCTTTGCTGCGCAAGTGAGTTTAATTTTATAATAAAATAAAATTTTATAATAATAGTTATTATTATTTGTATTATTTTCTTTTTAATTTAATAATTGTTTTATTTTTATTTACTTTTGTCACAATTTACACAGTATATAAATTATCTGATATTTTTAGAAATTGTATGTCAATAATTTATATTTGTATGTTCCAGTATGGCTGTATTCGTCTCTAAGTATAATTGTTATAAGTCTGTGTGGACTTCTTGGAGTAATTGTTATACCAATCATGCAAAAAGTATTTTATAAACATTTTATACAGTTCCTAGTGGCCTTAGCAGTTGGCACTCTCTGCGGAGATGCTTTGCTTCACCTTCTACCTCACGTGAGTATTAATAATTCTCTTACAATAATTTGTTAATTGATATAACTTGAATTAGTTTTCTCAACATACTTTAATAATATTTTATTTCTCTTTACTATCATATTCATCTTCAATAAAAATTCTAATACATTTTATTTGCTTGATAAATATATTTACAGGCGATGAATGGAAATACTGAAAACCATCATATGCATAACGAAGAGTATTCTGTTGGACACATGCATGACCATGATGATAGTAATCTGTATAAAGGCTTAGTAGCTATGCTAGGTGTTATATTCTTCTACTTTATGGAAAAATGCCTTACATTAATAGCTGAAATGCGCACGAGAAGACTTAAAAAAACTCAAGTAAGAATTTACATTTTTAATTTTAAACTGGTAGAACTGTCCAGCGTAAACAGTCATATAACTGCTAAATGGTTGGAATATAACTCATCTTTTCCCACCATTTAAATGCTATTTGGCTGCTCTAGATTCACCAGTTTAGATTCAGTTCCATATATTTTTATACTAACATTACAGCATATATAACAACCCCTTGAATTCTGTGTTTTTAAAGCAAAGTTATCTTGCCGTGTTCAGGTTTTTTTTACAAAAACAAATTTTCCCTATTGGTTTTTTTATCTATGTTATATTTTTTTTAAATATATAAACTGTTTTACTGAGTAAAATAGTGCAATAAGATGACTATCATAGATTGCGTACACTGTTTATTTACTATAAACGTGTAACTGGAAAGTAAAATCCAGCCACTTTTAAACTTTGAATTGACTGTTGAATTTCATTCATTTAAAATTTTCAGAAGTCTTTATGAAATAAATTGTTCTTCAATAAAAATAATTTCAGTTAAAGTTATAAAATATATTGAAATAATTATAACATTTCGGGTATGGTTTAGATATTTATAGAAAGCTATCATGATATTTCTTTTACAATTTGAAATTATACTTCCAGGAAACTATAAATCTCTACCTCGTCATGAGATGTGTTTTCTACAAGAAACATTAAATTTTACAATATTAATGATTTAAATTGCTAAATGATTAATTACATTTTTAAAGTAATATGTCTTGTATAGTTAAACTACCTATCCGCCAGCTCTATTACATTGTTTATCTGTTGGTTTCTTGTGCATCGAAATTGCATTTCTTTTAATATATATTATAATTAACATAACATTTTGCTTACATACTTAAGTCAACTGTAACATACCACTGCTTTCAATGTGTAACTAAATAAAATTATTAAAAAATATTTATTTAAATTTATTGAGATTATTCGAACAAACTATAATTGATGGGTACCAAATCTGTATTTTAAACAAATTATAATTAATTAAAGATTTTCTAGACTTAACAAAAAAAAACTTACTGATTACTTATCAAAATAAACTTTAATTTACTAAAAAAACTTTACCAATTTATATTTTTGAATCATAAAAATTGATGCATGGCAATCAAGTTTCAGTGATAAAATAAAAATCTATTTGAATCAATTTTAAAACTGAGAAAAACCATTAAACTGTAATTGATTTACTATCCGGTCCATCATATTTCAGGGTATAATAGCCTCAAATTACTTTTTCCTTAAAAGAAAAGGCATATCTCTTTACTTATTCATTTTTCACAATATGACTGGTAAATAGTGAATCTAACTCAAGGATGCATCCCTTCATACATAAACCATGGTTATTCAACACCTTCTTCCAGACCATGTGGGGGGGGGGATTGTAAGCCTTTACTTACAATTTTTGCTGTGTTTGCTTAAAAGTGTAACATAAAAAATACAGTGAAGCTGTAGATTTCCAAATCAACAGAAGGGTATTTCAAACATTATTGCATTAGTCATGTTATTGGTTTTGTTTCCTTTATTGCTTGATAGGCATTATTGCTTTTTATACCTAAAGGTGCCTTATCACACCTTACTCATTTCCTTGTGCCAATGAACAATGGAACTGAAACAAAGTGTTATCAAGTAATTGATTGAACTGATAAAATGTTTTAAAGTGAAATTGCAATATCAGTTGTAGCTAAACTGTTTATGTAGCTTTTTTTCTATTGTAGTTTTATCATGAACTGTATAAGCTTGATTTGTCATAAAACCTTGATAAGAATGTCATATTAAACATTCTGATAAAAATATCATTCAACATTCTGAAACAATATAATATTCAACATTCTTGTTTCTAAATGATTTATTTTAAAGAGCTAATGGTTTAAAATTTTCAACCCATTAGGTTACCAGCCATTATATTGATAATTACAAAAGCTAGATAAAATCCTGCCTATAATAAATGTTTTATTAAAAGATTTGCACATAAAACAATTAATTTAGAGGAAAATAAGGTTTTTATTTTAAATTTCATTAGATCTTTTTTTGTCATATTGTCACAAAAGATAAAGGTTTGTTACAAACAACATAAGTTACCTTAAAATAATTTTTATACTTAAAAATTATCAAGTTATATATTTTTTTGTTAATTTGAGAGTAAAATCTGTGTTTTTTAATATGCAAGTATTGTTACAATTTTGTCCTCCTACTCTAAAAATTGCAAATTGTCTCTACACGGCATATTTCTTCCTTTACTACATCCTGTGTCCCAGGTCTGCCTTAATTCATTAATTTGGCTACTTTGTCTCCCATTTTAAATAACTTATTCAAAATTCTGTTAAAATTTTGTCCTCCTACTCTAAAAGTTGCAAATTGTCTCTACACGGCATATTTCTTCCTTTACTACATCCTGTGTCCCAGGTCTGCCTTAACTCATTAATTTGGCTACTTTGTCTCCCATTTTAAATAACTTATTCAAAATTCTGTTAAAATTTTGTCCTCCTACTCTAAAAGTTTCAAATTGTCTCTACACTGCATATTTCTTCCTTTACTACATCCTGTGTCCCAGGTCTGCCTTAACTCATTAATTTGGCTACTTTGTCTCCCATTTTAAATAACTTATTCAAAATTCTGTTAAAATTTTGTCCTCCTACTCTAAAAGTTGCATATTGTCTCTACACAGCATATTTCTTCCTTTACTACATCCTGTGTCCCAGGCCTGCCTTAACTTATTAATTTGGCTACTTTGTCTCCCATTTTAAATAACTTATTCAAAATTCTGTTAAAGTTTTGTCCTCCTACTCTAAAAGTTGCAAATTGTCTCTACACGGCATATTTCTTCCTTTACTACATCCTGTGTCCCAGGTCTGCCTTAACTCATTAATTTGGCTACTTTGTCTCCCATTTTAAATAACTTATTCAAAATTCTGTTAAAATTTTGTCCTCCTACTCTAAAAGTTGCAAATTGTCTCTACACGGCATATTTCTTCCTTTACTACATCCTGTGTCCCAGGTCTGCCTTAACTCATTAATTTCGCTACTTTGTCTCCCATTTTAAATAACTTATTCAATATTCTGTTAAAATTTTGTCCTCCTACTCTAAAAATTGCAAATTGTCTCTACACGGCATATTTCTTCCTTTACTACATCCTGTGTCCCAGGTCTGCCTTAACTCATTAATTTGGCTACTTTGTCTTCCATTTTAAATAACTTATTCAAAATTCTGTTAAAGTTTTGTCCTCCTACTCTAAAAGTTGCAAATTGTCTCTACACGGCATATTTCTTCCTTTACTACATCCTGTGTCCCAGGTCTGCCTTAACTCATTAATTTAGCTACTTTGTCTCCCATTTTAAATAACTTATTCAAAATTCTGTTAAAGTTCTGTCCTCCTACTCTAAAAGTTGCAAATTGTCTCTACACGGCATATTTCTTCCTTTACTACATCCTGTGTCCCAGGTCTGCCTTAACTCATTAATTTGGCTACTTTGTCTCCCATTTTAAATAACTTATTCAAAATTCTGTTAAAATTTTGTCCTCCTACTCTAAAAGTTGCAAATTGTCTCTACACGGCATATTTCTTCCTTTACTACATCCTGTGTCCCAGGTCTGCCTTAACTCATTAATTTGGCTACTTTGTCTCCCATTTTAAATAACTTATTCAAAATTCTGTTAAAGTTTTGTCCTCCTACTCTAAAAGTTGCAAATTGTCTCTACACGGCATATTTCTTCCTTTACTACATCCTGTGTCCCAGGTCTGCCTTAACTCATTAATTTGGCTGCTTTGTCTCCCATTTTAAATACAGTCAACTCCCGATTATCCGGGATAATTACCGGCAGGGCCGTCACGGATAATGCGAAATCACGGTTAAAACAAATGCCATAATATCCACAGCCCTACTTCTACCCAATGACTGTAAAAACAGCTGATAAATAGTACCCCCTCCTGTTGTACCGTCACTACTGTACAGTTCGTTTTGATCAGAAGCAACGCATAGACTGACCACTGAGGAAGGGTAGTGTTTACGTTCGACTCGAGCGATCGCGTAATTCCGCGAATTCGGCCTTCGGATTTATTCACCGAAAAACGGCCGCTCGCGCTCGGGGTTATCGAACCTCCATGCATCACGTTCGATGCTTCGATGTGCTCTGATCTGATTAGACGTTGGAGATAACGCGTAATTAGGGATTCGCGTCATAGAACCGCGTGAATTTATAAAAGGACAACAAGAAATATAACGTAAACTCAGACATGCTGACCGAAACTCTGCCCGCGAGTGCGCGTCGCGCGGAAACAGGTAGGAAGGATTTAGGACACGGGGTGGCGACTGCGGGCGAGTTGACAGTATAAATTATTCCGTAAAGGTAACTGTACGCCCCAACGACCGCCCGCGCTCGCATCAGTCCGCCGCGTTCACATTTGACTCCTCCCGCCCCACTGCTTCAAGTGGAGCTGACGATCCCGGTTGATCCGCAACCCGGTTGATGCGATCCCGGATAATCGGGAGTTGACTGTAACTTATTCAAAATTCTGTTAAAATTTTGTCCTCCTACTCTAAAAGTTGCAAATTGTCTCTACACGGCATATTTCTTCCTTTACTACATCCTGTGTCCCAGGTCTGCCTTAACTCATTAATTTGGCTACTTTGTCTCCCATTTTAAATAACTTATTCAAAATTCTGTTAAAGTTTTGTCCTCCTACTCTAAAAGTTGCAAATTGTCTCTACACGGCATATTTCTTCCTTTACTATATCCTGTGTCCCAGGTCTGCCTTAACTCATTAATTTGGCTACTTTGTCTCCCATTTTAAATAACTTATTCAAAATTCTGTTAAAGTTTTGTCCTCCTACTCTAAAAGTTGCAAATTGTCTCTACACGGCATATTTCTTCCTTTACTACATCCTGTGTCCCAGGTCTGCCTTAACTCATTAATTTGGCTACTTTGTCTCCCATTTTAAATAACTTATTCAAAATTCTGTTAAAGTTTTGTCCTCCTACTCTAAAAGTTGCAAATTGTCTCTACACGGCATATTTCTTCCTTTACTACATCCTGTGTCCCAGGTCTGCCTTAACTCATTAATTTGGCTACTTTGTCTCCCATTTTAAATAACTTATTCAAAATTCTGTTAAAGTTTTGTCCTCCTACTCTAAAAGTTGCAAATTGTCTCTACACGGCATATTTCTTCCTTTACTACATCCTGTGTCCCAGGTCTGCCTTAACTCATTAATTTGGCTACTTTTTCTCCCATGTTAAATAACTTATTCAAAATTATTATATGGTGCAATTGCAATAACTCACAATGTAACAATAATTTCAGCGAGAGTAGTTGAATCCATCCTTTGATTTCATGATTTTACAAATGTTAGGTTCCATATTTGACACTTTTACTCTAAAATCATATTGCATATCAAGCGGATTCCTATATTTAGCCTGTTATTAAACATCCTGGTCTACATAAACTCAACAAGATATTGAGAGATGTCTTCAAAATTCTTCAAGCTTCCGTCCACACCAAAAATCTTTTCACCGATCCACCGCAAATTTGGTACAAGCAACCTCCCAACTTGAAAAACATCCTAGTACATCCTAAACTACCAGACCCTGATGCAGAGAAACCACACAAACTTCCTCATGGCTCCTTCCCATGTAATAGACCTAGATGCAAGACGTGTCCAATACACCCCTCAGCAAATAGTTTCAACAGCCAAACAACAAAAATGGTCTTCAAAATACAGGGTCATCATAATTGTACATCAAAAAATGTCATATACCAGCTACAATGTAAACTTTGCTCAGCACAGTACATAGGCCTGACCACGGATGGTCTGAATATCAGAATGAATGGCCACAGACACGATGTTAAAATTATGAATATGGATAGACCAACAGCTCAACATGCTGCGAGTCACATCGCAACTTTTGATGACTGCTATACCACAAAAATAATTAAATCACTCCCCCCTGATTGCAATCCCTCAGAACTGAGAAGGTGGGAACTATCATACCAGTGGTATACCAAGTCCAGAGAATCCCCTAACCTCAACATCAGATAAATCCATTCATTTTTTTTTTTTTTCTTTTTTTTCTTTTTTCCAAATAGCCTTATCTCTTTTCCCCTGACAGACTTATATAAACTATAATCACTCATATGGTCATGGAAACAATATATATATCTTTAATCTGTGCCTCTGTGACATCTGATTTCTACTCTACACAATCTGTGATTACAATTATTTTATTTCATTCTCTCATATTTCTTTTTGTGTTTTCTCTTCGATTGACAAAGACCACTGTGTGGTTGAAATATATCATTGTTTAAGTGCTTTTATGTGTTTCTATTTCAAGACTACAGAGTGGACTCTTACCAAGGTAAGTCTGTCAGTCTCCTAGTCCAAAAAATCTAAATAATCTTTACCAACCAAAACTAACCTATAAATATATATATATATATATATATATATATATATATATATATAAAATTTATTAACTATATTACAAGAAAACATATCACCATATTTAATACGTGCGTATAATATACATATATGTATATATATATATATATATATATATATATTTAAACATTTTGACACCAAAAGCACAATATTTATATTATAGAAATAAGTTTTGATTTTTCTCCTTAATGTCTACAAATAGACATTGTACCAAACTGTGCAGTTTTGGTACCAAGCACTCAGAAGCAATGTATCAGTTTTGGGACAACTCAAAATTATGCTTAAGTGAATTGAATTAAGTGAATGAAAAAGGTTTGGGCAAAGAAGGAGGTGCAAAGGAGGTTTGTGCAAAAAATTTAACATTGTTTTAATTGTTAGCATTGCCTTAGTTGGTAATATAAATTTGAGTTTAACTGTATGTTTGTGCTTGTTACAGTTAATGCAAAATGTACGGGTTATGAGAGATGTGGAAGATAATATTTGTAAGACTACCGGTGAAAAGCTTTGTAAACACAAATATAGTTCCTATCCTTATTGTTATGGAGAAATTGCAGATAATCCAGGTAAACAGAAGTCATTGTTGTATTGGATTAAGATAATATATTATTTTTTCTTTTGTAATTTTTAAAATTTAATACAAAAATCTATAGACAATTTGCCAACAACCTACTAATGCCTTTTAGGGTGTTTATAAACATTCATAAATTTTATAACTGTTCAAAATCCAAAATCAATAAACTATGTATCATAGTGAATGCGGATGTATCATATGAATGAGATTTAATAAAATACCTTAGCCTACTCCCATTTCACATTAACAAGAGTGAAAAGCAGACATAGAAATTGAAATATTATGTATAATTTCCCTCTTATACTTGTTTACTCTTGTAAATTACTTTGGAATATAATTACATCACTATGTAAACTATAAATATCGAAGTTGCTTGATGTAATCATCTTGAATTCACTGATTAAACTAATTTTAAACTACTTAACTAAGTGAATACGTAATTACTTACTTGTTGACGCGTTTCAAAACGTTCGTTCCTTTTACGAAGCTAACCCTCTACTAGCGGCTTTTGACTATTTACAAACGGTATGATAGGGTTGTATTTATGACAGTGGGTGAGGTGCGGCATCTTGTGTGATGTATTGGAAGAGGCTATTGGCTTCAAAGTGTGTGTGGTCGTTAAGTAGTTCCCTGTCTGTTGTGTAGTGCTTGTAGATTTCATATTTTTCTAAGGTTGTTAGTTTTTTACTCTGTGTAGAATATTTAAATTAGTGTGTATGTCAGTATGTGTGTGTTGGGTGTTTTGTGTAGCTGGATTTGGGGTTTGTTTGTTTTGTTTGTGTAATGTGTTCATCAAAGCGTGTATAGAATGACCTGCCGGTGAAAAAATAAAAAAAAGTGAAATCTACAAACAAAACGCAACAGACAGGGAAAATATACTAAACGACCACACACACTTTGAAGCCAATAGCCTCTTTCAGTACATCACACAAGATGCCAAACCTCACTCACTGTCATAAATCCAACCCTGTCATACCGTTTGTAAACAGCCAAAAGCCGCTAGTAGAGGGTTAGCTTCGTGAAAAGAACCAACGTTTTGAAACGCGTCAGCAAGTGAGCAATTTCGTATTCACTTAGTTAAGTAGTTTAAAATTAGTGCTATAAATATCATTGTAAAAGTTAACTCATTATATTAAGTTTGTAAATGACATGAATATATTTATAAATATAACTACATGTCAAGTTAGCATCTATGGCTTTCTTGGGAATTATTTTATTTAAAGCTAGCTGGAAGTGAAAAGCAATGGCTTGAAGAACATTGTGAAATACCAAATCCCTATATTTTCTTGAAAACAGAAACATGTGAAAATAAATAAATTGGTCTGAGCCATACATAAATTCCATTGCAATTATTATTTGTGATAGCTCAATCTACACTCACTGTTAATATTCAATGTGTTAAACTCTTTTTTTAGTAGGTCTTGAATCTTCTTCCGAAAATTACTGGTTCAATGAGTCTGAAGCTTCGGGACAACTGCCTAAAACACATTGGAGTCTGGCCCCCTAAACATATGGAAACTATTAGGGTCTTGACTATTTTTATGACTTTTGAAATTTTTTTAATAATTTTACTCTAACCCTTTGCACAAAATTGTCTTATCATAACAAAATATTGTTAGCCAGTGTAAATATGAAGGTTTTTTGAATTTTGTTTGTTTGTTTTTGCTTCAAGGAACTATGCTGCATTATCTGTACTCCAGATAAGCATGTATAACACTTTTTGCATGTTTAAGCAATGGTTTTTGCCTCTCAAAACTATCACTATAATGAAAGATTTGCATGTCATTCTCAGAATAACAGGGCACAAAGTAGGGATTTTAATTGCTTCCCTAATGTTTATGACTAACTTGTCAGCTGGCCATATAGGTCAACCTCTTACTTTAGCATTTGATCAATTTATCCTTCAGTTGTGGATGAGAGAGTGCAGTGACAAATCTGGGTTCTAAATCCGTTTTACATTGGGAAGACCGAGTAATGACCTAGAACATGCGATACAAATGAAAAAAAGAAGGGGCCAGCAGCACATGTACCTCCAAGAGATGTAAGGCAAGATGAGGTTGGTCACCTCCCATTGTATCTGGAAGTGAGGCAGAGGTGCAAAGTACCTGGTTGTAAGGGATTTTCTCGGGTACATGTAAAAAGTGTGGAGTTGCATTATGTTTCCATAAGAAGAAGAATTGTTTTGAAACATTCCATAAGATATAAAAGATCATATATAATATGAACATATATATATATTTATAAAAGTGAACGATAAATATTATAATAACTTAACTTTTGCCGAGATATAAAGTTTAATTTTATACTATTATTAGTTTTTAGTTGTTCCTATAAATATCTGTTAGTGATAGTTGAAAAAAAGTTTTAAGAACTGTGTCAGTAATAAGGTAGTATTAAGATCAATATGATAGTAGCAGGTATGTACAAATGCATGATGTAGCTGATCAGCTACAACCAATAAATTATCATTTAATTACAATAATATTAAAAGTAGATTTTTTAAAACATTTTTCCCCTTTTATACTCACTAAATGTTAACGCTGGTAATTTTTTTGCCTCGAAAAAAAAATCATGCATTGAAGGGTTAAACTCTGTTTTTTTTAGTTGGACTTGAATCTTCTTCCGAAAATTACTGGTTCAATGAGTCTGAAGCTCCGGGACAACTGCCTAAAACACATTTCTCAACACATTGGAGTCTGGCCCCCTAAAAATGTGGAAACTATTAGGGTCTTGACTATTTTTACGACTTTTGAAATTTTTTAAATAATTTTACTCTAACCCTTTGCACAAAATTGTCTTATCGTAACAAAATATTGTTAGCCGGTGTAAATATAAAGGTTTTTCGAATTTTTTTTTATCTTTGCTTCAAGGAACTAAGTTGCATTATCCGTACTCCAGATAAGCATGTATAACACTTTTTGCATGTCTAAGCAATGGTTTTTGCCTCTCAAAACTATCACTATAATGAAAGATTTGCATGTCATTCTCAGAATGACAGGACACAAAGTAGGGATTTTAATTGCTTCCCTAATGTTTATGACTAACTTGTCAGCTGGCCATTTAGGTCAACCTCTTACTTTAGCCTTTGGTCAATTTATCCTTCAGTTGTGGATGAGAGAGTGCAGTGACAAATCTGGGTTCTAAATCCGTTTTACATGGTATTGAAAAAATATATTGTTGATAATAGTTATTAAAAAATATGTTGCTATTATGTATAAATATTTTTTTGAAATTATTTTACTTATAATGTTCTTTTTACAAATGTGAAATGAATAAATAATTGCACAAATGTTATGGAAACCAACTAAGGTTTAAACCACAAGTAGAATTTTTTTTATTTATCTATTATTCTACATATTTTAAGTCATAATAATCCAATATCAATATAGATGGGTTAGATATAGTATACGAATTCAGAATGTTGGCTATGTATATGGGAAACCAAGCTGTACCGGGAGAACATATAAAATTAAAAGGAATGCCCATGATAATAAGATCTGCTCAAACCATTGCCTCCCATGTAGAGCAAAACTATTCCTAAGTTGGATTTGAACAGAAAAATCTTCTTGTCTAACACTTTTGGTACTCAGCCAACTTTCCCATAGCTAGAAGTCTATTTCTCAAAGTCGTATATGAAGTTTTTCTTCTGCTCTTATCTGGTTGTCATCGAGAGAGACACACACACACACACGCGCGCGCGCACACACACACACTCACATATACACTCACACACTCACATAAAAATGTGTGTATGTAAATATATATATATATATATATTTAGGTTAGTTTTGGTTGGTAAAGATTATTTAGATTTTTTGGACTAGGAGACTGACAGACTTACCTTGGTAATAGTCCACTCTGTAGTCATGAAATAGAAACACATAAAAGCACTTAACCAATGATATATTTCAACGACACAGTGGTCTTTGTTAATCAAAGAGAAAACACAAAAAGAAAAAAGATTTTATATGTGTGTCACTATATGTGAAAAACTATTGCGTCACTACATAATGTACTTAGCAGGCATACAGATGATGGTTTCTTTTTCATCTTTGCTTCAAGGAATTAAGTTTTTTTTTATGTTAAATCTGCTTGACTCTCCTTAACCACTTAATTTGCACATTTGTTTCCTTCCCCAAAAAAATCCTATTTTTTTATTATGGATTTCTATCTTCTCTATATGCCATTAGAACTGCCTTTACAAAAAAATTATTTTTTTATATAACAAGGAGTGAAATGTCTCTCATAAATACCACCAATTATTAATAGGAGTTAATTCGGAAATCGAAAAAAGTATCCTAATTAATTATATATATAACATGCTAAAGTTATTTAATTACTATCTTAAATAATCAAAGGTTATTCATGCATATAAGTTAGAACCTTGGAGTGATTGTACTAAGAAAAATGTAGCATACGTTCTCAAATATTGAACGTAGTTTGGTAGTAACACGATAAATGTTTCACTTTCACTTTTGGGGAAAATGTAATCAATTTAACACAAAATATTGTAACAAATGAGCCTTTTTCCTGGGGTAAGTATTTATCAGGGCTTTATTAAAAATGTGTGTTAATTACTAATTAACAAATTAATTAACCTTACTTACCAGAGGCTCCTAGTTCTCCGTTTTCAGCCAGGCATAATAATGTCTTTCTGTAAACGATCTTCTGATATCTTCGGAAGATAGAACTAGGTTACTTGAAATGAAAATTGAAAGTTTGTAACGTTCTAGTTTACTTGTGAAATAAAAATTTAAATTTTTAAAATACAATGTTATACAATTTATTAATCAGTAACAAATTACAAAAGAACAAAAGACAGCAATGTGTCGAGTAATTTATTTTTAATTACTGCTAGTTATTCCATACATTTTAATTACTTATTAACCTTTAAAATTTATATATATCGAGAAGATAGTAACTTAAGATTTCCAATTAAATTTTTAGAAATGAATATTCAAAGGACAATTTCTACCGTTCATGTGTTAACCGTTTATCAATTAAAAATTCTTCAACTTAGTTAACATTAAAATACATTTTCTTCATTATCATCTAAAACGTACCTGATTGTGCACATTACTTATAAAACACTTTAAAACATATTAAAGATTGCCCATGGCTTTTGGAATCACTAAACACTTAACACATCGCTCTTGCAAATCCGCGCACTTAAACAAAAATTATATAAACTTTTATTTATTTGAAACATATGAATAATCGCTTCTGACTTCTTCTTTAGTTACGTTAATCAAATTTGGTACCGGCCTTGACATCTTAAATTTTGAATACTGGAAGCTTATAAATTTCTAGGTTATGTCCGAAAGTGCCATTACGTCCGTCTCATTCAAAGACTTTTGGAGAACTGGGGTCGTTGCAAGGACGCGCTAACTGAATTTTCCCACTTTTACTTATCATTTTGAATATTCTGATTGGTCCGTCAGATCATGCGATATCAGACCATGCTTACGTCACATGAGGTGATGTGAGTTAATTACCCTGAGTTACTACCTCGTACGATATTAACACCTTATTTTTAAGAGTTTTACAATATGCAACTAAATATATTATTACACTTTCATCAATAAATATCTACATAAAATCTGTAAAAAATTATTTTATATATTTGCAAGAGTATGGTAAACTTTGAAACATGGTGTAACACAAAGTGCTACATCACAATTAGGGCAGAAATATATGGATTCTCTCCTTATTTTTTTCTGCCATTTGGATCAGATGTATGGGCACAAACTATACATTGGTTAGATAGATTTTTTTGGCAGTTTGTGGTAGTGTCTCTGGGAAGTGACGCCCTGTTACCCTAAGGGTTTTTGGGGTGAGCTAGGACATGTAGGCTTAATTAAAAAAGACAAAACAAATTTGGACACTTGAAAGTGCGGCATAATATCTAGTAAAAACAATGAGCATAAAAAACGCTATGAAATAAACTAAGCATTGGGAACTAAGGCATGGACAAACGATAGCTGTCAGTAAGAACGAATGAACTGACTACTGTGAATAAGAGTCAGTGACCAAAATGCATGGACGTCCAAACATGTAATCTGTCATAATATTTTAAAAAATGTCAGCTAATCACGGCAATAAATGGACCAGGACATGATCATCATCAGTTATCATTATCTATGCTTCTCTTTACATTATCAATCAGTATCGTGTTGTGAAACACGACACAAGAAGAAAAAAAAACATTCTGAGTTGTTCGGGATACAGACACATATTCAGAGTTAACATGGGTTAGTAAGTTAAGTGGTTAATATGCTATCATCTTTATGCTTCAGATAAACAGTGCAACAAATTTCTCATGTCTAAGGAATTGTTTTTGCTTCTTGAAACTGTCAACATAATGAAAATAATTTATGTTTGTCCTAACATGTTCTCAGAATGACAGGCCACATAAGTGAGGTTTTTATTGCACCTAACGTTAAGTAGCATTCTATTTATGTTTTTACATATTTATTATCTACTATTTTACATAATTAAATTTATAATATTTTTAAAAAATAATAATTACAAATTAAAAATAATAAATTAGGGCAACACAATTCAGTTGCCATGGCTACTGAATTCTGAATTAATTTAATTGAGCTAGGCTGCACAGAAGTGCAGCAAGGGGTTAAGATAAACAATTTCACAGGTTCCACTTTAACTATAGTAAATTCAGAAAGATTCTTAATATTAGGTTTTAAAATGTAATCATACTTTTAAAAATCTAGTAAATATTAAAGATATATTTTATTTTACAATTATCATTTTTAAAGATTTTTGTGTATAAATGAGTTTTTCAAATTAACTACTGTATTTTTTCCTTATTAGAAGGACATATGAATGGACCTTGTGACTTGACTGATGGAAGCCATAATTCAGTTCAAATGACAAAAACAGAAAATGAATCAGACCCTTGTATGCCAACTTTCAAGAAACCCTATTCTAATGACGTAAGTATTACATTTGGGTTTACATAATTAAAGTTAACACGTTGAGTGCGGCTGGCATGCATGAACGCCTGTGGAACACACATGCTCTACTGATGCCAGTGGTGATAGGTGTTCATGTACACCCCAATCTCCCTCTCAGTTCATTGGTTCAGTGTGAGGTTTAGTTGTTACCAGAAAATGTTGAATCACTTGTGGTTATTGTGCTAGTTTTTGTGTACATTTCAGCACCTTTTTTTTCTTTTCCACCATTGCTATCGAATAGAAAACTGTGTTATCGTATTAGTGTTACTTGAAGTATGTTATAGTAGTGTCTATAGATTTTCTACAATGAATATGGATAACTAGGATTAATTATTAAAGAATGTCGACTGTAACAACATTTGTCTAACTAGACATTCTCCAATAATTCATCTTCATTATCTATATTCATTGTAAAAAAACTAATAACACTACTTCACTACTATAACACACTTCTAGTAACACTAAACGATAACACAATCCCTAATCTGACAGCAGCGGTTAAACCAAAAAAAGAAATGCACCGAAACGTTCACAAAAACTTCTACAATAACCAACAACCAACACAAAATTTTCCTTCAATGGCTAACCTAACCCTGAACCAATGAAATGAAAAGGGGAGTAGGTTGTACATGAAAGCCTACTGCCATGGGCACCAGTAGAGCACGGACATTCATGTACGCCCGTCACACTCAACGTGTTAAAGGAATAAACACTACTAAAAATAGTGTGATCATTTTAAAATGGATTCAAAAGTAATTACTGCTACTTTACACTTTAGATTACTTCACAAATATTTTAAACTTTTATCTCATACTATAGTATATAAGGGGAAATTGCAAAACAATATTTTGCATTTAAAATTGAAAAATTAAAGTATACGAGGTGAGGCTGGAAAAAAACCAAACTAGCACAGGTGAAACAATAAAACGAATGCAATAAGGCTGAAAGTCGCCTGGCCTGTCATGTGACTCTTGCTCCGCCTACTGCTCGAGTTTCATCTGCCTCCTGCACTCAGTCTGCCCGTGGCATCTGTTCTAAGTAGTTGACGTTTTGTCTGTGCGTCGGAAAAATGTTGAGTGTACAGAAAGAACAGCGTGTTAACATCAAATTTCTTTTCAAACTTGGAAAATCTGCAAGTGAAACGTATGCAATGTTGCAACAATTGTACGGCGATGATTGTTTATCGCGAACACAAGTGTTTGAGTGGTTTAAACGATTTAAAGATGGCCGCGAAGACACAAGTGATGACGCTCGCACTGGCAGACCATTGTCAGCAAAAACTGATGCAAACATTGAAAAAATCGGTGAACTTGTTCGAGAAGATCGCCGTTTAACAATCAGAGCAATGTCTGAGTTGACAGGGAAAGTGTTAGGCAGATTCTTCATGAAAGTTTCAACATGAACAAAGTGTGTGCAAAAATGGTTCCAGAGTATCTCACAATTGAACAGAAGGAACGCCGAAGAATGATTTGTTCTGACATCCTAGAAAACATTGAAAGTGATCCCACCTTTTTACAAAATGTTATTACTTGTGATGAATCGTGGTTTTTTACTTACGATCCCGAAACCAAACGCCAATCGATGCATTGGAAATCTCCCGATTCTCCACGACAAAAAAAAGCACGAATGTCAAAATCGAAATCCAAGGCAATGATGATTGTTTTTTTTTATGTCAAAGGGATTGTACACATTGATTGGGTACCAGAGGGACAAACAGTGAATCAGCATTACTACATTAGCGTCCTGACTACCCTACGTGAGCGAGTACGGAGAAAACGGAACAATTTGTGGAAAAAAAAGACATGGATCCTGCACCAAGACAATGCCCTAGCTCATAATGCGTTGTCAGTGAAGACGTTTTTAGCCAATCACAACATTCCCATCTTAGACCATCCACCCTACTCACCTGATTTGGCCCCCTGTGATTTTTTTCTTTTCCCTAAAGTCAAGTCAGCTTTGAAAGGAACTAGATTTGAGAGCGTTGAAGCAGTAAAAGAAAAAGCGACGGAAGTAATGTATGGACTTACAGAAAATGATCTGCAGCATTGCTATGAACAGTGGAAAATTCGTATGGAGTGGTGTATAGACCGAGGAGGAGAGTACATTGAAGGAGATAACATCAAATTGTAAATAATGCAAAATAAAATTTGTTTATAGCATCAGTTCGGTTTTTTTCTAGCCACACCTCGTAAAACTAAATTTTTTTTTTTAAACTAGGAATGAACTATGAATGAGTATTAGGTTTTTATTTAATACTCCAATGTTAATCCAGGTAATTTAATTTCACATTGCATATGTATGCCAACAGTGATGGCCTATAACAGTCATCTACCTTTTCTGCCTTCACTACTAATAAGGAGTACTAGTATAGCTGTCAAGAAAAATATTTACAAATTTATTTCTAAAGGTCTGTTTTTTTGGAGAACAATTGGCAATGGAATGAACCTGTTTAATTCCAGTTGTTTATGGTGTTTTAAACATAATTTTAAAAATACATATCGTTTGTGTATATAAATGTTTTTTTTTATAATAAAATTAGTCAGAACGTGATTAAGAACAATTAATGCAAGGGCTAAAATAGATTGAAAATTGTGCTAGTTATTTAGGTGATAAAGACCTTGATAAGTAGACGATAGAATTCTCAAGGTTTTTCCCATTTATGATAGTAAAGAATAACAGAATTGGAATAAAATATTTTAGAAAACCTACCCTTTGTAATACATTTGCCATGTATTATAAGATATAATATACCTTTTTGTGCAAAATTTTCAAAGAATGTGCTCAAAAATTATGTTTAAAAATAATGATTAGGAATGTATGGAAAATGCAGACTGAAAACATCTCAATTTTTATGTTTTTCAGTTTTGAAAAATATATTATAATACTATTAACTTAATCCACAATCATTAACACACAATAAAAATTATTAAAATTTGGAAATTAAGCTGTTACGTAATTACAAGTAGAGTTTTGACAGGGTGAAGAAATAAATAAAGTTTTAGCTACTCCAGTCCTTGTCTTGGTGAAACACCAACTGCTGTGTGTTCCTTCTATTACTTTAGACTATCATTATAAAAACCAAATAACCAATGCCCTAGTCTAGAAGACCTATGATTATAATTACCAGACTATTTTATATTAGAACATTAGTTAAAGTCAACATTTAAAAATAACAAACTTTTAAATGGTTTCTCACATACTTTGGTATTGTTACAATTCTTTATTTTCTGATGCAATTAATTAAAATGTTTTGTTCCTGTATATCATAAGTATACCTGGAATATAATGTATAATAAAAATTAATTTTCATTTTTTTAAATTTAAATTATCTATTTAGTTGTATATGTCTGGCTAAATCTTATAATTATTTTTCAGCATAGCAATGGTCCTGATTTAACAAAAGAAAATGAATTATTGGATGTAGATAAAAAACTTCTTCAATCATCTACTTGTTCACAGAATGTTGAAGAAAGATATACAGTAATCATCAGGTGCTTACTAAGTTTTTTATGAAATTCTAATTAGTTAATGATTCACACTTCAAGCTTGAGTTTTAAATAAGAATATATAAATATATTTATGGAATCTATATACAGTAAACTCCTGATTATCCGTGGAATAGGGTGGCCCGGCAACGCCGGATAACGAATTCCCCGGATAATCCGCTATGAACAAAGAATACACAAAGCGATCGATAATCGATTATTATACCATAAATTACACAAATAATGACCCTGGTTAATGCAATTCACAAATAATCTTAAGAGGACAAAATAAATACAGAAAATAATTTAAAATGTCGAAGTATTTGACGGATTATAACATGCACATTTATATGTCTAACTATTTACAATACATACATAAGTATATGTCAAAAGTAAGTATGTATGTACATATGTAATTTCCTTTACACATAATACTTTCACTTTTTAACAAAAAAATCTGTCACTTTCGTCTGTTTTTTTGTGAGCATTGATTTAGCTTTAATGTGCGATCTACGTTTCTCAAGGCCACAAAGATCGATAATGTATATGACAGACATGGATAATGCATGTCACATCCTAGACTATTAATAGCCGAGATTAGCTGACATTTATTTATAATCTTATGATACACATTATGTTTTCGGACGTCCAAGGACTTTGTCATTTTATCTTATATACAGTAGTCTGCTCGCCCCTTTTATTTCGCTGGCCAGCGTCGGGATGCTTCCCTTTCAATGTAAAAGTTAGTAGGTACATATTTACATATCTATTTCCTTCATCTTAACTTCTATTAAGCCTTATATGTATTTACGTCGTAATTCGCCGTTTGGAAATTTAAACACATGGATCTGATTGGAATAAAAATTGGATATTTGTAAAACAATGGCAGACCCGGATGATCCCCAAACCAGTTAATCCGCCCACGGATAATCCGCAAACCGGTTAATCCGCCCACGGATAATCCGCAAACCGGTTAATCCGCCCACGGATAATCCGGAGTTTACTGTACTTGTAGTTTTATAATTTGTTAGGTAATAACAACTATAAGAGTAAACAAACACAGATTAAAAGAGATAGATAATGAATTCTGTTTTCCATATAAAATCAACAATTAAATGTTATGTTTTCACTCAGTTTACTGCCTTTTTGTGTAGATTAAACAGTGTAATAGAAATGATATACAATACTCTTTACTGTGTTACAAATTACAATAAATGAGAATTTATCAACTGAGAATGTACAAGAAAAAACTATGAGCTTTTAACAGCCATTAAAAAAGTTACTATAAGACACATTTACTACATAGTGGTCAAAAGTTTATTGTTTTATCCAATTTTAGTATTTTTATTACTACTTGATTCTAAAGTGTTTTTATAGACATTCATTTGTAGACATCGGTTGTCAAATACTTAATATCATAAAACATAACACAAATGTATGACATTTTAAAAACCTTGATAATTTCTTAGTTTGAATTATTGAAATTATCTTGAGTGTGCTAATGTTGAAGACTTTTATTCATAATATTTGCGTCCATCTCTAACTTTAGCTGCTAGTTCACACTTACACACTTAACCAAATATTAATATTCAAGAATTTGCTGTTAGTAGCACTTACTTTTTGTTTAAACAAGGACAGCCTATTTGATTCATGAAAATGGGGCATAGCTTCCAAAATAACTGTCCTTATTTAAACAAAAAGTAAGTACTACTATAGAAAAGTGTTTATATATTATTATCTATACAAGTTTAAATTTTTAACTTTTCAAATTTACATCAACTTTGTAATTTCAGTGAAATAGTTTTCAAAAGTGATTTCTTAAATAAAAATTTATGAAAAATCTAACAAAGTGGACTCTTATAAATAACAGTATCTTACAAATAATAGCAAATTTTCAACCATATCTGACAGTCAATAATAATCATTTGCTGTGTAATATCATTGAATTTTAAATACTGGTGTGTATTGATCTGATACATATATTATCTGTTTAAATTAGAGAACATGAAAGTTCCCACCATGGACATTCACACACTCATGGACATGTTCATTCAGCCCCTGAGTCGTTTTCTTCTGTTGCAATGATGGTTGTGTTTGGAGATGGCCTACATAACTTCACTGATGGTATGGCAATCGGAGCTGCCTTCTCCGCCAATATTGCTGGTGGTTTTAGTACTGCGTTGGCTGTGTTTTGCCATGAGCTACCTCATGAATTAGGTTAGAAATGTCTATCTACATGTTTTTTTTACTAAATAACTTATTTTAATTTTTATTCAGCTATTTATTAATTATTTACTTTTGTGACTGGTATAAATTCTGCAATACTATAAGCAAAATTCAAATCAATTTTTTTTAATGTATAATTTATTTACCAGTTACTCAAAAAAAGTATAAATAAAATTTGTCTATATACTCACAGAGTGTATAGATTAGGTTTTTTGTAGTAAAATCTAGAAAAATTCAAAATCAACAATTTAAAATTCTTAAGTAGAAATTATGAAAAACTTTACTTTAGATATAGCAAACCTTAAATAATGGTTAAAATTTGAAATAATACAAACATGTCTTTTTTAACAGACACACTTGAACAATATAAACTCATTAAGTTAATTAGAGCTTAGCTAGTGAGAACAATTCACAAAAGTAAAAATTAAAACAGTTAACTCTAAATCTCACTACAGTAGTTTATTAAACAGACTAGTCTCTACAACAACGACGCTTTCATCAGTGCTTGGCTACTACTTCAGATTAGGAGTAGCCAAGAACTGATGAAGGCGATATCGCCGTCAAAACTAGTCTATTTGTTTTGATAAACTACTGTGTAGTGAAATTGAGAGTTAACTGTTTTAATTTTTACCGTTGTAATATTAACTCATATATCTTAATAAAACTGTATACTGCATTATACTAGATTACTAGTAGCTTTATTAGAATACTAGCAGAGTGCTTGTCCTTCGTACAGAGTTGAGGTATATTTGTATTGATTTAATTTGTATTTGTATTGAATTTAATTTACTGAAATTAAATCCCAATAAATATATCAAGATATAAACTTACTGATTATTGTCTTGAAAATCCTAGAGAAGGAAAAGCTTCTACTTGTAATATGACATTTGTAAATTATAACTAAACTTAAAAGATTAATAATAACAAACAATTACAATCTGCTGATTAAGCTAAGTATATAATGGAGTATAGATAATTGAGTGTTAAGGGAGGTTTCAAAAACAATAGGGTGGAACCCTGATGCAATTTTTAAATAAAAATAGGCCTATGTGTTAACCAGGGACCTTAAGAATATCCATGGTAAAATTTCAGCTCAAACGGTTCAGTAGTTTTTACGTAATTGAGCAACACTGATAAGATACCATTCTATTTTTATATAATAGTATAGATAACTACAAAATATCCATTTAGCAACCAGGGACCTTAAGAATATCCATGGTAAAATTTCAGCTCAAACGGTTCAGTAGTTTTTACGTAATTGAGCAACACTGATAGATACCATTCTATTTTTATATAATAGTATAGATAACTACAAAATATCCATTTAGCATAAACTTGATTATTTAAAATTAAATTAAATTAAATTTACCAATATAAACTATTTTCCTACTTCTCATATATATTTGTTGAAGTTGCTTGCTGTAATCATCTTGAATTCACTGATTAAACTATAATCAAATGATACTTTAAGTGAATTATGTATTCACTTAGGTTAAGTATCATTTAATTATATATTTGTTTCAAACCCGAGGAAATTGATGGCCACTTTTTCAATTTGGCAAGTAAGGATTGTTATTTTATATAGGACACTTTCAAAAGATCCTGATTATAACAGGCCCTATTAAACTAGAAGTCACTTATAACAGACTGTGTTTTAAAGACTGTTCGCACCATCTGTCAGTAATGTAAACAGGTGCAGCACGTCCTAGGTTGGCTCGATGTCTACATGCTGCTGATGCTGTTATTTTTAACTTCTTTCAAGTTGTATTCCTCCTGAAAAATTATGTCAAAGAACTGTAAATAGTGTGAATATATCATTAATATTTATAATACTGACTTACTACCCGAACTAAAAATGTTTTGTAAAGAAATATAAACCCTTCCCTAACAAATAGGTCATTGACTTGAAATATGACGTCTTGCAACGTCCCTCCCTATTTATTGATTTCCCTTCTCGCAGAATACCAAAATTTTGTTGTTTAAAAAACTTATTTATAAACAAACCAAACATCTGCCAATCACCCCGCTTGTTAAACCGTGCTAAAATCCCTGAGTTACGTGTATATTTCCCGCTCATAGGGCCATGCCCAAAACAAGCCTATTCCCTCTGGAAAGAAACACATTTAAAATAATACACAAAATATTCACAGAGTCTTACCACCTGATGATGATCTGCAGAGACAGCAAGGGAACGCGCAAAATATGATCGTGTTTAAATTACCTATTTGAAAAGGCTCCTGTGTCCTTTTAAACACAATCTGCCAGTAGATAAATCTCTGGACTTTTATACAAAAAACCAACTAATCTTTAGGCTAGCTCAATGAAGTTAGTTGAGAGAAACTCTTTAAAAACATTAGGTTTTAACTATTATCATTTAATGAAATTTAATTAAACTTGTTTACTGATTTAATAATCATTTTCATATTAGTAGGAAAAAGCTAAACAGTTTTTATTGATTATTCGACACAGGATGAAATGCAAATACTGTTGATTTTTATAACATATTTAATTTTATTTATTTAAATAAAAAAGAAAATTTATCCTTTCAAATAAAACACAATTATATTGACAAAACAATTCACTAAATAACTTGTTGTTTTCCATATTTTAAAATCTTATAATTTCCATATATATATCAATTACATTTACATAAACATAAAATTATTTCTCAAATTAGACATAATAAAAATTTATCTTCTATATTAAATTGGTATATTCATATTTATGACACATAATTTTTAAATTTATAATATTCAAAAAATTCTTATTTCCTTGAAAATAAATGGCTCATGGCCAAAAACCCTTTTTAAGTTTAATATTTATCATTTGAAATATTCTGATCACATAAATTCATTTTATTAAGCATAAAATTTATTTAGTTTTTATAAAGAGTGAAGTCATTGTTTAAGCTTGAATATTTGTTTGAATTTAATCAAATTAACTGACTAAATTTGACGTAATTGGTATCGAATAGAGAAAATGACTTGTCAAAAATGTTCCTGCCGGTCCTAGAGTCCCTCGTCTGGATACCCTGGTCCTTGGACATCGGAAGTCGCCATCCCTGGTTCGTCGGTGGTGGTTTTTCTCCATTCCCACGTCCTGGAGGCTGAGTCTGGAGCCTTCATTCCTTGGTAGTCCTAGACGTCGGAAGCGTTAAGGTTTGGTCCATTTGGCCTGATGGCAGTCCTACTCGCGGTCCAGCATAGCGTTCCGCGGCACCTCGTATTAAAAATTTATTTCAGACTGTCTCTAAGGTCTTAGAGACCTAGTATATATATCGGTGAATTTAACCTACCTCACCCCGCCTGCAATACTTGCTATCTTTGGATTTATTCCTTGTACAGGCAAGTCGGGCAACGAATCTGTTTTAGCTTGCAGAGTTTGATTATCATTTTTGGAACACTGAAAAATGTCTATTTTATTAAAACTGCTGTAACTTTTTTGTTTTTTAAGTTTTTCAAATTTTGTTTTCACTAATGTTTATTCTGGCTTATTCTGGTTCTTTTAAAATGTCGATGAAAGTTCTACGTGGTTTGGTTCTTAAGATAGCTTTTTTAAGCACTTAGAAAATTTTCGCCTCACTCCCGATGGTCAAATTTAGCTAGTTATTACAACTTTATTTTCTAATACCTTTTAATTTAGCTTAATTATTCTATTTATGATTTTATTTAATTCTTCACTCTTTATTATTTTTATAACTCCAAACTTGATTAATTTAAAAATCAACTTTATTACTTAAAAACAGGAAATTATTTATTTCCTATTTGTCACGGAATGTCAGACCGTTACAGTCTGTCCCTTAAAGCAGAATCAAAATATCAATTTGAAGTTTTACTGACTAAAAGTAAAAAATATTAGTACAGTCATTAAATTTTGTACTACACTAGCCACAGGAAATGAGTTAAGTGATTTTTATTCCTTGTAAATAAAATATGTTTTACGCCAGCTTATTTCTATTTATTAATGTTTTACAATGTTTTCTCTGTTTTATTTACATTTTAACCACTCTAAGGTGTTTTTTCTTTATAATGGACTTTTTTTTTTAATTAATCTGTTATAATGAGGTTCTGATGTATATTGAAACACATCCTAAAGAGATAATTTGTAGCTAACATAGTTATAATTTTAGCACAGTGATAGTTTTAACATAAATGTATAGTAATGTAGCATAACAAAGTGTAGTAATTTTTGAATCATTATTTGAAGTGTGATTTTAATTGTGAGATTATGTTTGTACGATGATAATTATTGTAAGTTTTTATCATTATGATTTATGACAATTGAAATAACTTATTTAGAATAATAAGATTTTTTGTAATGTATGTATTGCATAGCATATGTAAAAACAAAACAAAAAAAGTTTGGCAAATATAACTGGTAGGTCATTCTATACACGCTTTGAGGAACACATTGCCCAAAGAAACAAAACAAACCCAAAATCCAGCTACGCAACACACACACATACACACACACACACACACATGGACATGCATACTAATTTAAACTTACTATACACATTAAAACAAAGTAAAAAACTAACAACTTTAGAAAAATACGAGATATACAAACTCTACGCAACAGTTAAAGAAAACATACTAAACACATTTTGAGGCCAACACCCTTTTCCATTACATAGCGCACAACCAAAGTAACCCACCCCTTCCATAGTCATAAATCCATCCCAACAACCTTTGTACTTAATGCGATGCCGCCAGTAGAGGCTTTGCTTAGTAAAAGAAACGATTATTTTGAAACGCGTCAGCAAGTAAGCCATATGTATTCACTTAGTTAAGTATTTTTAAACTATAGTTTAATCAGTGAATTCAATATGATTACATCAAGCATCTTGAATTTATTTAGTTTATTTTTGTTATAGAATTATTTATAATTAAAATATTTATTTTGTATATTATAATGTACATTTGAACAGGAGACTTTGCTGTACTTTTACAAGCTGGCATGAGTGCTAAGCAAGCTGTCTTCTACAATTTGCTCTCATCAATTCTCTGTTTCATTGGCATGTGCTTCGGGGTATTCTTAGGCCACAGTGAAAAAACAACACAATGGGTGTTTGCAGCTGCTGCCGGAATGTTTTTGTATATTGCACTTGTGGACATGGTAAGTGATGTATAATTCACCAGTAACTTATAGACATAATATAGATAAATTATTACACACATTTAAATAGTTTGAACAAATAATATAAAAATATATGTGTTTAAAAATATAGGCTTAGCTTTGTTATACCTCTATAAAAGCAGCTGCTCGAGGAATAATTTGCAAGATTTTATAAAAATCATGTAAAATTTAGTTAAAATTTTTATATATTTTCTAAGGAAAAACTCTTGAACTCTACATTTATATAATATAGGTTTCAAGTATTATGTTTTTCTAAACCTTTCATTGAGTACCCGTCTAGATTTCTAAATATAATACAACAAATTTAACATAACATTATTTCTATATTTAATTCACTTTTCACAAATGAATAGTTATATTTTTAGGTAAAACTGTTTTAAATGCAGAGACTGGAAATATTCCTCAACTGTGATATTCTTAAAAATTAAATGAAAATTGAAAAACATATTTTTATAAGACACTGTCACACTGAAAAAAAGTATTGTGTTTGTATAAAATGTTTTGAAAAAAATAAATATACTACTGTCAAAATTTCAGCAAGCTAATCAGATATCCTGAGTGATTTCTTTCTTATTTGTGTATTTATCACTAAAAATAAATATATTATACAAAATTCTAGCTCAGATTTATAGACCAGACATTGATTTTAGTCTGTAACAAGTGGAAGTACTCACAAGGGAGAAAACAGCCTCTTAAGTTTAAACTGATAAATGTTTGATTTTTGGTAGGTAGAATTTCATGTGCTTGATTTAAGCTATATTTAAAGCTATCAGTTGATTAACTTGTCATTTATACTGAATATTTAAACCGTTGCTTGTTTATTTTCAGCGTTTTTTCATTTTGTATTTTGATTTAAATAATCTGTGATAGCTGATAATCCTTGTAGCTCAAATCATACGCAATCCCTGTAAATAAGAGAGATTCACAGGAAGAAAGTAGTGGTAGTAGAAACTGGAATAAATAACTAATTGTTGACTTTTCAATTCATGATATTTTTCTCAGGCGATTAATCCTGTATCATACTTTTCTTATGAAAGCTATGCCAATTATTAACTTAAGCAAGTTGTGATACATTTGTCTTTTTTTATCTATAGGGAAACCTTACATAATTTGCATATCATAAATTTTACAAACTAATTATTTTCTATTAAAAGTTTTAATATATTGTAGTTAAAACTATAAACTAAAATAAAAAAAAAAAATTACAAATATTTTTTCTAAAAATCTTTTAAGGATTTAAAAAAATATACTGTTATCTTAAAATACAAGTTTATATAGAATTTTCTGACAATTTAATGTATAAAAGGTTATGGCCATAACCACTGTTAATTTTTTTTGTACGAACCTATGTATGAAGGAAGTCAAGAATTCTGAGGAGGTTTTTGGGGGTGAGGACAGTTTCTTAACGATGAAAAGACTCAGTTCGCCCATGAAGGGTTCCCAGGTCAGAGCAGAGTTGATAACTCTTAGGAAAGAATTTGCTCAGTCTGTAGTAGCGGAAGAGGTAGGTGTGGTCAGGGATGGTTCAACGGGGGCTGCAGGAGCCATATAAGGCTCCAGCTCGAGTTGGGAGGCCATCCTGTAAGTTCAATAGGTTCAAGTGCTTCTATCTATCAAAAAGTAGCATAACTGCAATGAAACCACTCTGGAGCAGTAAAACCTACATGTTTCCACACCTACTATTGCTATCAACTCAATTTCTTAAAAAATTAATATCAGCCCACTCTGACTCTGTCTATATTTGTATGAATGATTGGAGGACCTCCTAAATACAATGCTTAAATTATCTGAAGCAACAATAGTGTGAGGATCCTGGTTTTTAAATTTAATAAACCCACCAATCTAATATTAAATTATTTTGTTTACAAAACATTTTTACTCTAGTTTTGCATATCCGTGATTTTTTTTTGACATAATATAGATGTTTGTAATATTGATTTTTCATTTCGACCCAGTAACCCAATAATTTAATTTTCTCCATTACAAGGGTGTTCAAAAACAGATAAACAAAAAAAAAATTCAACTGACAGGAATTTTGTATCTTTTACCAATATAATTTGAATAATCACATCCATTGATTAGATTATACTTTTAGTAAATACATATTGTCCTTTCTTTTTCTCCATTTCTTATACCATTTTATAGGTGAAATTATACCACCGAGCTCACAATAAATTGGGGAAATAAAATGTTTGACTTTAATAGTGGAATATAATTGAATAAAACGCCGTCACAAAGGATCATTATACTCTTAACAAATATTTATATAAATACTTAGTTATTTGGTATATTTAATTTTTATTATTAGAGATATTATGTTATAGATATAATGGCTAAAGACACTTTGGGAAGCAATTCAATATGAGATATGGTGATTTTAGACTGTAACAATGACTGAAACCGATCTTGGTCGAGTTACAATCGACATATCTTATATTGATGAACTGAATGGAAATGAAAATGACCTGATTTTAGAAAGTTATCTAAATTTTAAAAGAAATATTTCTAAATTACATTTTCTTTTAGCTTTAAAATGATATGTGATATATAAATATGTAATATTTATTTTTATTCCAATCTATAGTGATGTACAGTGTTGCTATTTTAATTTTTAAACTTTTTTACACTGTTTTGAAACAAGCATAATGCCATCTATAAGTAAGTAATCAATTCATATGTATATATTTCCTGAAAGCTTGTTTCATTGCCTTTATAACAATGTATAATTTATTGTAAATATGGTATTAATTATATGTCAGAAATTTTTATATTTTACCTAAAAACCTACAGGCAGATAGAGATGGGCGCCTACTAAGGGGCTAGGCTTCAAAGTGTTAATAAAAAGGGAAAAATAATGTTAACAGTATTATTGAATAATAGGATAATTATAATGAAAATCGTGTATATAAAATGAAACTAGGGGCTTTTAGGGCCAAATACCCCTATTCATATTAAAACAATTTTTAAACTTTTGTATATTAATTTAAGTTTATAATGCAAATTAAATTTAATATAATTCAAGTTTTTCATTAAAAATTTCCTTATAAACTATATTTTTGTGAATGCGTTTTCAGTTCTATTTTGTTGGCCTATCGTATTTTCAATATGTATCTTTAATCCATCTTGAGATTTTACTCAACTTGCAGCATAAAGTTGACCATGAGTAAAAACAGGTTTGGTGAATAGAAGCCCTGCTCTTAAGAATGTTTGACCCAGAGCCTTATTTATAGTTATTAAAAATGCTAGTTTTAAAGGAAATTGGTTGCTTTTCATTTGAAATCGCCTGTTAGGATCTTTTGAGATTAATTTAATTCTTGGTAAAAATATGTTTCTTTTTCCAGAACTAGTGAATATTTCTAATTTTATGCACTTGTTAAACATATTTCGTATGATAAGCCGTACTCCATTAACTTTAATTTTCTTAAAACCCTTTAAATATTGTAAATTGAGACAAACGTATATGTTTTCCCGCTTCTTTGTGTTGTTACAATATTTGTTTTACAAATCATAATTATCTGTTTTTCATTGCGATTTATACACATAACCTGCTTTCATGCTGTTAAAATATTTGTTTATTTACAAAAGTCATACTCAGCTGTTTTTCAATGTAATGTATTTCTTACGCAGATTTTTGGTAACTTTAAGTTCATCAAAACCCTATAAATGTTGTAAATTGAGAAAAGCCTATATTTTCCCTTTAATTTACAACAATACATTTAATGTAAGCCATCTCCCAGCTCTGTACGACCTCCCAAGCTACCACAAACTTTCTATCAAAATCCGGCTTACGAAATTATATAGCTATTAAGATTTGAAAAGGGCAAATTGAAAGAAAATTAAGAACAAACTATAAAACACATTAGAAGTTGATAAAATGTTTATAATACTGGATTTAATTTAATGGAAGAAATATGAATGATAAAATAGAAGTTTAGTGATGTGTTACATTCTGTTATTAAGGAAAAACTCCTAAATATATTATGAACAATTTCCACAGATAAAGTTGAACAAGATTAAGGAAATGAAGAAGTTGTAACAATATAAAAGCGAAACGAAAAGACAGCTCTATCTGTTAGACGCTCAGTACATTAGTTCCAGAAACATGTTAGACATCCCTATAGATTGATTCAATTATTAAATTAAAATATAGTAATTACAACTTTAATTATATTAAATTTTAACTACTTAACTAAGTGAATACGTAATTGCTTACTTGCTGACGTGTTTCAAAACGATCGTTCCTTTTACGAAGCTATTCCTCTACTAGCGGCTTTTGACTCTTTAAAAACGGTATCACCTGGTTGGATATATGACAGTGGGTGAGTTGTCGGCGTTTTGTGTGAGTTATTGGAAGAGGCTATTGACTTCAAATTGTGTGTGGTCATTTAATATATTTTCCCTGTCTGTTGCGTAGTGTTTGTATATTTCATATTTTTCTAAGGTTGTTAGATTTTTACTCTGTTTTAATTTACCGACAACTCACCCACTGTTATAAATCCAACCCTGTCATACCGTTTGTAAAGAACCAAAAGCCGCTAGTAGAGGGTTAGCTTTGTAAAAGGAACGATTGTTTTGAAACGCGTCAGCAAGTAAGCAATTACGTATTAACTTAGTTAAGTAGTTTAAATTTAGTTTAATCAGTGAATTCAAGATGATTACATCAAGAAACTTTAATTCTATGTTTGTATTTTGCAGATCCCTGAACTGACCAACAGCCATTCCAAAAGTGGAGCGCTCCTCCAGTGCATCCTACAATTAGCAGGTCTCTTTACAGGCGTTGGGACAATGTTCCTTATTGCTGTTTATGAGCATGATTTGAAAAATGTTTTTGGAAATTGAAGTTCATTAATTATATTTTATTTTATTCCTGAGCAACATTTCACTGATTCACAGGGTAAAGCTCAGTTTTAATTGTAATAGTAATTTAAATTCTTGTTTTTAGTGGCACTACAATTAATATATATTAGATAACAACCTCACAGTTACAGTCACATGACACAAAGTCACATGATAGGTGTTTACATAAACACAACACAAAAAGCCATGGATAAGATAGGATTGTGCTTTTTTATTTTCTCATCTCAATGTTTTTGGTGACTTAAAAGCTATAAACGACTGTGATATAGTAAAGAAATCCAAATTAAGGAGACATTTTTTGTCCCAAAATTAATTGTGTGCATTTTTATTTATATTTTTACATAATCTTGTTTATAGTATTGGTAGTTATTTATGTGATTTAAAGCACAAATAAACTTACTATTTATTAGGAATATACTGTGGTTGAATTTAATAATAAATACACAAAAACCTCTTAACCACAATCTTTCTTTAATTTACCCTAATGTACATTTCAGTTACAAAGTAACCATCCTCAGAGGGATAACATACAAAGACTATCTTTGTATGTTATCCCTCTGAGGATGGTTACTTTGTAACTGAAATGTACATTAGGGTAAATTAAAGAAAGTTTGTGGTCAAGAGGTTTTTGTGTATTTATTAACAAATAAACTTGTTAAATCTACAACTTACTTGACCAACATTTATATTTTGTGTTGGGTAGGAATGTGCGAGTATAGTACTGCAGTAGTATATGTTCTGCTGAAGTTGTACTGTATTTAGTTGAGAAATAGTGCAAAATAAATATTGTCCTAAAATATTGATGTTGGAACCAATGTTTTTTTCCGATAAGATTGGCATTCAGACAGCACCTGTGACTAAGAAAATATTAGACCTTATTCATCTAAATAAATTAAATTTAAATTTATTAGAACCTATCACTTTAAATATAGCCTTAAATTTATGAAATATTTCAAATTTTAAAATTATATCAGGATGTCTAATGTCACAAAAGTCATTCATTTGCAGTTAAAAGAAAAAATAGATGACTATGGGTTCATTTTCCTCACAGACCTGGTTAACTGCTGAAGAATTACCAACCAATATTATGATAATTAGCAAGGTTACTATATTTATAAAGGCATAATGATTATTATACCACAGTTAATCACTATGTTTTATTATTAATCATGTATTATTGTTTTAATCTTATGTTTTATTATATAATCAATTGTTTTACTGATATCTGAAGAATTAAATTAGTAACAATTATCCAAAATTGTTTTTGTTTGTGTAGAATATGTTTCTACCTTGAAAATGAGACATCTATAAATGTACGCTCATGCTCACCAGACTTTAAAAATAAATACATACTCGCACATCTCTAGAATCAATGATGAATTTAGTTCATGTTCTAACAAAAAAATCAAAGAAAGTATGAATTTTTGCCTTTACACATATTAACTGAAGTTAGAATACTAGAGTTCTAACAGTTATTACAAACTATTTTAGCAATATATTATAATATAACAATAGTTTAAGCGTCTTTCAATCATTTAAGTAAAATTCTTTTTCAAACAATTTTTATCGGGTTACAAATAAATTTACTCGAGTTGCTGCCATATTGAGGATTCTATATTATTGTTAATTAGTATTAGAAGCTTTAATTGCTTGTGGCATATTTATGCATATTTTTGCTGTTTAGTTACAAAATTTTATGATTTATTTGCAGATACATTTGTCATTTCATAATTTTGTAGAAAATATATATTTATTAAATTTCATAAATCCATGTAAGTAAAATTTCCATATATTTAACCAAACTGCAGCAGAGTCACTAATCGAAACTAAATTTTATAGATATCAAGTATTACAAAAAATTGTGTTTTTTAAAATTTAAAATTGAGTTTTATTACTCAAGCATAATATTAAGATCTTAGTGTGCTGTTAGGCCAATTGACATGACTTTAAAAACTATAAGTCGTTATTTAGGCTATGGCAGTTAGCTTTTTAACCTTTAAATGGATATTTCCTGTTTTATGGTACAAATAAATTTGTCAGGAAAATATATAACTATCTTATAACTCAATAATTCGGGTTCTCAGGCTGTTCCGCAACCATAAGAATCAATTTCAGCAAAATTCATTACAAACTAATAAACACACACATATATCCTTTAATTTACCTCCTTGCATTGAGTGAAGGGCCTCATATTTGTTCCACAGCATTCAAAGTTAATACATTCCATCATAAAATTGTTTAAGAGGTATGAATGCCTCATTTCGTAGGAATGCTCTGTTGGGATTATGACAAGGACAGCAGCATTATTCATCTCCTTCTATAAATGTGAGTTATTTTGGATTGTTGGACAAAATTAAATTACTTGAGCTGTTGAATATTCCTATTTTCACTGAAAAATTATATTACATTACAACAACTTACATAAATATGGTTTCTCACAGAATTTTTAAATGTGTGTGAAAATCTGTCTTCAGCCTTTGTTTTAATTATAGTGTTCTACTCCTTCAATTATAAAAAAATGTCACAAATTAGTTTTGAAAATTGAAACGACTTTAATGTGATAGAGTTTGAAGTACCATTTTTTTCTGAAAGTAATGCAACTTTACAACGTTCACACTCATATCGACCTCGGATTACCACATATTTTCTATATCGACATAGTACATTACACAAAAACACAACTGACCGATGCCGAGTACCAACTAAATTGAGCAAGACAGTGCGCTTGATATAAAACCTCATGACGTGTCGATCTATCATACTAATGTCTGACAAAATGACAACTTATGGGGTATAAATATATATTCTTATCTATGCTGGAACTTTCAAGAAGCAATAAATACCCTTTAGACATTAAACTTCTAGTCTGACACATAAAAAAAAATCTCTTGAAACAAACAAATGGCGACAAAAATAATGTTGAAAAAATTATGGAGTGTGATAGGACGATTAATGTCTCACGGCGAATATTTCTCATTAACTAATGTTTTCATCTAGTGTGTTTTACAAGAAATAATTTGGTTAGGTATTATTTTTACTCATTCGTATTTTTAGTGTCTGCTAATAATTTTGTCCCTAATTTTGTAGTTTTTTCAGTTAGTCAATTCTTACTAATAACTGCTGTACTTTATAAAGTAAAAATAAATAATTCATGATCCAACACCCACGTTGTACATCTAGAACCTGAGTCAAAGACAGTTGATTTGCAGTTGTGTTGTTGCGACCAGAGATCACGTGCCCAGTAATTTGGAATGATCAAAGTCCCAAAGGTGCTGGGTTAGTGGATGATTACTTTATAAGCTTAGTATTTTTGTTTAATCTTTTTTGTTACATGTTTTATCCGAAAAGTGTTTAGCCTAAAAACTGTTTAGTATCAGAACTGTTTAGCCTAAGAAAAATAAAAACTCAAGGCAAAGATATAAACTGTTCTCAGTTGTATTCGGGCATATGCTAAATAAATTAACTGGCTGATAGAAAAAAATGTGAATTCAATGTGATTCTGTTCAAAATAAATCTATAAGGTCAGGAGTTGGGGGTTGAATAGTGGAAATTGTGCTATTCTTGAACCACCCATCCAAATACTAACCACGGCCAATGTTGCCTGACTTCAGTGATTGGACAAGAACCAGTATATTCAACATGGTATGGCTGTTGGCTGCTCTTCTTGAAGGTTCTAAATGCAACAAAATGTAGCCAGGTCTTAGAAAAATATAACAGAGAAAATTGGCCCACATATTTCTTTTAAAAAGTCAGATTATCAAAACAAAACAAGACTGATAAGATTTTGATAGGAAAACAGTATTGTTCCACAGAGAGAGCCAGAAAAAATACATTGGTTTTTAATTTTCTTATAACACATACAAATTAGTTTTCTAAATTATTAATCAGCCAAAATAAGATGCTGTGGCCCAACAAAATATTTCACTATTAAACTGAATTTGACAAAGATATGTATGAATAGATCTCAACCATAATATAAATTTGGACATTGGCTTCCTGAAAGAATCGACTTGTCAAATTTGCAAATTATTAAGAACATTAAATTACAGATTCGGTGAGTAAAAAAAAACATCTGAATTTAAAACCATGGACAATTAATCAAGAAATAATAGGAGGGGTTTGTAAGATTGCAAAAACAGTATGTAAAAAAAGAATCAATAAAGAATTGTGTAAAAATTTGAGTTCTAAAACATCTGTTGTGAAAAAAAGTTTAAAAAATTAGCATTTAAAACTACAAAAATTCAAATTTCCCAGTATAAATACCTTGATCTATGAATACATATTTTGGGTATTAAATATTTTATTTTCTGGAATTCTGAATTAGAAACACAGGTTAACCTTTTGAAACAATCACATAAACATATTAAAGTACATTTTTTTAAAACAAAACACCAACGTCATTGCATATACAAAATCATTGAAAAAAGCTAATTAAAAAATTGTTTCAAAATTGTAAAATTTTATAACTATAAATGAGCTTTGAACAAATGGCAAGCTGGTTGAATATCGAATCGAAAGTTTATTTATTTAGTGTGATGTTTCAACAACTAATTTGTTGCCCTTATCAAGCCTGAAAATTTTTACATTACATTATAATTAGGCATATAAGTACAAGTACACTCACAACAATAAATTTATAGTGTAATGTAAAAATTGTTTTCAGGATTGAAAAGGGCAACAAATCAGTTGCCGAAACGTCACACTCAATAAATAAACTTTTGACTTGTTAATCAACCCGTTTGTCATTTGTTCAATGATTATCTCAAGTGCTCAAATAAATATGGATATAAATGAGCTTTATTTTAAAAATTAATACATGGTGGGGCAAAAGGTATCATCAGATTTCATGAAATAATACAACATTGAAAACTAAATCAAACTGTACAAGTACATAATCAATAAATCTTTATTTTTTACAAGTACATTGAAATATGCAATTTAACTCTTAAAAACTATATCCTCCATGTGAGGTTCCTCAGAGGTTACACATGTAACTAGTCAATTACGGAAATTTCTCAAAGCTGCGTCATTTCATACAGAATCTCAGAAATCATTTGGCAAATACTGTCTTTCAGCTCTTCAATTGCTTGTGGGTGGAATTTGTAAATTTCTGCTTTCAAGTAGCTCTACGGTGTGCAGAAAGAGTTCTTACAAAACATGCAGAGATTACCAACATTCAAGACATGTTATTAAGAGAAACTGCAAGCAAGTTACACGAAGGTTATTCCCCTGCCCCACTGCAATCCACACAGTGTAGCATTTATATCCAACCACACCTTTTGCTGCACCCTGTACATTAATATGTAGGATCTTGACAAAATATATAAGAAGACATTTTAACAGTAAATATTATAATGTTCCTCAATATAATTGAATAGTAAAAAAAAGGTCCTTTATATAACACTATGCAATTAATTAATTTTAAAATTTGTTAAACACATAACATTTAACTGGTCTTCTTTTTTTCTATGCTGTTGAAAACACCAGAATTTATTTAAAAAAATACTTTTAGTTTATATTTTATCTTACCGCATTGTTATAAAGTGTTATCTATTTTCATTTAATTTTTTAAAATATGACACTAAATTAATTATTTTGTAAGACTCAACGTTTCGAATATCTTTCCAAAATTCCTTTTCAAGAGCTCAATTTGATTTAAACAACTATACAACATAACTTAATATTTATAAAATACATAACATTATATAAAACATAATAACAATCAACAAATTATAAAACTCTTGATAAATATCCATTTACAAGTCAAAATTTTTTCCATCACAATAAAACAGACCAATCACAGTCCATGATTTGTCCAGATAGTACACAGTCTCTATTCATGTGATATCTTACCGCATTGTTATAAAGTGTTATCTATTTTCATTTAATTTTTTAAAATATGACACTAAATTAATTATTTTGTAAGACTCAACGTTTCGAATATCTTTCCAAAATTCCTTTTCAAGAGCTCAATTTGATTTAAACAACTATACAACATAACTTAATATTTATAAAATACATAACATTATATAAAACATAATAACAATCAACAAATTATAAAACTCTTGATAAATATCCATTTACAAGTCAAAATTTTTTCTATCACAATAAAACAGACCAATCACAGTCCATGATTTGTCCAGATAGTACACAGTCTCTATTCATGTGATATCTTACCGCATTGTTATAAAGTGTTATCTATTTTCATTTAATTTTTTAAAATATGACACTAAATTAATTATTTTGTAAGACTCAACGTTTCGAATGTCTTTCCAAAATTCCTTTTCAAGAGCTCAATTTGATTTAAACAACTATACAACATAACTTAATATTTATAAAATACATAACATTATATAAAGCATAATAACAATCAACAAATTATAAAACTCTTGATAAATATCCATTTACAAGTCAAAATTTTTTCCATCACAATAAAACAGACCAATCACAGTCCATGATTTGTCCAGATAGTACACAGTCTCTATTCATGAGATATCTTGAGTGTCCACCAATAATCGCCAAGCATAATAGGATTAGGTAGCGCTTTACCGTGAGTAAAATGTCTTGTTGAAATCTCTCACCATGCTAGTTGCAGGCCGCACCAAGATTTTCAAGAAAAGTGATAATCTAAGGAATGTATCTTTAGAGTCATATTGTATCATGTGACTTTGTATGAATCAAAAAGTTTGTAGAAACTTCTATAAACGAATTCCAGGCTAATTATGACATTTAATTACATTTCAAATTAACTGTCCTGCATTAATTGCCCTAATTGTTGGCCTACATACTTTTTTTTTATGTTCGCATCACTTATTTTACAAAATTTTTCCTTTTAATAGATAAAATCAACGCTGTCATGATCCAATTTTAAGTAGGTTGATGTTATTTGAGTCGGTAAATAAAAGATTTTTTATATTTTTGTTTCCTGGAACAAATGTTTATGTTTTCGCTAGTCTTTTCTTGTATAGTTGTAGCTTTACTATCCCACTCACGAAAACTACAAAATGTTGTGTAACCAACCTGCAAACCAAATAAAGGTTGACAAAATTGATGTTGATTAATGTTATTTTCATGAGTGTTACTAGGTAAAATTTTATCAATATCAAATTTTATTTATTTATTTACCTAACAACTCATCTCGATTATTGAAATTTAATCTAAATCTATTCCTTTATGGGACTCAAAAAGGTTTAAGAAAACAGTTCTGTTTCCTGTTTTATGTCTATCAGCTGAATCTAATTTATCACTTGTCATCTATCTATCAAAGCTTGTCTTGATTAATTTTATTTAATGTAATGTAAATCCTTGACAGAACTTACGATTGTGGATTCACTAAAACCGTTCATTTTCCTATTTTATGTGAATCAATGGAATCAAGTTCACTACCTTTCTTTGTACTTTATTACCTCTTTCTCTTCTTTATGTAGAACAAATTTTTTTCATTAAGGAAAGCAAATATTTGGAGACAGATGAACCGTGGCTATTTATCTTCCTGTTATGTACATACTAAACGCAAAACAAGATTTTGTGCTGTAATTTGTTACCTCACAGATTGATTGGAATGTAATCTATCAATAAGAGATATACAGATTTGTTGATGGGTAAAAGAACTATTTTTGTCTGTCTTGTGTGTATTTAATATCATCCTTTATTAGGTTTGTAATTTTTAATAGTGTTTGTTGTTGTTTTTTTCTGCTAATGAAATCTCCATTTGTTTATCTTAGCTTTAGGAATCCTCACAATTTTATATTTGCAATTCTTCATTGTAAAGCTTTCTCCATTCTTCTTTCTCATCTTTGTAAGAGATGAATATATACAAATATATGAAAGAAGAAAACTCCTTTAATGTGTGGACTAGAGTTGTTTCTAAATATATCAGAAAATGACAGGTTTCTACTTGCTCTGTCAACTTTATTTTAAGTGCTGAATGCAGACTTTTAAAACGAGGCAGCAATTGTTAGAAAAACTAAAGCTAAAACAGCATTTAGATGCTGCAGTTGGCTGAGACAGTATTTTCATGTGCCTAAAAACAGTCAAAATATAGCGTATAAGATAAGTAGTTATATGGATTTGTACTAATTACTATTACATTTTTACATTCATTACTAATTACAGAAATAACAAACTCTAAGAAATGTGACAAATAAAATCATTAACCTTGAAAAAACATACCATATGTTTTAATTTTACTTTTTTAATTTGCTTAACAACTGATATAACCGGTGTGTTTGTGAAATCATTATTATAACCTTTTGTTTTTCTGCTTTTATTAGTAATTTGTTTATTTTAGTTTTATTTCTGCTCATCCATAATTTGTTGTAACTTTGCGTATAGTATTGGCAGCTTTAGTTAAAAATTTTAACTTAGTTACTTGTGTTCAGCCAGCTTTGTTGGTATATAAATTTATTATTGTAGCTGTATTACTTTCTATTTACTTTTATGCTCCCTAAAAACCTAAATCATCAGTTTCAAAAGTACAAATATTAGACTGCAGATAATTCTAAAATCGTAGTTTACTAATTATTGTTTCACTATAGTTGTAATGTTCATACGTAAAATAGTTTTAAAAAATCCTAAAGCAGTAAATAATTCATTACATTGACAATATATTAAAGACTGTTTAGAATTTCTTTCAAATTCAATTTTTAAAATGATAAATTATGTTTTATACAACATAAATCTCTCAGAAGTTTAAAATATGTTCAATACTTTTTTGTGCAATCATTAACTCTACAGTAACCATTATGAAAAATCAATAATTTGATTATCACAGTTAAACCTCATGCAAAAGTTTTGGCTTGAACATAGAAGTAATTAGCTTCTCGAATTAAGGATTTCTAGTCGTAAGAAATACGATGTACAAATGTGGAAAAATCCAGATTGAATGCAGTATTATGTATAGATTTATGAAGCATCGACAGCACCCAGTATTTTATTAATATAAAGTTTTCAATTTTTGTGTGGAGCTGAAAAAAAACCTGTCAATCAGAGTGAAAGTAGTAATTCCCTTCTACTCATAAAGAAATGTTGCAAGAAATAATTATTTGTTAGAAAATGTTTTCACATACATTTTGATGCCAGAATGACTTATTTAGAAATAATTCAATGTATACAATTATAAGTTGTATAGTTTTACTTGTGACCTAAGTTGTATCCTTTTTTCACTTATTTTTCTATTAATGTTTCTAAATGTTCAATCAATTATGTTAGGTAAATTTGTTGTTTTCTTATTTACCATTTGTTTCTTAACACATCCTTTAGAACAAAAATCGTCATAGATATTCAGTTATGTAGTTCAGGAATAGTTGAGAATTATAAAAAGTGTTTAGTAACTATCTCATATCATTTTTTATGTAATTATATTACTTACATTAAAAACTTTAAATAATATTAATTTAAAAACTTGTACATTTTGTTCTCTATGATGATTGCCAAAAATTTACATTTGAACTTCTAAATAATCACTTGCCAATCTTATAATTCAAGTAAATTTATAAAAAGGTTGCTGAGGCATAACGAGCGCCCATAGTCGCTAAATGTGATCAAAAACATTATGCAGTGGAACCCCTTAAATAGGAACTAATTGGGGCTATAGCCTGTTCGGAATTGAACAAGTTCGGATTTCAGATTTGCTCTGTATTTTGCATTTGACAGAAGTGTGTTGTTTTATTAACGAACAATATTAGAGCATTCATTACATATTTCTGTATAAAAAATTGAACAGTTTTGCCGTGCTACAAGTGAAAATGCTTTGGAACAACGCCACCACTCAAAAGTTTCTGTGAATGAAAAAATTGACGAGGCTGTATTTTTATGGTTTACACAAGAGAGGCAGAAAGGAGCAAACTTTCAGTACATACTTAAATAATTTTTAGATACTTTTTAAAATTTGGTTTCATCAAATCATGTTCGGATTTGAGGGTTCTACTGCAATTGGTTTTTTCATAAATTTACTTTATTCTAAATTTATGCTGTTTCGTTCTTACAGTTTTTATACTTGCAATTTATTAAGTACAATTTTCAAATGTTAAAACAAATTTAAATTGAAAATATACCATAAATTTAAATATAACAATTAAGATCTTGAGATTACTACTTTTGTATCCCTTGTTCAAAAAAATCAGTCTTGTCCATTACTCACAGCATTAAACAATGCTGAAAATTTTCAGTAAGTAGTGGTTGTTTGCCAAGTGACACTAAAAGTAGTCAAATTTGGATGTAAATAGAGCTCTGTTTCCAGCCATGTGTTGTACAAGAATTATAGTGAAGCAGAAAATTTTGCTATTAATCACTATTTTAATTTGGTGTTATTTATTTTTTTTAAATTGAAAAACTCATTAGGTGTACCATTATTTTTATACTAAAAAAAATATGGTTAATCGTTGGTTCAAGTTCTGAAACCCTCACTGGTTTATTGTAACTTCGTGAGTCGCATATCACCTGTTTAATACTACATTGCTAAATTTTGATTAGTGTGGTGTTTACGTGTTTTAAGTATCCTAATTTTTTAACAGTTTCACAAGTTTGGAGTTGAGGATTTTCCTGCTTAACCTGTGTACTTTTTGTATTGAAGATGGTTTTTTTTATTTATCCATTATTATTCTTTTGCAATTATTGAAGTTTATTAACATTTGTTGATTCCATCTTCGCGTGAGCTACTAGTAATCACTTACACTTTAAAAAAATGTTTTAACTTGCTTATAGTAGCACTTACTTTGCTTGTTGAGGACGGCCGTTTCGGGAGATGTGTCCCTTTGTCAACTCAGACCGTAACTGATCAAGGTTTACGTAGGTTAGGGTGGGGGTGGGATATTTTGGTTGTGTGGGTGTATTTTGTGTGTATTAGGAGTTATGATGTCAAAAAGTGCGTGTGAGTTGTAATGTAATTGTGTATTGAGTATGTGTGTAGGGTGTAGTTTGAAGTGCCTATATATTTCGTATTGTTCGGTTGTGTAGCGTTGGTTATTTCTGTGTTGTTTATGAAGAATTTGTAGGTTAGATGTTATGTCTGTGTAGTCGTGTTTTGTGGAGTTGAGATGATCGGCGAAGTTTGATTGGTAGTTATTGTTTTTTAGTGCTTTTATATGTTCTTGGTAACGTGTCTAGAATGACCTCCCTGTCTGGCCTATGTAAAAACTGGGGCATGAACTGCAAGTTAGTTTGTAAATTCCAATGGTGTTGTAAATGTCGTTGATTTTGCTGTTGGGTTTAAATTGTTTGTTGAGAGTGTTGTGTGTGGAGTAAGCTATTTTGTAGTTGTAATGATTGTGTCGGTTAGATTGTGGGTTTTGGATGATCTGTAAGGTATTGATAAGTATTTTATGGGATTGTATCTTGTGTGTTTGTATTTGGGTTATTATGTTTATTTTTTAGGCGGTTGTATAATTTGTCTATCATTGTTGGGTTGTATCCGTTTGTACATCTCAAGGTAACAAAACTTTCCCTTCACATCTCTTTCAACATACAGTGTCTAAAACATAAAATCACACCCAATTACGCCAAAATACAAATTAAAAACAAAAATAACAACCTAGCTGCTATAAAAACCACACACCAAACTCAAATACTCTACATCAAAAACACTACAAAACATTTATATAAACAAAAAAAACGATCTCAACAAAATCGCTTATAACCTATACCAACAGCTTACCATGGAACTACACTACATTGAACTGCAAGAGGTAGTAAACTTCACCAATACACTAATCACAGAAACAAAAAATAAAATAAAATTTACACATAACAAAAAAATACATGACCTCAAAAATGCACAACACCCAAAACAGGTTATTAACACAACACACGTTTTTCACCCCAGAACTATAAATCTCACCAACACAACATTTTCAATTAATGAATTAAACCTATTAGACAAAGGCTTGAAACATAACATCACACCTAAATACAGCCAACAAAATTTCACCAAAACCCTAATATTAGATCTTGAAAATAAAATCCAACACAATACACCGTTAGAACAACAAGATGCGATCAGACACCAAATAAAACAAAAAATAACCCAAATTAAACCCCCCAAAACAAACACCCAAGAATTAAAAGTAGCCAAATCCATCAAAAACAAATTAAAAAAACAAAATTTAACCATTACCAAAGCTGACAAAGGCAACACAACAGTAATTATTAAGAATAGCGACCTCAACAAAAAAGTACACAGCTTCATACAAAATAACAACATCATTACACTAAAAGAAGACCCAACAACAAAATACAACGCCCAAATCAAAGAAGCAATTAACAAAACAAAACTTATAATCCCACACCACACCAAAAAGCACCTAAAACAAATAAAGCTAATAGCCCCTAAACTAAACGCCCTGCCCAAACTTCACAAAACAGACATCCCAATACGTCCACTAATCAACCATACAAGTGCCTCTTCTCATCTTCTAACCAAATTCCTCGACAAAACTATCCGAAACCATATAAAATTTAATAATCATTGTATTATAAAAAATAGCCTAAATCTAATAGACAAAATTAAAAACGTAAATATTCCACACAATTCCACCTTAGTCTCTTTTGATATATCAAATCTATATACAAACATCCCCATTCCAGAAACCATCGACATCCTCAAAAACATGCTAATAGACACAAATACACCACAAACACACATTGATGAAATCATCCACCTCACAAGATTAATCACTTCTCAAAATTACTTCACCTACAATAACACATACTACAACCAGAAAGATAGACTACCTATGGGCTCCCCCATAGCAAGCATCTTAGCAGAAATATTCATACACCATATCGAACAAAATCACATTTTACACAACAACAAATACTCAGATAACATAATTTACTGGTACAGATACGTCGATGACATCATAACATTATATAAAGGCAACACACGCAGAGCACACATATTTCTAAAACACCTAAATTCCATACACTCTAAACTAACATACACCATCGAAACAGAACAACAAAACTCCCTTAACTTCTTAGACCTCACAATTAAACGGACAGACAAACAAACACATAAATTCAACATATACCGAAAACCCACCAGCACCAATACGACCATACACAGTTCCTCAAACCACCCACACCAACACAAACTAGCTGCTTACAATACCATGATATATCGCCTCCTTAAAACACCACTAGACAAAGATGAACACTACCAGGAGTTAAACACCATAAAATATATAGCACAAACAAACGGATACAACCCAACAATGATAGACAAATTATACAACCGCCTAAAAAATAAACATAATAACCCAAATACAAACACACAAGATACAATCCCATAAAATACTTATCAATACCTTACAGATCATCCAAAACCCACAATCTAACCGACACAATCATTACGAAAATACAACTACAAAATAGCTTACTCCATACACAACACTCTCAACAAACAATTTAAACCCAACAGCAAAATCAACGACATTTACAACACCATTGGAATTTACAAACTAACTTGCAGTTCATGCCCCAGTTTTTACATAGGCCAGACAGGGAGGTCATTCTAGACACGTTACCAAGAACATATAAAAGCACTAAAAAACAATAACTACCAATCAAACTTCGCCGATCATCTCAACTCCACAAAACACGACTACACAGACATAACATCTAACCTACAAATTCTTCATAAACAACACAGAAATAACCAACGCTACACAACCGAACAATACGAAATATATAGGCACTTCAAACTACACCCTACACACATACTCAATACACAAAAAATACACCCAAACCGCCAAAATACCCCACCCCCACCCTAACCTTCGTAAACCTTGAGATCAGTTACGGTCTGAGTTGACAAAGGGACACATCTCCCGAAACGGCCGTCCTCAACAAGCAAAGTAACTGCTACTATAGGCAAGTTAAAACATTTTTTTAAAGTGGAAGTTTATTACATCTAGGTTTAGTGGTTATTTGTTGGGCATGCTATTATGCTTTAGATTTGTTCTGCTATTTACTTCTGAAAATTTTTAAGAATATAGTTTCATTGTATGTAATTCATGATATTTAGGAAATATTTGAGTTATTTTCCTTAATTATTAAAATGGTACAGGTTAGATCTATTTTGAAATACGTCAGTCTTTCAATTTGTTTGGCTCTTATTTTAAATACAGCACTTCTTAAAGTGAGAAATGTTGATGAATTTTTCACTTGTAAATTATAAACTTCGTTCGTAATGATCTCATTAAAGTTGTAGACTGTCTTTAGTTTACTATGGATTTTTTTAGTTGGCAATCCAATAACATTCCATTGGATAATGATTTGTAAAAATTCTCTAACTTGATAGTGTCTTCATTATATTTCCAGAGCTGGAAAACTATGCCGAAGCTGTTTCTCATTTAGCATTGTCTATAGAACACAGCATGAGCTGAAATAATTTTGTTCTCTGATGGCTATTACTTTAAAGATTTATAAGTTTTTTATAAATGTAATTGTTTTAATTTTATAACCCAACAGTTCTTCAGAAATATTTACTTTTGTTATAAAGCATCTTATGTATGATTGATTCATTAAAAATTTATAATATTAAAGTTATGGAAACAATTTAAACCATAATTGATATATTTCTCAGAATTATAATAATCTGATAAAAAACTGAGTGAAAACTTTCAACTTACTTGCTAACGCTTTTGAAACCATCATTTCATTGATAAAGCCAACAAAACAAATGTTTTAAAACGTGTCAGCAAGAAAGTTAGAGGTTTTAACTTAGTTACGCAATAATTACTTTCTTTTTATTCAGAGATTAAAGATGATTACAACATCAATTTTAACCTGAAAAAGTTATTTTAAATCAAATTATTAAATTCTAAATGAATCGAGATGAGTAATTTATAACAAGACTTGTCATATCCTATATTTATCTTTTAACTTTTGATTTTATTAATTTAAAATACAAAATAATTTAAACAATGTATTTGAAAGTAGGAAGGGGTTTATGCCTCTTGGCATTAATTCTCATAACTAGCCATTAATATAACTTGATATCTTGAACTTTTTTTAGATTTGAAACTTCAGGTTGACAATTTATGGTAAAAGAATGTGAATTCAATTTTACTTATGCACATTGAAACTTCTATTTATTTTTGCCACTTGATGATTTTTAATATTTTTAAATGTTAACATTTCTTAGTTACTATAATTTGGTTTATATGTATTACTTTTCATTTAGGAATTAGCCACTTATAAAAATCTAAAAGAAAGAAACCATATTTTAAATGCAGATATGCATTAACACTTATTAAAAATAAGTTTTTCTTTATGAAAATGTAGTGGATTAGAATAAGTTTTTCTGTGTGTTAAATAGAGATTTTAATATAAGCATTCTCAATGGTATAATATGCATGATTTATTTTCAAAAACGCCTCTCAAATAATTTATTTTTATTTATCTAATTATATTATATACTTTGAGATGTCACAAGTGATAATTCCTATTTTAAAAATATTCTACTGATATTTGTGTTGCATAAGATTTATTTATATGCTGTAGAAAAATAACATTTAATGTTATAACTTAATTTATTATTTAAAAAAAACTTGGATATCTTTGTTTAAAAAAATATATGTAAATTTTATAATATGTGTTTTAAAATATTATATTTATAAATTTTCAAAATATAATTTTTAAAAAACAATACTTTATTGTTATACAGGGTTGGGGATAGAGACTATAGATAAATCTGATGACCTTGGGGGCCAGACAAGGTTACCTCGCAAAGCAAGAAGGTGTTCAGTAAACAACTCTATCAAAATTGCTAGAGAATGTTCCAAAGTGTGAGCTGTGCTCACTTATTTCAAAGTGTGCGCCTTATTATTGGAACCAGACTTCTCCCACTTCCCCAACAAACTAATTTAAATTAGGTCAGAGAGGTTTTCTGCTGCCCGGTAGCAGGAATTTTGTTTATATGTAGTACCTGTCAAGAGGAAGTGGGTTTCCTCGAATGAAAGCAAAACAGTGCCAGGGATATCCTCAAACACAGCTCTGCGAGTTTCAAAATCTTTCACCTAATTCTTGGATAACTATAATTTTTTATGGGTGCATGTAAAGATTTCTGTGGAATATTATTACACTCCTATCAGACAATCTTAGAGCAGCTGCATCTTCAAGTGGTAAATGCTTTGAAGATGTCTGATGAACACTTTCACTCGAGTCACATTTTCCTGAAATTTTATGGTCCAAGGTCATCCAGGTGATTTTTTTCAGCTTAGAACCACTAGCTCTAAAGTTTGATACAAAAGTTGAATAGTTTATCTGTCCGAAACAAAATCATGTAGGTCAAGTCCGAACTGAATGTGAAGTGCTCACTGAGTAGTAATCACAGAACCATTATTATAAATATACTCCTTCACTACAAACGCATGTTACTCACTGTACCCCCACCACCTCCGCCCCCGCCTCCCCTCAATCAGACTAGGCTGGTAGTGTTGGTTATTTTACAGCTGATGGTTGCTCATGGCTTTAAAACATTGACATTACTTTCTTACAATACAGTTTAAAACTTTATGATTTTTTTTTAATTGGAGGTTTAATATTAAAATAACTATTTTTAGATAAATTATTGTCAACCATCTCAAATATTTGTGGTCTGTAAAGTTAAAATGATTACTTAATTATCCAAAATTATTTAATGAATTGTATATAACATTGTTATTTTTTTCTTATTGTAGAAAGTGTATAAAAAGGTTAGCTATAATTGTTAATGTTGAAAATTTTACAAATTATCCTATTTGAACCTGGAGCAATAGTCAGTTTAAGAAGAAATGGATGTAAATTTTAAAGCAACAACAAAATTTGTGCTATATATACAACATGTTTCACTACTATACCGTCCATAATTTTTGCTATTTTGAAATTATAACTTTAACAAGAGTGGTTAAAAATAATCGACTTAATTGTTGAATTGTTTTCCTATTAGACTGTTATTTAATCATCTCCCTATGATAAATGTTATCTAGGTGTTACACAAAATTGATTTTAAAGTATCTTACTGTTTTACTATTGAATTTTAATAGAAATGTTACTTACATAATTGAAAATAGTTTCTATTGGAAACAGCTTATTTACTTGTCTGTATATCTTATACGAGTCCATTAACATTCATAATTATGAGTATGAAATAATTATGGAACTAAATAGTTCTTAGAATTAAATTTTAATATGTTTTAGTGCTAAAACTATCATTTGCATAAAATATTTTGAAATCATATCGTGTTTAAATTGAAACTTGAATTGTATTAATCAAGAGTTCCCAAATTTAGGAGAAAATAGCTATTCACCAGTGTCATATTACTTATTTTTGATGCAATATTTTTTTAAACTGAGGTCTTTTGTAAGAATTGTACTTACAAGTGGATAAGTATTCATATATATACTTTTTGTGAAATTGTAAATATCCAATAATTCTAGTTTCTAAATTGTACTAGTAAATTACGTACTAAAGTTATGTTTTAAAGGTTATTTCTTTTGTATCCTTAATGTGAGTTTTTGCTAATTTCAATTATATTTTTGTAGGCTGTATTGTACAGTATTTTAAAATAGATCAGAAAGGAAAGATTGCAATAATTGCAATATTAAAATAATATTGTTATTATTACAACACTATATTAAACTATGATTAACTTGGTTCCAATATAATTGGGAGGATTAACAGGAAGACCCAATTACCTTACCCATATACTACAAAATAACTTTCAGTTCTAATAATTTATTACACTATAATATTGAACAACTACAGTTAAACAAAACTATTATTGTTGGAACTAAGACTGAAGAAAGATTATTTCAGTTATTAAGTTTTCATGTTTTATTGTTGTTACATTTTCATTGAAGCAGCAGACGTCATAATAATGTGAGATTGTATTAATGTAAGTTATGCTAGAAAAAAGTATTTCTTAAATATTAAGAACCAACCAAAACATTTAAATTTATTTCTAAAATTATTATTGTATTTAGACATAAAAATGTTGAGGTTATAGTACATAAACTTCATTTTCATGAAGACAGAGATATCAGTATTAAACAAAAAATATAAAAATATTTTTTTTGAAGAAATTAATTAGTTTGTTTTGCTATCTCATTGTATAAATTCATATATATTTATTAAATAAAATCCTTGTTTTCATTTTTATCCTTTCTTTATAATTTTCAGTTTGAAAAACAGTTAATGAAGTTTATTTTTATAAAGAATTGTAATATGAGATGTTAAGTCTGATGATTGAATTTTTTTCTATACCGGTATCATTACTTAATACAAGCCTTACTTTTGCATTTTATTTCTTTACTCTTTATTTTATTCATTAAATGGATTAGTGTTTGTTTTTTTGATTTTTCCTCTTAGATTTAGTATTGTATAAACTTGTACATTAGTAATGTTTTAAATTACAGCATTACTTATAAAGTAGCACAAGATTTGTAGCTGAGTTGAAAATAAATTCATTTAAAAAAAATGTGTTTGCTACTTGTGTTAATTTGAAAACAGATGTTCGGCTTTGCATTCATGATTAAACCTGCAGATGCTTCACATTAGCAGTAAATGAAACCTTTCTTGTTTTTTTCCATTAGTCTTTAAACAAAACAATAAATATTAATACATACAGGAGTGATAAAATTATGTAACTGTTTAAACTTTGTCATGAAGTTGGCATCATTTAAAATTTGTAATGAAACTGCAGTCAGATTAATTCCAGGAGATTTTGGTAGTAAATATTGGCAGTAAGGTTTGACTTTGGCTACCTTTTCATTAGTTTCCTCCTTCTCATAGTTGTCACCCTGAGCTGATTATTATTTTTTTTCAGTTGACCTTGAAGGATTAATTTATGCAATCATGCTAATTTAGAATAATTAGCCTAGCCCTATCATGGATGTAAAACATTAGTGTCTTGATATAGATCTTTGTACAAAAATGACTTCTATCAAGATCAGTATGCAGTTTTGATTTATATAAAATGTGAAATACACAGAACTGAATAATGGGCTTAGTGAAGGAACAGTTGTGACCACACAAAGAATTCTTAATCCTCCATTTCTGATCTGGAGTCCAGAACTGGATGTTGAAGGAGTTCATGCATTGTTTCAACAGCATAAATCAGTGGTTAATTATGAATTCAATTAAACTAGAAGCTACAAGGTGGATTTTTAAAAAAAATTAATCTCCAAATAAATATTTAGCATTGTACATGGGTTTGGATTTGCCTTATAAGCACATCTAGGGGATTCTTCTATTCATTCCTCAAAAGGGTTTCACGAGCATTCCATCATTTGCATTTTCAACTCTATCTGTTGTGTATCCTTCAAAAGCAGTGATACTCTGATTTTGGAAACTGTATATTTCAAAATGAAGCATTTTGAAAACTGTTGCAAACTTTAACAGTAGACATGAAATAAGAGTTGAAAATATTAAAAGGATAAAATGATCAAAATATTACACTATATTGAGAGAATGAAGATATTACGCTCACAACAACTGGAGCAATAAAGAGGTCCAAATAAATATTAAAACTTGTTTAGAATAATAGGAACACTAATAATTATAAAAGATATTGCAAGGGTAATTGGAATCCAGCCAATGAGAGAAGTGTTGGAAACTTTTCCTTAAATGTATTTATCAAATCTTATTGTTAGACACACAAATATAACAATTAGGATTAGTCTTGTCTGTATGACCTGGGTCCAACGCCTAGTGGAAAATGAACCAAACTGTCAATAATGTGTGCTCATCATCATTACTCAATTCATTACCATGGAATTGAAATAGTCAATTCTAAATTTACTGAAACCAAAAAACATAAGTAAATGTGAAAACTCAGAATTTAAGTTTAGAAATTATATCTTTAGATTGAAACAAATTTATGAATAACTATAAATTCAATCAAACACACAAATATAAAAGTTAATTCTAATTAATTTTCAACCATAAAGTAAGAAGAAATAGTTTTCACCTAAAAAAACAGGGCAATAATTAAATGTACTAAATTTTTCAATATTATACTGTTAGTAATATACTATTTTTACAGAGCCCTCCCTTAAATAGAGGCAAATATAATCTTTCTGTAGGGAAAACATTTCTTTTGAAATAAATAGTCTAAAAACTATGCAATAATAATTTTAAATGTTGGCTAGGGACATATAGCTCCAACAGCTATGGCTATTGTATAGTTATGACATTTAAAGTAAATTCATAATCCAAACTTTACCATTGATATATACTGCTGTCATATAGTGTTGACTTTATGAAATTTGTTTTTCGCACTGTGCTACAGAATAAACATGATGAAAATCTATATTTTTTTTCATAAGATATGGTAAATACTTTTTTAATTTGCTTTCTTTAAATAAAATGAAAATAAGCAATAAATTCAAACTATAAATTTAATTAACTGCTATAAAATTTAGTACTGTGTATAGAAAACTGGGAAGTTTTGTAAAACACCAAGGCAACAACCAAAAGGTGACTCTTAATTATGTAATTTTTTTTCCTTCATTCATGACCAGTTTCTAAAATAAATCACAAATGACTGGTTATTCCTCCTACTTTCTAGAAACACCCATCCAAGTATGAATAATCAATAATGTACTGCCTTAGAGCTTACTTTTATTTCATATAATTGTCTATCATATTTGCAGAAAATTAAAATCATAATAATATAAATCATTACTAAACACTTTTAAATGTTTTAAACTTGCCTATAGTAGCACTTACTTTGTTTGTTGAGGACGACCGTTTCAGGAGATGTGTCCTATTGTCAACTCAGACAGTAACTGATCTCAAGGTTTACATAGGTTAAGGTGTTAGGGTGGGGTGGGATATTATGGTGGTGTGGGTGTATTTTGTGTGTATTAGGAGTTATGATGTCAAAAAGTGCGCATGAGTTGTAATGTAATTGAGTATTGAGTATGTGTGTAGGGTGTAGTTTGAAGTGTCTGTATATTTCGTATTGTTCGGTTGGTAGCGTTGGTTATTTCTGTGCTGTTTATGAAGAATTTGTAGATTAGATGTGATGTCTATGTAGTCATGTTTTGTGGAGTTGAGATGATCGGCGAAGTTTGATTAGTAGTTATTATTTTTTAGTGCTTTTATATGTTTTGGTAACGTGTGTAGAAGGACCTCTCTGTCTGACCTATGTAAAAACTGGGGCATGAACTACAAGTTTGTTTCTAAACTTCAGTGGTGTTGTAAATGTTGTTGATTTTGTTGTTGGGTTTAAATTGTTTATTGAGAGTGTTGTGTGTGGAGTAAGCTATTTTGTAGTTGTATTTTCGTAGTGTGTTGGTTAGATTGTGGGTTTTAGATAATCTGTATGGTATTGATAAGTATTTTATGGGATTGTCCTGTTGTGTGTTTGAATTTGTGTTATTAGGTTTATTTTATAGGCGGTCGTATAATTTGTCAATCATTGTTGGGTTATATCTGTTAGTTTGTGCTATATATTTTATGGTGTTTAACTCCTGGTAGTGTTCTTCTTTGTCTAATGGTGTTTTAAGCAGGCGATATATCATGGTGTTGTAAGCAGCTAGTTTATGTAGGTGTGGGTGGTTTGAGGAGCTGTGAATGGTCGTATTGGTACTAGTGGGTTTTCTGTATATGTTGAATTTACGTGTTTGTTTGTCTGTTCGTTTAATTGTAAGGTCTAGGAAGTTGAGAGAGTTTTGTTGTTCTGTTTCGGTGGTGTATGTTAGTTTTGGGTGTATGGAATTTAGGTGTTTTAGAAATACAATCAAAATTAATTAATAATTAAGACTTTCAAGGTAACTGACATGATATTTTTATTACATCAAAGTTCTAAGTTGTTTTTAATTGTTATTTGTGGTTAAACAGGAGAGGCTCATAAGGTTTCTATTGAAAAGAATTCAAAATGAAAATTTTCAAGCAAAACGTAGTATGCTGCTAATAAGAGATTATAATATTATTAAAGCAACATAAAATTCATGTATGTGAAAAATATAATTTTTTATCATATACCTATTGGTATCATTTGGCAAAAACCACTACTTACTGATATTTTTCAGTAATTGCATTTTATACTAGACCAGTATATTGTTCAGTGCTGTGAGTCATGGACAAGACTCTTTTAGTCTTGGTGTTTTTTCCGTAAAGTATGTTACATTTAAGGATACAGTCTTCTAAATTTTTATACTTGAAATCTGAGCCTTTGTTGGAAAGGCACTCTTTGTAACCAAAGGAAACATATTACCAGAATGAGATTTTTATAATTGAAGAGCCCACTGCAAGAATAATTGTCAAAAAAACATTTTTCAGGAAATTGTTTTTAAAGATTAACAACTTTTCAAAAAAAAACATTTTAATTATAAACACAGTTGTTAATACAAGATTGTGTATATCTGCATATATCCTTAACCAATGTTAGATGGGTATTTTCTCATTACAGGTATAATTATAAAAAGATCAAAACTTTCTTAGGTACATGTTTGCATGTACAAGAACGGTAGATATAGAAAAATTACATAAATGAAGGCAAATAGTTATGTGAAATCATATTCCAGAGCCACATAAGTCAAGCTTATGTAAGATGAAAATATAACTATTTTTTTTTTATATTTAATTTTTTAAAACAATAAAAACAGTTACATTTAAGTCTTCTAATCTTGCTTTGACTTGTCTACTTGTGTAGAAGCATAGGGAAAAGCCTCTGGGTTCAAGCTAACAAAACAGCTTCAAATGTTCCGGGTTTTTATATTTCGCTCCAGGCATTGATATCTAGCCTCCAATATGCATCCCAGATCCTAGTAATAATACGATATAGCCTCAACTACTGAACTTGGAGTTAACTTACTTTGATCATGCTATGTTGCTAATATGAGTAAGACTTGTTAAGTTGTGATATATTTGGAAAACTAAGATTTGTCTGGACATTCATTGTTACTACCTCATCACAATCCTTTCCTTTTTATACTGACTTATTTTTGCTATTTTTACCTCTTGTAGAAAGTTACTGTTTTGCCTCATTCTTTACAGTGATTGTTTAAAGTTTGACTTCAATAGCTGTCTTTTCATGTCTACTAAGCGTTTTTCAGTTCAAGTGACTTTTTATCTACCTGGAATTAGTTACAACTTTGGGGTAGCTAAATTTCAATATGTTAAGCACCTTACAGAAAAACTCAAGACATGTCAGGTACATTTTTTTTGTTATACAACTGAAACATTTTTTTAAGTTTAAACTTTGAGGGAGATACACTGTCATTTTAATTTTTAATGTGGTGGCTACTCTTGGCCTTAAACAAATATATACGATCGATTAAAGATTGCATCACTTCAGAACTTTTTTTTTACAATGGGTATGCAAATATTTAACCCTTTTATCGTTAGGTGCTTGTCCAGTTTGTTTTATAGATGTTTGTAGTGACTGTACTTAAGTTGAGTTATTCCATGAATTACCACAAATGCCTTATCACAAATAAAAATTTCAACTGCTCTGTTGTTCCTAGTTAATTTAATCTTGTAACAGTAACTATTATTATTGAATTTGCATCAATTCCTTCTTTTCTAGGCCTGTGTTTTGACTGGGTATTCTGTTACGTCAAAATTAATATAAATTTTTAAAAAGTTTTTAAAAGTTTTTTTGATTAAAAGTCTTCAGTTCGTTAAAATTTGTATTCATACATTTTGTTTCCTCATCACTCCATTTAAAAACCTTTTAACTAAAATGTTTTGTCTGGCCCAATGTCATGAATTGACAAATAAAGTTTTTCATAACATCAGGCATTTGATCACATTTGATTTTTTTTTTACGTTTTGCTCTCAACATACTCTTTCACTACACTCATTTTTACTTTCAGGATTCTCCATTTTTTATAAAATAACAAAGAATAGCTCTAAAAACTTGCCACATCCCAAATTAAGACTATAATTAAATGATACTTAACTAAGTGAGTATATAAGGGCTTACTTGATGACATGTTTCGAAACAATTGTTCCTTTTACGAAGCAAAGCCTCTAGGCTTTTGAAACGTGTCAGCAAGTAAACCCTTTTACATATTAATTTAGTTAAGTATCATTTAATTATAGTTTAATCAGTGAATTCAAAATTATTGCAAGTAACTCAAATTAGGAATATCTGCACTCATGAATTACTTGCCCAACTGACACAGTGAGACTGAATAACTAGGAGATGGGTCATTTACTTACCACTAAAACTGATAATACGGATTCTTGCAGTATAGGCTCTTGACATCTAGTGCTATTGCAGAATTTCACATTTTTTGTAGTTATGTTATCACTTGGCAAAAACTCACTACTTACTCTTGAGACTGACTCTTGTCCGTTACTCACAGCATTGAACAATGCATTGATCTAGTGTGAAATGTGTCTGCTGAAAAATATTAGTAGCAAAAGTAGTGGATTTTTCCCGAGTGATAACAAAGGAACATTAAAAAAAGCTTTAAGATCTACAACATATGAACTGCTACTACTAGATTTTTTCCCTCAATTTTCTAAGTACTGTAACTGCTATCTAATTGCTATATGATTTGCATCAGGTTTTATAAGCAAAACAAGAGGCAAGCGTTTACCATCCTTAACTAAAAAAAAAAAAATTATTTTTGACAACTATAATTTTTGTAGTGGATTCTTAATTTTCTTTTATGTTTAAAAATAAAGAATTTTTCAGATGGATGAAAAGTATTTCTATTTATAATTTCGATATATTTTAAATAAATTGCATATATTTTTCTTACAAACAATAATATTACATCAAGTACAGTTTATTGTAATCCAATACAAATAAATGAATTAACAATAATTTACCCTAAAAATAAAAACCATATCATAGACATATTATGTTAATTGTATCAGAAAAAAGTTGTTAATTAAAGGTTATTGAATTTGAAATATAAAATTGTATTAAAGGGTAGTAATAATATTATCTACTGAATTGTCAATTGTTCAACACTCATAAGCGGTAATAGCGTTTACGTTTCAACATACAAAATCCATTTATAATTGGAAACATATTCTGTAGAATGGCATAATTAACTAAAACTTGAAAAATAAACGGCCATCAACTGGAATGAATGTTTACTGATATCAAATTTAAAATATCTAAGGTTACAATACATTTACGGTTTTTTTGCTTAAAAAAATTACAGTTTACATTTTTGTACAATAACTAAAAGTTGAAACAAAAATTTAACTACACACCTTTATTTTTACAATAATTTGAAAAGATAGTCATCATCATAAAGTAAATTAGGGGTTTCTCTAATAACTCTACTAAGAAGGGGATAATATATTTTTTTTAAAACAGGGCAAATCTTTTAATTGTCTGTTTAATATGGTCTCTGTCTCCCAAAACTATTAGTTCATATACTACCAGTTGTATATTTTGTTTTCAAAAGTTGTAACATTGTTTATTTTGTATCAGCTGCTAATTGTTTTGCGCTGTTAACTTTGTTTACAATCGTATTGGGTATTAGGTTATTTATTTTTATTCTAAATTAATTATTGTATTTAGTTAAAATGATGTTTACAAAATGTAGTGTGACAAGACTTGTAATACATCAGTGTGAAAAACTGAAAGTTGGAGGTATGTTTATAATTTAGTTTTAGAAAATCTAATTTTAGTAATTTGATAACTAAGTATACTTTAATCCAAAAGGTATGTTGTAATACTAGACTAAGTGATAGCCCTTCTGATTTTTAATGTTTATTTTTGTTACATAAAAATAATACCTTAACAAGTGGTTTATTTCACAAACCATAAATAGTGGATGAAAAGATTTGCTAATTATTGCCTTGAAAATATAACCTCACTGTTAAAACAAGCGCCTTTTTCAAGTAATTTTGGATGACTTGCATTGCTTTGTTATATTATAAAAATGTATTATGTATTATCAAATATAGCTATAAAGTATTTCTTTAGGGCAAATACAGTTATAAAAAAAATAACGGTAAATTTTTTTACTTTTCTTATGTACTTTTACGTCCTAGACACAAATCCAACATTATTATAACAATGTTTACCACATGGGAATTAACCAATTGCTGCATTGATCAAGTGACCTTGTTTTTCCAACAATATGAAAAGACAGTCTTATACATAGTGACTAGCTACAAATAAATTTGTGTTTTTTTGTAATAACTAAGCCCATGCCAACTAGATACTATGTAGCTATGTAGTTCTATATTAATATAGTGGATTGTTCTATTAAGAAACTTTGATATTATACAGTATTGTAGTGAAGTTACTTTCTCGCCATTAAAGTAAAGGTTAATGTTACGGTAAAAATTTACATTTCTAGACCAGCTAGATATTTGCATGGAACATTCCAAAACATGTCAAAAAGCTATTTTCATTGATATTTTTTTTGTGTTTGAGATCCGAGTGATCCAGTGAGCGTCAATTGATTTGTATTTCGTTGCAAAAATATTCTTACTTATAAAACACAAACATTATGTATCTTAATACAAATAAAAGATGTACACAAAAGTCACAAATTATTCATTTATATTGAAACACATCTGGGTTAATAAATGATTAATTTGTGAGTCTTATGTATGTTTTTTATTTGTATTAACTTAACATCGCAAGCTAAGCTCAAAGAATAGTTGAATAATTATGTATCTTATGCAGGTGCAATTTTTTATTAATCATTTTGTACCTTAGTTTATTATTTGTCAATTGATTATTATTTATAATCACAATTACCAAAAACAAATTGAAAAAATATTTATGGTATAGTGTTTGCGTTACTAAACTCCCACAATTCTTATTGATTTCGGATGTACTATAAAAATATACTAATTTTCCATGTTGACACATTGCAACACAATAAACATCAGTTACTGACTGTGTTACAAGTAATAACTAAACAGGGCAAGAAAGTCCACTTGACATAAAAACTAATGGTTTATCATGTCTCAAACATTTGATAAAAGTACAACTTATGGGCTATAAATATCTATCCTTATCTGTGCTGTAAGTTTCGAGAGGCAATAAATATACGTTAGACAGCAAAGACGCCTAGTTGACTACCATAGAGACTACCTATGCTGTTTTGTAGCTGTATTGTAAAATAGTTGACCGTAGTATATAATAGTATTCTGATTCATAAAGAAATATTCAGTTTACACAGCTTTATGTGTGTTTATGCATTGATTTTAAGTTGGTATGTTTTTTCAATTTTGAAACACTTGTTATAAGTTAATGGCTACGCCACCACTTGTGATTTTTTTAATTCTTACATAGACAACTCAAACTACAAATTGTAAACAAGATCAAAGTGATTTAAATTGTGCTTGGGTTCCCCCCAAACCTTTAGATTAAAGTTACAAATATTAAATTAATTATTAAACACTATAGTCTTTGGTAGGAGGACCGCTTCATGAAGAACTATCAGTTAGCACAAAGTTCAAAATGTCTATGTTGAAACACATAAATTACTAAGTAATTCATATTGTCTTGCCTTTAATGTCAGGCAAGGCAAGTAGACGACTAAGCACCCTCTTAGTTATGATCAGTGTTACACTGAAACACTTAAAAGTTTAGTTGAAGAGTTTAATAAAAACCAGGGGAAAGTTTAAAATTTGAGTGCACTCAAATCCCGTGGCGTGAACGTAGGTAAATCACTATTCTACTCTTTATATATGGTTTTTGTGGTTTGTCTCACGTTTACACTCTTGTTAGGCGGGAGGAATAAGATATCATTGTCTAGAACAAAGTATTTACTCACTTTATATCAACAAAGGATGTGACACAAAATAAGCACTTACAGTTACACAATGAACCATGTGGTGACTAAATTTGTATTTCACACTTAATTGAATCTAATGCGGTTGTTCATTTAATTACTGTTTAACATAACTGAGTTGCAATTGTCAGTTACCTCTTGCAGGTAAATACATAAAAATAGCCCACCCTGAGTTGGGGTTATCACTTTGGAATAAACAATTTGTAAAACCTAGTTGTTACTTTACAGCCACAATGGAAGAGTCAGGGACAAGAATAAGGCAATATGGCAGTAAGAATCTTCACAAGGGTTTGTGGGGCAACCAAAGCTTGATACAGTGTATTCTGGCCTACAAACTGTGACACTAACAACCAGCTGTAATGACTTAGCAGAAATTGGAGAGTGTTCGAGCCTATTGTAGCAAGGGTCTATGTGGTACTATTCTCAACAAATAGTCTCATATCATAAAAAGTGGTTCAAATCTTAAAATGCACAAATATAACCTCAATGCAAAAAAACAAACATGTATGAATTGAATGTTTTTTTTATAAAACAGAACCCTATTTAATACTACTTTTTTTTATTCAACACCTATTTTGCTATTTAGCAACAAATTATCAGATTATAGTAGGTTTGGGTATTTAACACTAACTTCAATTGTAGCATGTGCTGTACATCTTATAATCTACTACCACTACATGATATATGCAGGTGGCATTTATGTAGTGGACCATTAACATTATTTAGTTTTGTATATGTTGGTACAATGAGGCTATGTTTCAATTTGTTTTCATATTTTAATGATTATTAATGGTTTGCAACACTAAAAATCATTTGTTCTTCTTTAGAATGTATTTTAGTAGCATTTGTTTAGGAACAAATCTTATTTGGCTGTCACATTTCAAATATTGTCTGATAAATTGTAGGAGATGTAAATATTTAACATTTATTTCTACAATATATTTTATAATTATATAAACCACAATATTTATTTATTGGTATATTTAATTTGTATAAACAACTACCTTTGTTTAGTAATCATTTTAAGATTTGGTTGTAGGTAGTATCTTGTAATATTGTACAAAACCTGCTGTACATATTTATAATTAATAAAATATTAAAACTTTAATGTCAAGGTGACGTTCAGCCCTTAAGTTTGACCCAAAGACAGAAATAATAAATTTCTGAAGGACCACACAGATAAATTTAAAAGATGCAAATATGTGAGTTGCCTTAAGGTTATAACATAGCAAAGAGTTTAACCACAAAGCTGGAATAATGGGATTAACTAAAACACTAACTTACATGGAATAAATGTTATTTTTCGTAAGTGTAGTTGATGAAGCCTAATGTCCACACCGCCTCTGCACTAGAAACTGTTCACTGAAACCATTTATAGGGGATAATTTTAATGTTGACTAATTCACTCAGTTCAGAGATTTTAAAAGTTATCACTTGCTAACTATCACTGGTAATTGAAAATGTTCAATAATAAGAAATAACGATGTGAGGTTATAACTATTAAAGTTTATAAAATAAATAACTTGTGGTTTGAGATAATCCACAACACTTATTAGATGAATGATTGTGAAGATAAAATAGGATGGAAACAATGTGCAAGAAGCAAGAAAAGTAGTGGAGGGAAGAGAGACAAAACAATCGCTGTCAGAAGTTGAGATACACTGGCGGAAAGAAAGGAGAGAGTAAAGTACAGTAGATCATGTACCGCAGATAGGTTTGCACAGTAGTTTGACAGAAAACCAAGCTATACGAATTTAAAGAACTGTATCAAACAGTCAATTTCTTAGAACATAGACTAAAATTGTTACAAATTTTAATTTTCACATTTTGTGCCCATCACAAAGAGAAACACACAGTACTCAATTAAAATACATACTTTATGAATTGTTCACCCTTATTTTTACTCTTAGGTATGTGTTTTTCAATTTTTTTGTAGTTAAATTTATTTCTAATGGTAACTAATAAGAGCTGCTCTCCTATAATTCTAATGTTGAAAATATTTATCTGTATGTGATAAATATTGAAATCTTGTTGCTGTTCATGGTGAGCTGGTTGTTAATTCTTATTACACGTTTGCTACTACTTGCGACCAGACTTTTCATTAACTAACAGTTGTTAAATTGTTAACTTACACTTGGAGGAAACGTTTTTGTCTTACGACTTCTTCAGCCTCGTATTTTTGCCGCTAGGAATGCTGCAGTTGCGCCTCCTCAGTACCATTATTTTGAATGTTAGAAGTGATGTGATCGAAGAGTATGTGTGATCTGTGCCTGTTTGTTCATTTAAGATGTCATTTTTATGTGTGTTGCTATGACTATATATTTCATACTGTCCTAGTGTGTTTAATTTATGGCCTTTGTTGGATGTTTGGAGGATGCTCATGTTATTTTCCATACTTTTGCATGAGTGTTTAGTGTCCATGAGGTGATTTACGAACGTGGATTCAATAGTAGTGTGCAGTTCGCTTTTGTGCTCTTTATATCTTTCGGCAAAAGATCTGCTTGTTTGTCCAATATAGAACTTATTGCAGTTGTTGGTATTGTTATTAATGCTGTGTCTGATAGCAGTTTGGCTTTTATTTGTTGTTCTGTAAGCTACATTGTATCCTGCTTTTTTGAATTGGTGTGCTATTTTATTTGTGATTTTGTTTATGTATGTGAGGTTGATGAATTTGTTTGTGTTTGTGTTTTTGTTGTTGTTACTGTTCTTGTTGAGTATTTTTCTGTGTAGTTTGTCTATTAAATAATTGTCATATCCATTTTTGTGAGCTAAATATTTGATTGTGTTTAGTTCCTCTGTGTAGTTAGTTGTGGACATAGGTATTTTATTTAGTCTGTGTAGTAAATGTTTAAATGCTGCGTGTTTATGTTGTATTGGGTGGTTCGATGAATTGTGTATCAGTGTGTCTGTCATGGTTGGCTTCATGGTGTGAATTCATGTTTGTTTTGATTTTTTGTTATGGTGATGTCTAAGAAATTCAATGTTTTGTTGTTTTCAAACTCCGCAGTGAACTGTATATTTTTGTGTATTTTGTTTATATGCGTTTGGAGTTGTTGGCATTGTCATATGTTTCCTCAGTATACTATTATAACGTCATCTACATATCTTTGCCAGTATATTATCTTAGATAAATATTATATTAGATATTGTTTTTCTCCCTTGTCTGTGGGTGATGGTGTTGAAATAGTGTTTAGCACGTAGAGAATTATTATACTTTGATTTAAAGTAGAGTAGGAATTGGTCTGAGGCATGGTAGGGATGCGTTGTTGTCTGTTCGAACGCTGTGACTCTCAACCCACCATCGCCAGCTGCAGAACAAAGCAAACTACAGCACTTGTAAATTACTCCACTACAGCTACGATGAAACTGAGCGACGAAGGGAAGTTTAATGTCGAATTGGCAACAAGGCTCACCTACGCAGCAAGATGTGAACTTCTTATTTGCTTAGATGGCAGTATCCCCCACTCCCTCTGGCCAATTTCACCTACGTAGAATCCTATTCTGTTTTAAGTCTAACTATAGTAGAATCTGTTCATACTAGAAAACATGAAAAGCATCACCAAGAAGTTCTTTTATCCCTATAGAAATTTTATCTCTAATTTTCCATACCATATTCACTTACCTTTCAAGCTGACAATAGGCTATATTTGTCTCTCAATTAATTATAAAACAGTAACCAGTGCCTGTCTTATAGAACTTGCCTGTTGTACCAGAAGTAACTGTTTCCTTGTATCTAAATCTAAGACATTAGAAACACCTGTAATGAAAAAATGTTTACCTTCTTTTATGTTTACTTTTCTGGAAACAAAATCTGTAAAGTGAAGGTGTCAATAAAACATATTACCTGTATTCTAGAATAATACTAAAAAAATACTAGTGTTTAAAAAATTAAAAGAGGACTCCATCCCTAAAATATTGCTGAATCTTCTCAATCCTTAATGATTTAAATTGAGCAGTTTGCTCCACTGTTTGCCTTTGTTATAGTGGAGCTTAAAGTGCAATGTTTATATGAAAGTGCATTATACTGTATAGTTTGTCTTCTTTATGGAAATGCACCAAAAACATGGTGTTTTTATGAAAATGCAGAATGCTAGAAGGTTGATCTTCTTTATGGTAAAGCATTAAAACACTTGATTTTGAGAAGGTAAAATATGCAGAACAGTTTGCCTTCCTTATGGCAGGGCAGGAAAATCAATGTTTTGTGTAATTGCAGTATAGTAAACAGTTTTCCTTATTTTTGTAGAGCAAAAAAATCATTATATGTTTTGTGCTGAAGTTGCAATAAGCTGAAGGGTTTACCTTTGTTATGAAGTCATTCTATGTCATATCAATGGCATGTTTTATCTCATAATTTCGGATTTTGATACAATTCTGTATACTAAAGGTAAAAGTCAAGAATAAGTAAAGTGCTAAATTTCAATTGTTTTTCTCAAACTATTTACAAAATACAGACATTTAAATATTTCAAACCTCTTTTCACAATAGTTTTAAATGTTGGCATACTCCGTGTTTATCAGAAAACTGTTTAAAAGATTATAAATGTTTATCTAGTATTTAAAAGATTCACTGTTGAACATATTTTCAAGAGTGTTCAAAAGTATTATATTAATTCTAAAGTAAGGTGTTAAATATTTTAATTATTTAACAGCTATTTATGAATAGTATAATATATTTACTTCTAATAATTTCCTTTAATAAAATATAAGCTTAGAGTGTAACATTAAAAAAGGTTTTTTACCCACCACTTGTAAAACTCAAATTTGGCTAAAATTTGGTTTTCAAAAAGTAGTTGCAAGCTAGCTTCAATTATTAATCTCTTCACCTTACCACTGATGCCATCACATTGCCCTTTGCTTTGGGTGGTGGCAAAAAAATGCCTTTCCTCCTCAACTCCAAAATCTTGGTTATGTAGCTTAATTTGAAGAAACGATTTTGGTTTTTACATTTCTTTCAAAGAGCTTCTCTAAATTTCACTTTATAAAATGAAACAGTTTCTTTTTTAAATTGTACGTAGTCACTTATACTCAGAACATTCTGAAATATGACTACATACTATTGATATACTACATAATTACTAAATTGTGAACTGTGATCTGATCACCAGGCCCGTATTAGCTTTAGTTTTCAACTTGTACAATGATACTATAGTTTTAACTCTTTGCACGCGTATAACGTGATTTCTCGTAAGGATGAAATCTCTGTTAGCGCGTATTACGAGAAATCATGTATTTACAATATTTTGTTTATGGTTTGTTTAAAGTCCATTACAATGTGTGACAATGTTTGTTTGGCAATAAACTCCTCTGCTACGTTTATTGTTCTTGGCCACGTCCTACCGATCCACATTCTGTTGTTTTAGCCACCAGGCGCCATTACGTGGTCTATGCATGCGCGTATGACAGGTATTCTCGGCAGGACGCAGCGTCTGCCAACTGTGGTATTTTGTGTTGGCATTGGGATTGCTATAGTTGTTTACCATTTACGTGAGTGACCTTTGTTTGTATTGTAAGAATAATTTATTGTTTATAATTTCGTGAATAATAATTTTAGTTACTTTAATTTTATTTTAAATGGATTTATTAATATTTTGAATTACCTAGTGTAAAAATATAAAAAAATTATAAAAATAACTAGTTTATAATTTTTTTTGGTCAAATACATCTTTAGGAACTCAGAATTAAATAGAACTTTGAACATTTCGCAAAATTTTTTTTAATCTAATAGCACGTAATCTGTTACTTGCCCTTTATATGTCCCGCGTGCTAAGGGTTAAGATACAACGGTACACCTAGAATTTTGTTAAGGGGGGTTCAAGAACATCAGCAACAGGGGGGACATCAACTCGGTTGTAAAATTACCCCAAATTTAATCAAGTTACTTTAAGTTTTACTTTAGGGTGCAAACTCAACAACAGTGTATTTTTAAGGGATATTCCTGAAGCTTTTATTATTGATGCATGTAAATATTATCAACATTTTAATTTACTAATTAACTGATGTTCCTCACATATATATAAAACTAAAATAAGCATTATTAACATTTTTTTATTATTCAATCATGATGGTTAAATTTATATACGCCGCATGAGCAGTATACTTTTTCCAATGATAGATGTGTAGTTGTTTTTTCTTAGGGATGACTAAGGGTGGCCCAGGTCCACTTGCCCCCCTTCACTGTAATAATAAGTGAATAATAAATGTGTAAATATTTAGTTTAAAAAGTAAACTCATAATCGTAAAGGTTTTACACTTTTGGTATTAACTTGCCAAAATAACCACTATGTACTGATATTTTTCAGCAGACGCATTTTGCACTAGGTCATCGCATTATTCATGCTTTATGTTACCGACAAGACTGTTGCTTAGGTGTGTTGTGTTGGTATGAGTCTGTGGTGTATTGGTTTTCTGTGGTGTGTTATTATTCATAGAGTAGTTGTTAATTATATGTTCAAATATAGTATTTGATTGTGGGTGTGTTTTAGTATTGTGGATAGTATTGGTGGTGTTTGTGTATCTTGTAGTTTTCTGTTGTTTTTAGTTTGTTGCTTTTTTAGATGTAGTGTAGGATTTTTAGATTGGTGTCTATGTTTGTTTGTGAGTGTGTGTGTGTGTGACAAAATTTGATTTGGGTTATGTCTTTTTTATGTGTTTGTTCTATTTTGTAGTAAATGTTCTCCCTGTTTGTCTTATGTAAAAGCTGGGGCAGTTGTTGCATGTAATCTTGTAAACTCCTGCCCTGTCCTGTTTATTCTAGTGTGTTTTTGAACTGTGTAGGTGTTTTTTAATTGTGTTGGACGTTTTAAATGCTACTTTGTATTTAGGTTTGCGGAACACATCATTTTTTGTGATGTGTTGTCGTGATATGTATTTTTGTGTGTTATTGTTTTTTGTTGTGTTATGTGTGTGTTGTTTTTTCCGCATTATGTTGTCTATCATGGTGTGTTTGTATCAGTTTTTATAGCCTGTGTGTTTTATTGTGTTGAGTTAGTTTATTTTGTCTTCATTCTTTATGGGTATGTTGATTAGTCTGAGTATCATGGAGTTAAAGGCAGCATGTTTGTGTTGTGTGTAGTAATTGGAAATGCTCAACAGAGTTATACACAACACTTCCAATCACCACACACAACACAAACCTGCTGCCTGTCACTCCATGATACACAGACTAATCAACATAACCATGAACAAGGAAGACAAAATAAACGAACTCAACACAATAAAAAACCATAACCTATAAAAACGGATACAAACACACTTTGATAGAAAACATAATGCGAAAAAACAACACGAACATAACACAATAAAGCACAGAAACACAAAAATACATAATATTGACATATCCCTAAACATCACAAAAAATAGCTTCCTTATTCCGCATACTTAAATACAAATTAGCATTTAAAACATCCAACACAACCAAAAAACACCAGTACAAGCAAGACAATGCAGGAGTATACAAGATAACATCAAACAACAGCTTTTATATAGGCCAAACAGGGAGAAAATTTACCACAAAATACAACGAACACATAAAAGACATAAAAAAGACAAAACCCAAATCAAATTTGCCATACACATACAAATCACAACAATAACCGGCCTCGTTACGATGTACAGAAGTGCCGTGCCGCATTGAACTCACTGTATTACGGCCACAAGTGTTTACTGAAGAATATGTAGGCCTAGCATTACAGTAAATCGTTTTAATTCTATAACAGTACAACTACAATGTAATTCAGGCACATGGCAATCATCAGTGATTACTTACCAAAAGTCGCAACTCCACAGTTTTATATATTTAAGTAAAACTTTGTACCTAGGTCTTCTACTTATTTCATTTTGGGGGCTTATTGAATGATAACAATAAGAGAAGAGATGATTACAATAGGCGGCTCGATTAGATTTATACGATTCAGTGTCTATCTTTAAGTGAACTATAGTAATAACGGAATGATAACATTAAGCGTGATCACACTATGCGGCAGCTAGTTATATTATTAGACTTTTAAAAATTAATTACTTATAAGTAATATTAAACACAACTTTTAAAAATATATTATTTTGCTCTTCTTCGTATTTTACATCCATCGAGAGGCCCATTTATATTTTTTGTACGTTAAATCGTTAATTCAACATTTGATATTTTCCACATGTGAACTAATTAAATTTTATGCTAACAAAACTAAACAGCAGTATTATAAATGATAATAAACTGTTTGAAAATGTGTAGAATGTTAAGTAACTACTTTGGAAAGCCTATACTTATTGTTTTTCAAACAAAAACTTATTTTATGAATGGTTTGTAAAAGAAAATTATTAAGCTAACAGCTTGAATATAACTAAACAAAAATTAACCCGACCTTAAAGTATGTCATTCAAACATTAGTGTCTTCAAAGTGCTCTACTACTGTAAAAAAAACATTAGTGTAGGATACACAAATCGTGATATATTGTGAACAGTTTGCCTTCCTTACGGTAGGGCACAAAATCGCGATACTTTCGTGATATATTGTTTGCCTTCCTTACGGTAGGGCACAAAATCACGATACTTTCGTGAAAATGACGTAAAAGTATGGCGAACAGTTTCCCTTCTTTATGGTTCGTGATACTTTCGTGAAAATGATGTAAAGTATGGCAAATAATTCGACTTCGTCGTGGCAGGGCACAAAATCGCGATACTTTCGTGAAAATTATGTAAAAGTATGGTGAACAGTTTCCATTCGTTATGGTTCGCGATACTTTAGTGAAAATGATGCAAAGGTATGGCAAATAGTTTGACTTCGTTGTGGCAGAGCTAAAATCGCGATCTTTCGTGCAGATGATGTAAACGTATGCTGCACAGTTTGCATTCGTTAGCGTAGAGCACAATATCGCGATACTTTCGTGCAGATGATGTAAACGTATGCCAAACAGGTTGCCTTCGTTAGGGTAGAGCACAATATCGCGATACTTTCGTGCAGATGATGTTAACGTATGCCGAACAGGTTGACTTCGTTAGGGTAGGGCACAATATCGCGATACTTTGGTGCAGATGATGTAAACGTATGCCGAACAGGTTGACTTCGTTAGGGTAGGGCACAATATCGCGATACTTTCGTGCAGATGATGTTAACGTATGCCGAACAGGTTGACTTCGTTAGGGTAGGGCACAATATCGCGATACTTTGGTGCAGATGATGTAAACGTATGCCGAACAGGTTGACTTCGTTAGGGTAGGGCACAATATCGCGATACTTTGGTGCAGATGATGTAAACGTATGCCGAACAGGTTGACTTCGTTAGTGTAGAGCACAATATCGTGATACTTTGGTGCAGATGATGTAAACGTATGCCGAACAGATTGACTTCGTTAGGGTAGGGCACAATATCGCGATACTTTGGTGCAGATGATGTAAACGTATGCTGAACAGGTTGACTTCGTTAGGGTAGGGCACAATATCGCGATACTTGCGTGCAGATGATGTAAACGTGTGCCAAACAGGTTGCATTCGTTAGGGTAGGGCACAATATCGCGATACTTGCGTGCAGATGATGTAAACGTATGCCAAACAGGTTGCATTCGTTAGGGTAGAGCACAATATCGCGATACTTGCGTGCAGATGATGTAAACGTATGCCGAACAGGTTGACTTCGTTAGGGTAGGGCACAATATCGCGATACTTGCGTGCAGATGATGTAAACGTACGCCGAACAGGTTGACTTCGTTAGGGTAGGGCACAATATCGCGATACTTTGGTGCAGATGATATAAACGTATGCCGAACAGGTTGACTTCGTTAGGGTAGGGCACAATATCGCGATACTTTCGTGCAGATGATGTTAACGTATGCCGAACAGGTTGACTTCGTTAGGGTAGGGCACAATATCGCGATACTTTGGTGCAGATGATGTAAACGTATGCCGAACAGGTTGACTTCGTTAGGGTAGGGCACAATATCGCGATACTTTGGTGCAGATGATGTAAACGTATGCCGAACAGGTTGACTTCGTTAGGGTAGAGCACAATATCGTGATACTTTGGTGCAGATGATGTAAACGTATGCCGAACAGATTGACTTCGTTAGGGTAGGGCACAATATCGCGATACTTTGGTGCAGATGATGTAAACGTATGCTGAACAGGTTGACTTCGTTAGGGTAGGGCACAATATCGCGATACTTGCGTGCAGATGATGTAAACGTGTGCCAAACAGGTTGCATTCGTTAGGGTAGGGCACAATATCGCGATACTTGCGTGCAGATGATGTAAACGTGTGCCAAACAGGTTGCATTCGTTAGGGTAGGGCACAATATCGCGATACTTGCGTGCAGATGATGTAAACGTATGCCAAACACGTTGCATTCGTTAGGGTAGAGCACAATATCGCGATACTTGCGTGCAGATGATGTAAACGTATGCCGAACAGGTTGACTTCGTTAGGGTAGGGCACAATATCGCGATACTTGCGTGCAGATGATGTAAACGTACGCCGAACAGGTTGACTTCGTTAGGGTAGGGCACAATATCGCGATACTTGCGTGCAGATGATGTAAACGTATGCCAAACAGGTTGACTTCGTTAGGGTAGGGCACAATATCGCGATACTTTGGTGTAGATGATGTAAACGTACGCCGAACAGGTTGCCTTCGTTAGGGTAGTGCACAATATCGCGATACTTGCGTTAAGGGGATGCATACTAAACATTTTGCTTTCATCACATTAAACACAAGAATGTGATATCTCATGAAGGTTATGTATGATAAACACTTCCTTATAGAAGGGCTCACAAAACGCTAAACTTTCTTAAAGAGAGCCTCGAGAAGTACGGATGTTAAAAAGGTATTCGTTTCAAAGAGTCTTTAAAAAAAAAATTAACTGTATTCATAAGTTCGTGAAATTTGTAAGATAACAAATGGTCAACCTTTATTTCTGGTAAAATTTGAGATGCAGATTTTGAGCAAACCTAATAATTTAGTAACGCACATCAACTGTCAATCAATAAAACTTTTTCTTGTATGCCTTTCAGTGACAAAAGTATCATTATTAGTGAGTAAAACAATAATTCTATAACTTTTACCGTCTGATCATGAAAGTCGGAAACCGTCTAATGCTACGTATGCAGTTGTAATAATTATCTATGAGCGTATGCAGTAGTGCTAATTAGAGCTCATGAAAGGAAGATTGCTGTCAAAACGCATATGACTGTCGTGAACGTTTTATTGAGATTAAATAACTTAATTTACTATTTAAATTTTTTTCTGAATTAAAGTAATTTAAACAATATTTATTCTTTGTTTAAACTACAGTACTACTAAATAATCAACAGTTGCTATTCTTAAAGCTTATAATGATATGAATAATTTTATTCTGTAATATAACTTGCAGTTTTAGTTTTCTTTGGATTTTAAATGTAATAATTACAGTATCATTTAATAACTTTGCTAGGAGAGGGTAGAGTACCACCTGCCCCCCCCCCCTACTGGCACGCGACCGTCAACGGCTTTTTAACGGCTGGGTCTAACAGCTGCTTCTATGCCATAGTGTGAATACATTGGGTAAACCAAGCTTAATTTAGATAACATTTCTAGAGAAAGTGCTCGTTATTTCTAAAAAATGTTTCATCAAATACATTTTTAATGGTGATGAAACAGGAATGTTTTGGTTTTTAATTTTTGAGTGAAATTCTTGCCTATCTAGATTTTTCTCCCCAAAAATTCAACTAAAATAATAACCAGAACATTAATACGCACAATCAGGTATTTTATAAATCAAACACGTTTCAACGACAAAATCGTAATCTTCAGTAAAAATAGCTACAGTTCTAATGCAGTTTAAATATAATGTATATTAAACATAGGTCAGAATTGGATGACAATGCATATTCACTTGGTTTCTTGTCTCTATATTTGTTCAAACAACAGTTGTTTAAGCAAATTGAATTTGTGTGATGAGCTGAAGACTTGGAATTTCAAATATATGTCAGAACTGAATAATAACCTGATATCCTTCTGTCCCTTGTCCACAAGATTGTTTAAGCAGTATTTCTTTAAACAAATTAAATTTTATTGACGAGCTACAGGCTTGACATTTACATACAGGTCAGGACTAGAACATTCACTCACTTCAAGTTTGTTCAAACATGATTTGTTTAAAGAAATTAGATTCGCTTGTGTACACGTGTGCTGTGTATGTCCGTGTCAGAGTCTCATCAGTAGATACAAAATCGATTGAAATTTTTATAACGGATTAAAATGTATAAAATAATTTGTCTTGTCCGTTCTTCAGTTTAGAAGAATTGTTAGTGGCTGTGGTATATCCATTGTATATTTGGAAATAAAAACGTGGGGGCGCAGCCCGTAAACAAAACAAGTAGATAATTCGGATGAATTAACAGCTGATTTCAGTGAATTGGAAATGGGACTCACTGTAATTGAATTCATTCAATCCTCCTTAACAATCATTAATTACTCCACGTTTTTCGTCAAAAGTATTACAAACATATCCGTAGCCACTAACAATTCTCCCTGAAAATTGTAGAAGGGCCATGAAAAATATTTTATACTTTTTGGTCCGTTTTAAAAACACAATGTATTAAAAAATATATCTAATTTGTTGTGTTCTTGTTATTAATTTTCACGTATTCTCGTCCACAAGTCAAACTCAAATCTTATATTTTTTTAAAAAATATTAAATTCGTATTAATTTTCTATACATTTTATTTACCTTAGTTTTTAAGCTTAATCGCTCTACAAGTTTTGTTTAGTATTTCTATTTGTAGCTTTAGACGATCTGTCAGTATGACTTCTCACCTACGAAGTGTAAGAGAGAAACTTGGATATAGATAAGGACATTAAACCCCTTGATACAGCTACAGAAGAGATATAATGGCATCACGTACCTGATGTAAACCTACTCTCTATTGAGGTCATAAAGTGGAGTCAACCCGTCATTCCATCTTGTAAGGAAAAGGATAAAAAGGGTGGATGAAATTAGGTGTGACTAAAGAAAGGACAAAAGAATCCCTTGGCATAGCGAGGGCGTGGTCTGTCACCTGAAGTAAACCTACTCTCTATTGAGGTCATAAAGAGGAGTTAATCCGAATACATTCTGAATATCTAACATGTTTTAAAAAGTGGTAGTAGCCTACACGAGAAATCTTGTGCGGTCTCTCAATGCCAAGTGCACGGTTACATTGTCCGCACTATACCTAGATAGTTTTTCCTTTTAATATAATGACCAATGATACTTCTCCTGTAAATAAAAAAAAAAAAAAAAAAAAAAAAAAATAGTAAGAAGTTAAGTGAACTAAAAGTAGTTTATTCACTACTTTAGACCGAGAAAAGTCTATTGGAATCTATCACTGCTTCAGGCTTGCCAAATATTTTATATCCTACATATTATATAATATACAGAAATGTTACTTTGTAAAACATTGTTATTATTATATTCCTCACTAACATGCTTCCGTTTACGCTTTTCCCGTGTTTTCTCGTGTTTTTATAAATAGGGAGAAGTTGTCCATAAACTTGGATCTTTATATTAAATTCAAAATGTTTGAATGTTTTATATTGTTTATAATTGCGTGTAAATGTTTCGGTTTGTAGATACGTTTGTGAAAATACGGATTGTAGAGATCAGGTCTTGGTTGAGTCTTACAAATAGGCAGATTTGTATATTTTATTCTGTTCGTTTTCATGAATTTAGTTATTCATAATTAGGTTATATAAAATTGGTCGGTTTGTTCATACGTTTGTGCAGAAATGATTTGTTGAGCAAATTTTAGTTTGAGTGTTACTACGAAGCAGGTTTGTATATTTTATACTGTTTGTTTCCGTGAATTTAGTTATTCCTAATTAAGTTATATGAAATGTGTAGATTTATTCAATAACATTGTGTAGAGATGAGGTATTGGGCAAAGTTTGGTTTTGTGTTACTACGAGCAGATTTGTATATTTTATTCTGTTCGTATCCGTGAATTTAGTTACTGTGTTCATAATTAGGTTGTATAATATTTGTAGGTATGTTCATACGTTTTTGCAGAGATTAGGTGTTGAGTAAAGTTTGGTTGAATGTTATTGCGTAGCAGATTTGTATATTTTATTCTGTTCGTATCCGTGAATTTAGTTACTGTGTTCATAATTAGGTTGTATAATATTTGTAGGTATGTTCATACGTTTTTGCAGAGATTAGGTGTTGAGTAAAGTTTGGTTGAATGTTATTGCGTAGCAGATTTGTATATTTTATTCTGTTCGTATCCGTGAATTTAGTTACTGTGTTCATAATTAGGTTGTATAATATTTGTAGGTATGTTCATACGTTTTTGCAGAGATTAGGTGTTGAGTAAAGTTTGGTTGAATGTTATTGCGTAGCAGATTTGTATATTTTATTCTGTTCGTATCCGTGAATTTAGTTACTGTATTCATAATTAGGTTGTATAATATTTGTAGGTATGTTCATACGTTTTGCAGAGATTAGGTGTTGAGTAAAGTTTGGTTGAATGTTATTGCGTAGCAGATTTGTATATTTTATTCTGTTCGTATCCGTGAATTTAGTTACTGTATTCATAATTAGGTTGTATAATATTTGTAGGTATATTCATACGTTTTGCAGAGATTAGGTGTTGAGTAAAGTTTGGTTGAATGTTATTGCGTAGCAGATTTGTATATTTTATTCTGTTCGTATCCGTGAATTTAGTTACTGTATTCATAATTAGGTTGTATAATATTTGTAGGTATGTTCATACGTTTTGCAGAGATTAGGTGTTGAGTAAAGTTTGGTTGAATGTTATTGCGTAGCAGATTTGTATATTTTATTTTGTTCGTATCCGTGAATTTAGTTACTGTATTCATAATTAGGCTGTATAATATTTGTAGGTACGTTCATACGTTTTTGCAGAGATTAGGTGTTGAGTAAAGTTTGGTTGAATGTTATTGCGTAGCAGATTTGTATATTTTATTCTGTTCGTATCCGTGAATTTAGTTACTGTATTCATAATTAGGTTGTATAATATTTGTAGGTATGTTCATACGTTTTTGCAGAGATTAGGTGTTGAGTAAAGTTTGGTTGAATGTTATTGCGTAGCAGATTTGTATATTTTATTCTGTTCGTATCCGTGAATTTAGTTACTGTATTCATAATTAGGTTGTATAATATTTGTAGGTATGTTCATACGTTTTGCAGAGATTAGGTGTTGAGTAAAGTTTGGTTGAATGTTATTGCGTAGCAGATTTGTATATTTTATTCTGTTCGTATCCGTGAATTTAGTTACTGTATTCATAATTAGGTTGTATAATATTTGTAGGTATGTTCATAAATTTTTGCAGAGATTAGGTGTTGAGTAAAGTTTGGTTGAATGTTATTGCGTAGCAGATTTGTATATTTTATTCTGTTCGTATCCGTGAATTTAGTTACTGTATTCATAATTAGGTTGTATAATATTTGTAGGTATGTTCATACGTTTTGCAGAGATTAGGTGTTGAGTAAAGTTTGGTTGAATGTTATTGCGTAGCAGATTTGTATATTTTATTCTGTTCGTATCCGTGAATTTAGTTACTGTATTCATAATTAGGTTGTATAATATTTGTAGGTATGTTCATACGTTTTGCAGAGATTAGGTGTTGAGTAAAGTTTGGTTGAATGTTATTGCGTAGCAGATTTGTATATTTTATTCTGTTCGTATCCGTGAATTTAGTTACTGTATTCATAATTAGGTTGTATAATATTTGTAGGTATGTTCATACGTTTTGCAGAGATTAGGTGTTGAGTAAAGTTTGGTTGAATGTTATTGCGTAGCAGATTTGTATATTTTATTTTGTTCGTATCCGTGAATTTAGTTACTGTATTCATAATTAGGTTGTATAATATTTGTAGGTACGTTCATACGTTTTTGCAGAGATTAGGTGTTGAGTAAAGTTTGGTTGAATGTTATTGCGTAGCAGATTTGTATATTTTATTCTGTTCGTATCCGTGAATTTAGTTACTGTATTCATAATTAGGTTGTATAATATTTGTAGGTATGTTCATACGTTTTGCAGAGATTAGGTGTTGAGTAAAGTTTGGTTGAATGTTATTGCGTAGCAGATTTGTATATTTTATTCTGTTCGTATCCGTGAATTTAGTTACTGTATTCATAATTAGGTTGTATAATATTTGTAGGTATGTTCATACGTTTTGCAGAGATTAGGTGTTGAGTAAAGTTTGGTTGAATGTTATTGCGTAGCAGATTTGTATATTTTATTTTGTTCGTATCCGTGAATTTAGTTACTGTATTCATAATTAGGTTGTATAATATTTGTAGGTACGTTCATACGTTTTTGCAGAGATTAGGTGTTGAGTAAAGTTTGGTTGAATGTTATTGCGTAGCAGATTTGTATATTTTATTCTGTTCGTATCCGTGAATTTAGTTACTGTATTCATAATTAGGTTGTATAATATTTGTAGGTATGTTCATACGTTTTTGCAGAGATTAGGTGTTGAGTAAAGTTTGGTTGAATGTTATTGCGTAGCAGATTTGTATATTTTATTCTGTTCGTATCCGTGAATTTAGTTACTGTATTCATAATTAGGTTGTATAATATTTGTAGGTATGTTCATACGTTTTGCAGAGATTAGGTGTTGAGTAAAGTTTGGTTGAATGTTATTGCGTAGCAGATTTGTATATTTTATTCTGTTCGTATCCGTGAATTTAGTTACTGTATTCATAATTAGGTTGTATAATATTTGTAGGTATGTTCATACGTTTTTGCAGAGATTAGGTGTTGAGTAAAGTTTGGTTGAATGTTATTGCGTAGCAGATTTGTATATTTTATTCTGTTCGTATCCGTGAATTTAGTTACTGTGTTCATAATTAGGTTGTATAATATTTGTAGGTATGTTCATACGTTTTGCAGAGATTAGGTGTTGAGTAAAGTTTGGTTGAATGTTATTGCGTAGCAGATTTGTATATTTTATTTTGTTCGTATCCGTGAATTTAGTTACTGTATTCATAATTAGGTTGTATAATATTTGTAGGTACGTTCATACGTTTTTGCAGAGATTAGGTGTTGAGTAAAGTTTGGTTGAATGTTATTGCGTAGCAGATTTGTATATTTTATTCTGTTCGTATCCCTGAATTTAGTTACTGTATTCATAATTAGGTTGTATAATATTTGTAGGTATGTTCATACGTTTTAGCAGAGATTAGGTGTTGAGTAAAGTTTGGTTGAATGTTATTGCGTAGCAGATTTGTATATTTTATTCTGTTCGTATCCGTGAATTTAGTTACTGTATTCATAATTAGGTTGTATAATATTTGTAGGTATGTTCATACGTTTTGCAGAGATTAGGTGTTGAGTAAAGTTTGGTTGAATGTTATTGCGTAGCAGATTTGTATATTTTATTCTGTTCGTATCCGTGAATTTAGTTACTGTATTCATAATTAGGTTGTATAATATTTGTAGGTATGTTCATACGTTTTTGCAGAGATTAGGTGTTGAGTAAAGTTTGGTTGAATGTTATTGCGTAGCAGATTTGTATATTTTATTCTGTTCGTATCCGTGAATTTAGTTACTGTATTCATAATTAGGTTGTATAATATTTGTAGGTATGTTCATACGTTTTGCAGAGATTAGGTGTTGAGTAAAGTTTGGTTGAATGTTATTGCGTAGCAGATTTGTATATTTTATTCTGTTCGTATCCGTGAATTTAGTTACTGTATTCATAATTAGGTTGTATAATATTTGTAGGTATGTTCATACGTTTTGCAGAGATTAGGTGTTGAGTAAAGTTTGGTTGAATGTTATTGCGTAGCAGATTTGTATATTTTATTCTGTTCGTATCCGTGAATTTATTTACTGTATTCATAATTAGGTTGTATAATATTTGTAGGTATGTTCATACGTTTTGCAGAGATTAGGTGTTGAGTAAAGTTTGGTTGAATGTTATTGCGTAGCAGATTTGTATATTTTATTCTGTGCGTATCCGTGAATTTAGTTACTGTATTCATAATTAGGTTGTATAATATTTGTAGGTATGTTCATACGTTTTGCAGAGATTAGGTGTTGAGTAAAGTTTGGTTGAATGTTATTGCGTAGCAGATTTGTATATTATTATTTGTATATCCGTGAATTTATTTACTGTTTTCATAATTAGGTTGTATAATATTTGTAGGTATGTTCATACGTTTTTGCAGAGATTAGGTGTTGAGTAAAGTTCGGTTGAATGTTATTGCGTAGCAGATTTGTATATTTTATTCTATTCGTATCCGTGAATTTATTTACTGTATTCATAATTAGGTTGTATAATATTTGTAGGTATGTTCATACGTTTTTGCAGAGATTAGGTGTTGAGTAAAGTTTGGTTGAATGTTATTGCGTAGCAGATTTGTATATTTTATTCTGTTCGTATCCGTGAATTTAGTTACTGTGTTCATAATTAGGTTGTATAATATTTGTAGGTATGTTCATACGTTTTTGCAGAGATTAGGTGTTGAGTAAAGTTTGGTTGAATGTTATTGCGTAGCAGATTTGTATATTTTATTCTGTTCGTATCCGTGAATTTAGTTACTGTGTTCATAATTAGGTTGTATAATATTTGTAGGTATGTTCATACGTTTTTGCAGAGATTAGGTGTTGAGTAAAGTTTGGTTGAATGTTATTGCGTAGCAGATTTGTATATTTTATTCTGTTCGTATCCGTGAATTTATTTACTGTATTCATAATTAGGTTGTATAATATTTGTAGGTATGTTCATACGTTTTTGCAGAGATTAGGCGTTGAGTAAAGTTTGGTTGAATGTTATTGCGTAGCAGATTTGTATATTTTATTTTGTTCGTATCCGTGAATTTAGTTACTGTGTTCATAATTAGGTTGTATAATATTTGTAGGTATGTTCATACGTTTTTGCAGAGATTAGGTGTTGAGTAAAGTTTGGTTGAATGTTATTGCGTAGCAGATTTGTATATTTTATTCTGTTCGTATCCGTGAATTTAGTTACTGTGTTCATAATTAGGTTGTATAATATTTGTAGGTATGTTCATACGTTTTTGCAGAGATTAGGTGTTGAGTAAAGTTTGGTTGAATGTTATTGCGTAGCAGATTTGTATATTTTATTCTGTTCGTATCCGTGAATTTATTTACTGTATTCATAATTAGGTTGTATAATATTTGTAGGTATGTTCATACGTTTTTGCAGAGATTAGGTGTTGAGTAAAGTTTGGTTGAATGTTATTGCGTAGCAGATTTGTATATTTTATTCTGTTCGTATCCGTGAATTTAGTTACTGTGTTCATAATTAGGTTGTATAATATTTGTAGGTATGTTCATACGTTTTTGCAGAGATTAGGTGTTGAGTAAAGTTTGGTTGAATGTTATTGCGTAGCAGATTTGTATATTTTATTCTGTTCGTATCCGTGAATTTAGTTACTGTGTTCATAATTAGGTTGTATAATATTTGTAGGTATGTTCATACGTTTTTGCAGAGATTAGGTGTTGAGTAAAGTTTGGTTGAATGTTATTGCGTAGCAGATTTGTATATTTTATTCTGTTCGTATCCGTGAATTTATTTACTGTATTCATAAATAGGTTGTATAATATTAGTAGGTATGTTCATACGTCTTCGCAGAGATGAGGTGTTGAACAAGGTTTGGTTGAGTGTTACTACGAAGCAAATTTGTATATTTTATAGGCCTACCGTTCGTTTCCGTGAATTTAGTTATTTCTAATTAGGTTATATAACTAGGTATATAGTTTTTTCTTAATTCGTTTTAATAAAATTTGTAGGTTTGTTCATAGGGTGTAGTCATGAGGTGTTGAACAAAATTTAGTTGCAAAGTTTTAACTTTTTACTTTGTTCGTTTCTGTGAAGTTTCTTAATCTTACTTAGTTATATAAAATTGTAGATTTGTTAGAATATTGCGGAGTTAAGGTTTGTGGAGATATTTTGAGCAAAGTTTGTGTTACTATGAGGTAGAATTTTATATTTTAATGCGTATTTTGTTGTAATTCAATTTTGTTGGAATCATGCAATAATATAAAATATAATTGCGCTTTTTTAATTTTAAATTTACTCTTTGGAGTATCTGACACGCTAGGTTTACGTATTCTTTTATTATGGTATTTATTGTTTTTGTTTTGTAATCAGAATGGGTATAGTATGTGAGTATATACTAGCCTAAGCAAACCTTGCTTAGTATTACCTCACACTATGCTGGACGCACGCGGGCTGTCAGATTTACCCCCTCTATTCAGTTCAGCAGTCCTTTAGCCAAGGGGAGGAGAAATGATTGTCGGTTAACTGTTGATATGACTTAGTACCTTGTGTCGGTTGCTGTATGTGTGTTGTGCGTTTGATGCGTACGGTTGTGATCTTTTACAAACGTGTAAATATTAATTTGTTTTACAAACATTTTTACTTGGTGAAATAATGGAATCTCATTCTACGGGCTACAACAACGCGGCCTACTGCAACGAGTCTTATAATGAAACGTTCTTGGACGATGAAACATGTTTTCAGAATTATATCGATGAAAATGACCGTGTACAATCGGCCTTCGAGCAACGATTACGACTTGATAATGCCATCGAGAAAGGTGCAAGAAGAAGACTTAGTGAATCCTTTTCAGTCAGTGATTGTTCAAGGACTAAAATGTACGACTATTTACCCACAAGTAACAATAATAGAAGTAGACTAAGTGAATCGTTCTCGATTAGTAAAAATTGTAGACATGAAATGGACGAGTCTTTTACGTTAAGCGACTGTTCAAGAAATAATTTAAATGAGTTTTTTTCAAATAATAATGATCATAAAAGTAGATTAAACGAATCTTTCTCTGCCGGTAACGTTCCAAGACATAGATATGAATCAGTTTCTACGCATAATACCCCAAAAAAATCCAGTCGCAGGGAAAGATCCAGCAGCGCCCCGGGTCGAAGAAGCACGATGGAAGTGTTTGCGCCTATGGTAGCTCAATGTCAAGGAACTCCAAATATCAGACGATCTAGATCGACGGTAAGACTGCCCAGAGATAGCAGCGCTCTATCTCCGACAATTCAACGCCGGCCTTCGAGATCCGTTCTGACAACTCAGCCCAGACCGATGGTACCGAACGTCGTAGCCATTAGACCAGAAAGATTACACTCGTTTGACATTTACTGCGAACAGGGGGTAGCGGAAACGTCTTCACTTTCTTCAGAACTGAAAAGACGAGTGACGCCGATGAGGAAACCTTCTTCGAATCTCGCCGTCATCCCACCCAACTGTAGGAATATCAACAAGTCGGCTGTTCCGTTATTGGCTAATTCTCCCACTAAATTTCAAACTTGTGAATTTGGAGACAGATCGCCGACGAAAGCGTCGTGGTTACACCTACCCCAAAATAAAAAACCTGAATCCTTATGGCTTGCAGGAATGATATTACTAATAACTGGATTTGCGATATGCGTCCTTTGTTTTTTTCTTCTTTCCAAGGTAATTCAAGATAACTTATTTACTCTAAAATAATCATTAGATTCAAACATAAATTATTACACTGTTTTAGTTCGGTATTGTTTTATTGGTAACAATAATAAACATACAAGTTTTAAAGCTAGTACAGTAATCTGTAAACACTCCCAAAAAAAGTGTTTCAGTTGCAATAGTAACTCGGAAATATTATTGTCTCAGTTACAATAGTAAAAATAGTATTTTTAAATTTATCACAGTACTCTGTAAACATTCTCTACTTGATCATTTACTCTTACAAAGCTCATTCAAGCATTAGGATAACAATAATAAATAACATGTATGTCACGTCACATAATTTAGGAGAGGGCAAACTCTTATTTTGTGAATTTTATATAGTCCAATACGTTCAGTTGAATCTTATTAATCACTTAAACAATAGTTTATGACTATCCGAACTTTAAATTTAGTAAATTTGTTAAAACTTACTGAGACAGAACGTTTTTGATCGCTATGTGCCGATCTTCATCAGTGTCTTCTGCTTGGAGATGTTGGTTTTAAATGTAGGTTTTCGAAAGTATCAAAGAGAATGTGTGATTTGTATTGTGTTTGTTGTTTAATATGTTTGTACTTTGTGTGTCTGTAAATTTCATATTGTTCTAGTGTGTGCTTATATAGTTTCATTGATTGAAAACTAGGTTTTAAGAGCATTCAATTTTTAATTTAAATACATCCTAGAGAAATATTTTTCTCTGGCTTTAATTATGAAAATGATAAACAAAATTAATCATTTTATTTATTATTAATCATTTTATTATTAATCATAGATTTATTTTTACATTAATAAAAACTTAAAAACGTACTTGCTACTTTTAAAAGCAATTCTCTAAACTTACGTGTTATTTTATTGTAACATTTTTTAACCTCAAGTTGTAGAAGTAAATAATACAGTTTACATGTACATATCACCTCATTCAGTCAGTAATGGTTTCTGGTTTGGAAGATTTATGTTGATATTTTGAGGGAAATGGAAGTTCATTTACATTCCCAAGCAGGGCAGCTTCAGAATTTGTTTTGGGGTAGGAACAGTGTATGGGAGTCGTGACTACTATCGCGCATCCTCCCACAGAAATTCTTTAGAATTTAAATGAGGGCATTTTTACTCTTATGACAAATAAATATAACAAGCTAAACAAAAGAGCGATTATTTGCTATTTTATTGTTGCTTGGGCATTCTAAATTTCGCTATAATATTATGAGCATTTCTTTTGATCTTAGATAGATAACATTTATCTTTTTAAACTATTGACAATTAAGAAGAATTTTTACAAATAAATTTAAAATGTTGGGTAGACCTAGGCCTACTTGCTGGAGCCACTACTGCTCCTAAGGGAAAACTTGAAAAATTAAATATTATTATATGCCTTTCTAAAGCTTAAATTGGACACACGTTCTTAGAATGAAATTTTTTATATAGGCTAATGACAGGTCACAGACAATTAGCTCATGCTTTTTTTAGGAGCATGAAAAAAACATAAATTAATTGTCTGTGACCTGTCATTAGCCTATATACAAAATTAATAGTTATTAGCAGACATTAAATAAAAATATTAGTTGGGACTTTAATCAAAATACATTCCAAATTTAAGGAGTACTGTAAGAACATTATATTCAAGTACATCTCCTTAGTGGTATTTATTTAGGAAATCAGGTGAAAGACTTGCAACAAATAACAAGGTTTAAAGCAAACTTTAAATTTTCAGTTCCTCAAACCATATTTACACAAAAAAGTTTTGCATCTAAGAAACCTCTTTGAAAGTTTGTTAAAAACTACAACCATTGCAAATCATTTTCACATGGATATAATTCTTAGCTAGTCCATGGGTGCTTTTTGTAAGTTTTATTTCTAAAATATACAACCATTTAAAATTTACACACAACAAAGTATTTTACTGACATTGTACTTGCATATTTATTAACTGCTCAAGGTTACTGTTAACTACTTATTATGCAAGAAACCTATCTTGAAATCGTAATACTGTATTTCAATTTTCTTATGAGAGTTTGTAGTTAATATGAAATATACAATATCAAGAGCACAGAGGTACAATATATTAAAATACAAATATTGGAAAAAACCCCAATATTACAAAAATAATCAAAAGTAACTCATAATACAAGTGGTCTAAATTCAATGACCATGTCTTCATCATTAGAGGTCCTTATTACAATTTATAATACAATAAATTACAAATTAGATTGGCCTATATTGTACTCAATGTTGTATTATTGTATTTTGTAATACAACCCTCTAATAATGATGACATGGTTATCAAAATTTACATAAGGGTTTAATCATAGGTAACTTGTATTATTAGTTATTTTTGTGTATTGGGATTTTTTCACAATATTTTTATTTTAATATGAAATAGTATTACAAAACTGCAATTTTAGCAAAACAGAACAAAAAGAACCTTTACAATCCTTCTAGGAGCTGACATTATCCCAAGTTCCCCTTGCTGTGCCTCTTACCTCAATAACAAATTTAGTTTCTTAGAACAAAATAAGATATTATTAACACTTGTTGTATAACAATTGATATAGGGGTTTTTTTAAACAGCATATTAGATGTTTTTCTAACTTGCTGGTATCTTTCAAATTCTTAAAAACCATGTTTTATAAGCTATATACAATAGCAAAGATTAGTAGAATTTACACCTTGGAGGTTTACAAAGAAAAAGTATGTATAAATAAAACCCATTTAATTGGAAAAAATTAGTTTAGAAGTTTATAAGTTTTTTTGTCATACAAAAATAAACTAAGTAATTAAATTTATTTTATAGCTAGCGCTGGGTTTTAAAATAACAGACCAAAAGCAAAGATTGAACTTTAAAATATTGATCTAGTATTAAAAGTTCAACTTAATTAAGCTTTGGTTTCAAATATTATGTTTAAAAAAATACGGTTTTCATTGATAAAACTGAGTTTGCCTTATTTAATAAAGATCATAGAAACGTGACGTCTGGATATTAAAATAACTGCAAAACACTTTTAATGTATAGATTTCCTTAATAAAGTAACAAAAAAAAAATTGTACGCTGTAATTGAATTTAACATTAGTTTACCAAAGAAAATAAGGTCAGTGTATTAAACTGATTTTTAATCAGATAACCATTTAAAATTTGCACATATTTTAAAGAAGTTAATCTATTTTTATTAATGCTCTGCACAGTTTTTTCTCAGTTTTGTTTGTATTTTAATCACTTTAGACAAAAATTTTGCTTTACAAAATGGATTTTCATTTAAAACAGGCAACCAACCCTGTTTTAATTAGTCTTTTATAATGACGTTCTACTGTACTGAGTAAAATATTTTATTAAACATTTGTTTATTTAAATTGTTAAATTTTTATTATGGCCAATATTTTTAAGTTTTAGTTATACTGTTAGCTTTTGCATTACTTCAACACTAAAATTTAAAACCTCATCATTGTTATTGCTGCAACTAAGAGTGCGAACAGAACAAGTGGGTCGCATTAGATGAGTAGCTTGAATCAGTCAAGAGTGATTCGACAATGGTCAAGTGACCGAAAGGTGTCTAATCACAATAATGTAAAATTATTGCACTTAGTGGTAGATGAAAGTATTTACAATAGTAATATATCAACTTCATATATATATATATATATATATATATATATATATATATATATATATATATATATATACATAATGTAAAATTATTGCACTTAGTGGTAGATGAAAGTATTTACAATAGTAATATATCAACTTCTATATATATATATATATATATAGAATATCAAAAGTGTTTTCCTGTTAGAATATTTTTAAGATCAAATAATATACACAAATACAGGAATATTTAATTTATTGAATAATAAACTCAAAGCTTTTTGTTGGTTTACATTACCAACATCTTCAGGAGTTACAATATTAAGAATGATAAAACAAACATGTTTGTAGTGTTAGTTTTAATATTTTTTGTATATTGAGCCATAGTTTGTCAACTATTGTAGTGTTCTATCCATTTGTATATGCTAAATATTTAATGGTGTCTAGTTCTTTGTTTGTGTATTCTGTGGTCATTGGGACTTCTATAAGTCTATGGAGCATGGATCTGAATGCAGCATGTTTGTGTTGGATAGGGTGGTTTGAGGTGTTGTGGATAAGTGTGTCTGTCGTTTTGGGTTTCCTGTGCTTTCCATAACTTCATAAATGATTTCTGTAACGTTACTTCATAACAAGTTATAGCAAGTCAAAATTTATTACTATGATCAATTTTGTAATTTTGATAACAATTATTATATTGAACATAAAATTTATAGGTATTTATGAAAAATTAAAATTCAATTACGAGATATTAGAGTAGTTTATTTTTTATCTTGAGTTTACAATATTTTATTCACTCAGTATATATATATATATATATATATATATATATGTGTGTGTGTGTGTATATATATATATGAAGTTAATATATTACTATGTGAGTAATTTTATCCACCATTAAGTGCAATAATTTTACCTTGAGTGATGAGGCACCTTTCGGTCGTTGACCATTGTCGAATCACTGATTTTTCTCTCGAGAGAAAATCAGTGATTCGACAATGGTCAACGACCGAAAGGTGCCTCATCACTCAAGGTAAAATTATTGCACTTAATGGTGGGGATAAAATTACTCACATAGTAATATATTAACTTCATAAAGTCAGTGCAACGGAAAAACAATGGATAATGTTAAATATCAAGAATATATATACATATATATATATATATATATATATATATATTGCATTGGTCCAAATGTACTAATTGTTTATCATTAGTGAAATTAACATTTTTTTTTAAGAATCCTATCCTAGCTGGATACTCTGTATTTAGATTTCAGTACAACTATTTCGTAATGTTTTACAATATAGTACTGTGTTTTATTGAAAAACTTTGAGTATATCATAATTGTGCATAACTATATCATGTTTGCGTATTTCAACTGCTGTGAGCTTGTTTTCTTTAGTAAACCTATATTTTTTATAACAAAACTTTCCTAATTACTTTGTACAATTTTGTGTATTGGTGTATGTAGCTTATGTTTCTTTTTTTAAATTTTAACCACTATTTATATTTTGTGATGGTTAAAATCACTTGTTTTTTCTGTTTAAAATATAGTTTAAAGAGAACTACCTCTGCGCCGTTAAAATATTAACATATAAAGCTAACTGAAAATTATTTAAATCATGGACTAAAACATAAAACAGAACATAAAGCATAAGTACTTTAACTTTAAAATAACAACTAAAATCTAATAATGCCATCAGCTGATCTTAAGACATGGGTTGTTTATTGCTATTGATTATAAGACCAAGTGAAATACTGGTTGCACTTGGCCCCTAAATGGAATTTTTTTTTTTTTTTTGTCTTTATTGTACAGCAAAGAAGTACTCAAGAAATTATGGAGGTTAGTTTTTTCCTGAAGTAGATGAAATTATGAAAGATATTGAAAAAAAAAATATTATACATGTAGAGTCATGTGACTATCACGAGTAATTTTTTGTTTGACTGTGATGGGTTCACTATTTTCTAAGAAAATGTAATATTCTTTGAAATTATTGACAAAAGATCAGTGTTTTTTGCAAGGTGTGTTAAGACATAAAGAAATTTTAGACACTACTTTTTCTAATAATAAGTTTGACAAATGACATGAGTTTAATAGCTATTGTAGATAAAGATTTCAATGCAGTATATGAGAACTAATTGAGTGTTTGTTTTTTTTCACCTTAAAACACAGAGAAATATGACAATTTAATAATAAATACACAAAAACCTCTTGACCATAAACTTTTTTTATAACTAGGGTAAAATAAAGAAAGTTTGTGGTTAAGAGGTTTTTGTGTATTTATTATTAAATTCAACCACAGTATATTCCTAATAAATAATGACAATTTAGCCTATAACTTTGAAATTTTATGTTAAAATAAAGGGGACTGGCAGAAAGTAGGTTTATTTCTAGTGAACAACTCTTCTGATTCAAGCCATGATTTTCTTTTACCCCCAAAAGCAGGTGACTTGTGCCCTTCTCATAGGCCTCACTTTACTGAAACATCCTTATCCTTCCTTCTACAGTGGGGTGTAACATGGAAACACTTCCTCATGACCCTGATAAAGAATATGCGTCCAATTCACCACGCATGATGCTATGAGTCTTTCCTATATCCTATAATAGCGAGTTTATGTCTCTGCCTAAATCCAATTTATTATGCATAACCATTTCCTTATTCTACATGGGTGATATTTGTCAAACTGAATCATCCTGTAAAATCACACAAAATATATATTGTGGAATTTTTTAATGAAATTTTCTAATATGTCACATATTGTCTTGTAAAACAATATCTTTGTTTTCTATACAAATTGTATATTTTTTTGTACATTAAACACAATAACATATAAATTTTGTTAACAGAAAAGGAGATCTCAGAGTTTTTTCCTGGAGTTAGGAGCAGTATCCGGATTTGTCAGTTTTGTGCTGGGTTTCCTTGGTTTCCGGTACAACAGTTACCGAGGAGAATGGCTTCCGAACCGTAACTATATGTCTGGTAAGACACTAAACTATGATTTTATAACTTTGGCGTTTCTGTATAAGCCCTATGCTTCAATGCATAGTTAGAGTATAAACTGAGTGGACTTGTATTTTATACCAAGGAACATTTGTTCTGAACACTGAATGGAAATAAATTTAACTACAGTAACTAAACATAGTGACAATAAAAACATACACAAAACTCACAAATTAATCATTTATTTACTCATACCATTTTCAATGTCAAAGTCATCATCATCAGTGAGTGTTACTACTACAAACTCTAACTTACAACTGTTAGTAACTTAGTAACACTCACTGATGATGATGGCTTTGTTATTGAAACGTGTATGAGTAAATAAATGATTAATTTGTGAGTTTTGTGTATGTTTTTAACATAACCTCACAAGCTAAGGTCAAAGAATATTTGTATAGTGACAATAGTTTTACCTTATGCAGATATAGCTGATTGATCGTAAGCTAGCGCTTGATTGATCTATAGGAAAACTGTATAGGCCTATTCAAAAACATATGTTTTTGTAGTGTGTGTTGCACCAAAGGCGCTGAGAAATTATAGATGTTGCGGTCGTTCAGAAAACTGCTATAAGTAATTTTTTTCAAACCTTCATGTCAATGATCTGGTAAATGTGACAAATAAAATAATATTTATAACGGCGTTTATATACTCATCTTCTGTCTTTCTAATGTGCTTACATTTTGTTTGCCTTCTAGTCTTCTGAAGTTATTGAAGAACATTTTTCTACGCATACTTATTGCACATCAGGTATTTTAAATGTAGTATTGTGCGAAGGAACATAATTCTTTACCAAGTCAAAACCTATATACGTAAAATATTAATTGGCTGCCAATTTACAAACACTATTAGAAAAACAATTAAAAAATAACAATCAGAACTTACTATAACAACTATCGCTATACACTAACTCACTTTACAACTGGGAAATGATGGCTTTTCTTCACGCAGTTTAAAATTGTCAACTGTTAAAAAATTTTTTGATGTAATCATCTTGAATTCACTGAATAAACTATAATTAAAAAATACTTAACTAAGTGAATAAGTAATGGTTTACTTGCTGACGCATTTCAAAACATTCGTTCCTTTTGAGTAGAGGGTTAGCTTCGTAAAAGGAACGAATGTTTTGAAACGCGTCAGCAAGTAAGCTATTACGTATTCACTTAGTCAAGTACTTTTTAATTACTGTTTAAAAATGCATCAAAGTTGACAGAATAAACTGGCCCGTGGTAACAGCCAAGCATGTTAAGGAACAGTCTTTTGCTTCTTATATCTCTCCTCCCTGCCTGTGCTCGCTCTTCACGGCCTCATGCTAGTTTACGAATGACCAGCTACACTATTAAGATACAGGATGGGCAATAATTCACTTTCTGGTTTTATGGGTGAATTGTAATAAAACCAAACTAGATAATAAAAACGTTTTTATTCCTGGAAATAACATTCAGTGCCATTTTGTTTGGCATCATCCTGGTGACAACCTTCAAGGCTAAACACACAAGGATTTGTATCATTTTTAATGGAATATGTTTCATAGAATTCATTACACATGTCAAAGAACATTTTTGTGAAGGTTTTCCAATAGTGACTTTACCTTTTTGGAATAGTATTTAATTTGTAGTGTGTTTGTTCAAATGATTTCATAATTCATCATTTTACAAAAAAAGTCATTTTTTATTTCTTAAAACCCCATCTAGAAGTAATTAATTTTGTTTTAATTTCTTAGCTTGGCACTTAATTTGTTACATTGATTTTATAACTTGTTTAAAAAAAATAATTATTTGTTTTAAAAATAAGTTCTTACAAAAGTGACTCATTTTGTTTTAATTTGTAGCTGATACTGGGTGCACTTAATTTCATCAAATATTAATATATAACTTCATGTTCCAGGATTTATAATACTGATTCTTTTAAACTTGCTACAATGTGGAGTGCTGGGTTTATTATCTACTGGTTGGAGAGATATTGGAAGCCCTGAAGAAGACATTGCGTCTGGTGCAATCGGAGGACTTGCTGTACTTACTTTATTATTATCACTTTTTGGATTGGGTGCCTCTATGTGTTGTAAAAATCCACCTCCTGATAACAGAGTAGCCCATTGTGCTCAAGGGTTTATCGTTTAATCAAATATTGATAAATTAGTTCCTATCATTCCACTGATAACAACTATTAATGTATATATAGTCGAAACCCAGTGGGAATACCTAATTAAGTGGCCATGGGCCATTTTCGAATTAAGATACAGCCAGAAGGGGAAATTAATTTCTTTCAAAGAAATGTAGCACAGGTGGTGTGCTGAGTATATGAGCTTAGTACATCTAAGAATGATATATAGATGTAAAAAATAAATGTGGTTAAGTGAATAAACTAAGTCAAGGTTTTACCCAGTAATTGAGGATGGTGACTTTTTAAGAATTTAAGACAAAACATGATTGAGCACATTATTTGTGCTCCATACTTCCTTAATTATACTTTAAAATTGAAATTTCAATATAATATATCAGTATGTAAACACTTGTTTTTAATTGCTACTACCTTACTTTTTGTTTAAATGAGGATGGTCTTTCAGGAGTGGTCTTCCATTTCAGGAGTAGAAAAACGTAAATTCTACCTTAAGCAAATGTTCACATACTAGTCTATGTTAGTGTGTAAGTGTAAACTAGTGGCTCAAATTGAAGGTGGAATACAAATTTTCAGTTTTGTTTGAAAATTTCAGTAGAGTTCTAACCCCCTGACTCTCCTGCTGGGTATGACCCTGAACTAAGTCTTACCATATGTGTAATTAAAGCCAGTGTTATTCTTTTGAAACAAGCAACTCCAAATGAAAAAATTTATCTGGAGCCATCAGAGAACGCTGTGTAGTAATGCACAAGCAAACATACGATCACCAATTAGGTTTCCTGTTCACTAATTACTCACGCTAAATACCTTTGCAAATATCATACACTATTTTGATTTTGAGAAATGTTTTAATAATAGACGATGGAGAACAGTATAAACAAATGTAAAAAACACACACTTATTTTAAAACTTATATTGCTCATAAGTTTATTAAATATATTATAATTAAAAGATACTTAACTAAGTGAATACGCAATGGACTTAATTACTGACGTGTTTCGAAACAATCGTTTTTTTATGAAGCAAAGCCTCTACTGGCGCCATCGAGTTAGGTACAAAGTTTGTCTGCTTAGCCGTTTGACGATGTTTATCTTTAATTTTCATGAGTATGTTGCCTTGTATGTTGGTAGCAGTTTTGTTGAGCGATGTAATTTATTGCATTGAGTTCATCGTCACAGTCTTTGCAAGTAATTTATACATCATATATATATATATATTTAGGTTAGTTTTGGTTGGTAAAGATTATTTAGATTTTTTGGACTAGGAGACTGACAGCCTTACCTTGGTAAGAATCCACTCTGTAGTCTTGAAATAGAAACACATAAAAGCACTTAACCAATGATATATTTCAACCACACAGTGGTCTTTGTCAATCAAAGAGAAAACACATAAATAAATATGAGAGAATGAAATAAAATAAATGTAAATATATATATATATATATATATATATATATATATATATATATATATATATACATCAAGAAACTTTAGTAAATATATTTTAGAAAGTTGTTTATATTGCATTTTATTTATATTTGTTTATCTGAATGTTGTGAGACAGAAAGAATTATGTTTGAAAATATTTCTCTTCACATAGTAGTGTTTTGTTATAATTTGATCACAAACTAGCATTACAAAACTCATAAGTAATTATTTGATTGAATAAGTGAAAACTATTAACTTACTTGTAGACAAGTTTCGAAACCGCCGTTTATTGACGAAGCTAACCCGCTATTCTGCTTCATCACTGAAACGGCAGTTTCAAAACGGATCAGCAAGTAAGTTAATAGTTTTCACTTGATTATTCAAATATTTATTTATGAATTATTTAGAAAATTCAAGATGATTACAAGCATCTTTATAACAAAACTTCTAATAAATAATTCTCCACTCTACATTTTTTTCATTATTCTTGAAATTTTTTAAGTAACTTTTTAATTTAGTTTAAAAAAATGTTTTTTTGTGATTAAAAAGATCACCTAGTAATGTTCGTAAAACTAGAATGTTTTTTTTTAATTTTTCCTTGATGAGGTGCTAAAGGACATTAGTCCAGGATTAGTGTTGTTTCTCGTTTACGCCACCAGGTGGTGTTCACCTGTTATTCTTTGTCAGCAGCTGCCACCTGGTATTGAGGTTACATTCTGTTTGTGACAATATCAAGTGAAGAAAAGTGTTTTGTTGATACAAAAAAAAGCGAAAAAAGGGTTTAGAAATTTATCGTCGTATAAAGCAAATAAAATACGAAGATTTTAGGTGTTGCAACTAAGGGCCCTAATGAAGTCTCTTCTTTCATATTACAGTATTTTGAATCAAATATGAGACATGTCAAGTCACGTCATATATTTTCCGATGGCTCAGGTGCACAGAATAAAAACCATACTATGATCCAACTAATGAGTGCGCTAACCGTCCTCAAGAAATTTGAAACAATTGAACTGTATTATCCTATTCGGGGCCATTCATCTTTGCCCTGCAATAAGGATTTTGCTGTATTAAAGAAAAAATTAAAAACATGTGATCGTATATTCACAATCAAAGAATATATTGAGACTATAGTGACTGCATCTGCAAAGGGTTCTTTTACTGTCATTGTGCCTGAGTCCATTGACATTATTGACTTTAAGAAATGGTGGCCTCGCCATTACAAAAGGGCTATGCTGTCTGTATAATCTTCTGGACGTGCTGTTCCAAAAGATGAAAAGGTAACTTAGAAACCTAGCCAGTTCATGCAGTACTCCTATAGCTGTGACACTTCAGGATTGTTAGTAGCTAGAAATTTTATTGATGGGATATTGCAGCATCGTTTCGACTGTTAAATTTCCGAGTTACAGAAGGAACTTTGCCGGCAGATCCAGCATACTCAGAAGGGATAAGAGCAGTAAAGTTTTAAAAAAATTGAAGATTTAAAAAAATTTAAAAATCACATTTCACATGGAGAGGATGAAGAAGAATTTTATAATAACATTTTCAAGTGGCCAACTACTGAAAAAGATGATGTCGATGGAATAAATAATTCAATAAATAACCAACAATATGTTAAATACATTGTTCAATAATAAATTATGTTTTTTATTCTGATACTAGGTTCATTCTTATAACATCTCAATATCCCCAAAAAATATTATTAATTATGCATTTGAGAAACAACACAAGTCCTGGAAATTAAAAAAAATTCTATAATATAAAAAATCACAAAATGTCTATAATAGGCGTACGAACACTTCAAACGTGTCTTTAAAGTATTCTAAACCACCCTGAGTTTTTTTGAAATTTTTTATTTGTCATGATAATGGAAAAAATAATTTGTTTTGATTTACCAAAAATGTATTGTTGTGGAATTATGGGGTTTCTCAAATACGTGATTCAAGTATGCTTTAAGCTTACATCAAATCAAACACTTACAATTCAATTGAAAGCTTAGCCACACCTGTCATTAAAAATAACCATACATTCCTCACATTAGAAAATATCTAATAAAAAAATGTACAAAAAGACCTAAAAGGACAATCTGGGAACTACAAATCTATAAACACAAAAATAATATAATAAACAAACAAGTACTAATAATATTAAAAATTATAAACTATTTAACTTAATAGACAAAATTATTCACAAGACAAACCAAAACTATTGCACAGTGCAGAGAAACCGAAAATAGCATACAAAACTAGTAACAAGTTACAATACAAAATACAACACAACACCAACAAGGATAAACTACAAGCACCAGGCATATACAAACTGAACTTCAACGAATGTAACAAATTCTACATTGGACAAACAGGTCGCAGCTTTAAACAAAGAGTCAAGGAACACAAACAGAACACCAACTCAACATTTTACAACCACATAAAAGATACAGGACACATATACACAGACATTTACCATAACCTAAAAATCCTACACATCAACAAAAAAGGATCATATCTCGGCCACTAGATCAATATGAAATTTACAGACACACAAAGTACAAACATATTAAATAAACAAACACAATACAAATCACACATACTCTTTGATACTATCGAAAACCTACCTTTAAAACCGTCACCGCTTGATCCAACATCTCCAAGCAGAAGACACTGATGAAGATCGGCATATAGCGGTCGAAAACGTTCTGCCTCAGTAAGTTTTAACAATTTTATTAAATTCAAAGTTCGGATAGTCATAAACTATTGTTTAAGTGATTAATAAAAAATAAGTTATTTATCATTTGAGGCAAAGAAAATTCCTATTGCTTATGGCGAGAGAAGCGTTAGAAAGCTAAATATTTTATTATAAAATTCTAATAACTTATTTGTGTAATAAAACATAATATATATAATTTTTAAGGCATAATGGTATCCAGAAAAGTAAAATTGAACTTACCTAAGAGAGAAAGTGTATGGCTGTTGTCCTCATATCATCTCATGTACCATTGGTGATAATAACAGTTACCAAGAAACTAAGTTCACTGTACAAAAGGTAAGATCTACCTGAATTAATAGACCTTAGTTGAGCATTTTCATTTAACAATAATAGTTTTTTTCTACTGAAGTTTTTCCGATCTCACACCTTTGCTTTTTGTTCTTATGATGTAACGGGCTTCAGTCAGGCAATTAGGTTACCATCAGGTGAAGTAATTTATCTAGTTCCTTCTAATTTTTTTCTATTCTCCAACCTGTTTTTTTCTTTATGAGTCCATGATGTGCAAAGTCTTGTTTTTATTCTGATTATGTGATGTGCCTAAGCCAAGTAATTAGATTAAAGAGCCTCAATAATGTTTGTAATGGAATATTTTTGTGATTTTTAATCTAACTATATGGCGTGACTAACCTAAGTAATTAGATTTAACAATCATAATGGTATTTTTGTAATGAAATACTTTACATTGTTTTCAAGCTCCCAAATTATTCTTCATTTGGTTAAATGTTTGCTTAAGCATTTTATTAACAATTAATCCTTTCTCTTCTTTTTAAAGCCACACCTCACAATACAGATTATTAATCGGAAGTAAAAATAAGATTTTTAATTGAATTTTTAGACAAATCTGGTGTTGATATATGGGTTTGATTTTTTCAGTTTATGTTGCGAAGGTACTGAAAAATAAAACACTTTTTGTTTGATTTGTATTAACTGCTACCATTAAAAAACCTCAAGTTGTTTTATTGTTACATTTTGCTTTTATATATTTAGTTTTATTGACTAAACTTGTATCTTACATTTTAAACGCTTTTTACTTTCATCCTCATCTGCATAACTCGAGATGAATATGGAGAAAATCTGATCATTATATTGAATAAGTTATAATTAGACAATTTATTTTTATAGTTATAATTATTATTTAAAAATGTAAAATAAATGAGACAGCTCAATGAAATATTAATATAGCAGTCTGGCTGTTTTAAAGCTACTAATTACATAATTTAATTCATATCTTTAACAGTTTATGACTATCCAAACTTTAAAATTTGTAAAAACTTACTGAGACAAATTTTCTTACTGTCTCAGTAGGTTTTTACAAAATTTAAAGTTTGGATAGTCATAAACTAATGTTAAAGTGGTTAATTAAGTTTCACCGAACGTAATAGACTACAAAATTCAAGAGTGGACATAAATCACTAAATATACATAAATGTTTCAATTTAGTAATATTTATTTAAGCACCTTATTTTGACATTTGTTGATTCCATCTTCGCGTGAGCTACTAGTAATCACTTACAACTTTTTAAAAAAAAATGTTTTAACTTGCCTATAGTAGCACTTACTTTTTTATGTTGAGGACGGCCGTTTCGGGAGATGTGTCCCTTTGCCAACTCAGACCGTAACTAATTACGGCCGTAACTTTGTCTCAGTTACGGTCTGAGTTGACAAAGGGACACATCTCCCGAAACGGCCGTCCTCAACATAAAAAAGTAAGTGCTACTATAGGCAAGTTAAAACATTTTTTTTAAAAAAGTTGTAAGTGACCTTATTTTGGATTCGGCTCATAATATCTGTATTAGTAATTAAGTTTAAAAACAAAAAAGTATAAAAAATTAATCTATGGTCAAGTAAATAAATAGTTGATTACTAAAACAAAATATATAAACAAGTGTAGTGTAGAATGTAGCTCTTCCAAGAAGTTTTAGTTAGTATAGACTATATTTAATTTTTACACACTTTAAAAATAATTATTAGAAGAGTGTATATATAGAATAGGATTAAAGAGAATATGAGCTTTGTTGTTTTTATTGACCTTTTAGGAGTATATGTCATATGTAATATAAAACCAGTGTTTTATACAAGTTGTTCTAACAAAAAATATTTATTGGTATAGAAAATTTATTTGCATAAAACCTTTCATGTTTATAGTAATAAAACTTCTTGAGATTATTAATTTTACTACTACCTCAGCGTTTATAATGGTCTTCACACAAATATTCCTCTTCTGAAGATATATAATGTTACGCCTCTTAACTACTAAGGTATAACTAGCTCCTTAACTTAAACTCTCTGAACTTGCTACATTGACCTACCTTATTCCAAACATAAGTTTACTTTTGTAGACACTTTTAAATGTTTTAAACTTGCCTATAGTAGCACTTACTTTGCTTGTTGAGGACGGCCGTTTCGGGAGATGTATCCCTTTGTCAACTCAGACCGTAACTGATCTCAAGATTTACGTAGGTTAGGGTGGGGGTGGGATATTTTGGTGGTGTAGGTGTATTTTGTGTGTATTAGGAGTTATGATGTCAAAAAGTTCATGTGAGTTGTAATGTAGTTGTGTATTGAGTATGTGTGTAGGGTGTACTAATATAATAATAGGGTGCGTAGCACGTTGCATTCTATCTTAGCAGCATAGGGAACCTTATATTATGAATTATCCTAGTATCACCTATTAAACATCGTTAAACAAACAAGAACACCATCAAGAACTAAACACCATAAAACATATAACACAAATCAATAGATACAAAATAACAATGATTGATAGACTATACAACTGCCTGTAAAATATGCTCAGTGACCCAACCCCAAATACCCAACATGACAAACCCATAAAATACTTAATACCATACAGATAACTTAAAATTTGTAAACTAACCAACAAATTCTGTAAATACAATTAAATAATAGTCTACTCCACACACAACTGCTTCAACAAACAATTTAAACCCAACATCATAAACCCAAACTCCGCCGGTGTTTTCAAACTAACTTACAGTTTGTTACCCCCAGTTTTTACATAGGTCAAACAGGAAGGTCGTTTTACATATGCTACTATGAACACATAAAAGCACCCACAAAACAACCAAGAGGTCAGTTATGGTCTGAGTTGACAAAGGGACACATCTCCTGAAACGGCCGTCCTTAACAAGCAAAGTAAGTGCTACTATAGGCAAGTTTAAAACATTTAAAAAGTGTTTAGTGATTACTAGTAGCTCACGCGAAGATGGAATCAACAAATGTTTACTTTTGTGTTTCATTAACAGGAATGTTTATAAAACATTTGTTAAACATTTTAATCTGCAATACTTGTTAATGAAATGTTTATGCAATAAATGGTGCAATATCATCTGATACCATGAGTAGAGTAGCCATAAATTCCTTCTGCAGTGGGTTTATGTTTTGATTTGTACCATTACAACACTTAGAATAGAAACAAGTTTACGAAATAAGTCATTTTAATAATACTTGTTTATCACTTCACTTGGCAAAAACAAATACTTTCTGAAATTTCTCAACAGACATGTTTCAAACTTAGTTAGTGCATTGTTCTATGCTGTGAGTCTTATCCTTTTAACAATGCACTGACCAAGCACAGAATGTATATGCTGAGAAATATTTTTAATTGTGGTTTTTTGCCAAGTGAATACTATTATTCAGAAACCTCAAAATATAAAACCCAATAACTACAAATTTAAATACATTCCAAATTATAGAATACACAATTAAAATGAATTTTAACATGAACTCTTAGAATTTGTAGTTCATTACATTCGTTGAAACTTGATTGATAACTTCCACCAAACGTAATGGACTACAAAATCCAAGATTGAAGTTAGTATAGTTGTAAATTAATGTAAAGTTTTATATTTAAGTACAGTTTTCTACCTTTCCTAACGTTACAATATTCTCCTCTGTTGATGCGTTTTGGAGTAACTCCATTTTCAAAACAAGTCATACTCGACGATTCAAGTTTTGAAAATGGAGTTACTGTGAAACACGTCAACAGGAAAGAATATTGTAATGTTGGGAAAAGCAGAAAACTACTCAAATATACAGAAATATTCCTAACAGAAATGAAGATGAGTATATTAAGAATTTTTAATGTAAAGTTATTATTTAAAATAAATCTTGTGCTATTTACTTATAATATCAGGTTTAAGATCTGGAAAAACTAACAAGGTGTTAAAAGTAAAATTAATTTTTTGTTTTGTTTTCATAGACTACAATTCTTTACAAAAATAAGTCTGTAAGACTTCATCCAGTTCATTAAGAACTAGATCCACTGTTACAGTAATTCTGTCATGGATACAAGCCATACCTAGTACAGTTACGCACTAGGCACTATATAGAGCTTTAATTTTACAAATTTGCTTCCAATAAACAAAATTATGCACATTGAAGTCTTTCACAGGCATATTTATTAAGAGCTCAGGGGTTATCGTGAAGTTGTTTTATATAAAAACTGACGAAATAATATTTGAATTACTCATGAAAGTTTGAAATTAATATATTTGTTACAAAACCTACTATCTAAAATATTTTCCCACCTTACAAAAATTGAAAACACCTTTCCTGGAGTGGTTTAATCTTCCATAAATAATATCAAGGGAAGTTGTTGATGACATCCAGGTAGTGTTCACAAAGAACTGATGTACTGTTGACCAAGGGGTTAACCTTACTCAACACATGAAAGAAAGATGTTGACTATAGTTATAGCACATTATTGAAGAGTAATACTAATAAACAAGCTTGCCAAAGACAGGGTGGATAGAAACCTCTTCAAATGGGTTAGATAGTTTTTTAGCCAAAGACAATTTGTTGTGCTAGCCATACAGCAAAACATTCCGAGGCGCAATGTTAAGTGTCAACTTTTAAATGTCTTGATAAACGACATGATCACAACTTTGAAGCCTCTCTATGTTAACAATTTGTTGGTTTGAATAACCAGGAGCAACATTAAGCTCATGGAAGAAACATTGAACAATACCTTGGAACATCTTAGACTCTGGTCGTAAAGGATATGTGTGATAGTCGACACAAATAAAACTTTTTACCTTGTCAACAAAGCTGGTAAAAATTAGACTTGTGGGAAAGTAATCCTTGAGAGGCAAATAACCAAATCCTGGGTGTGGCTTTGGATAAAAAAAAAGCTAACTTGAAAACCGTATTATCAAAGAGAATGTCCTTAGAGCATCCAAGAGATCTATAATCGTAAAATAACATTGGAATAAAGTAAGGAGCTTATTTTAAAATTAGTTTAATCAGTGAATTTAAGATGATTACATCAAGAAACTTTAAAGAGCTTATGTATTTCAGAACAGGAAACTATGCTAAAAGAAATGTTCTGTGGTGATCTTATTATATGAGCACAAAATAATGAATAAACTTATGCAAAATTGGTTAGGAAGTTAGGGTGTGTATAGGATCATAGACCAAGTAGACTTTTGAAACAACCCATTATTTAGTGATAGATGCGTTTTGTAACAATTTGACTGATTATATTCATACAAAATGAAAAATGTGATTTAGCAGTAGTGTTGTTAAGGATTAATAAATCCTTTAAATATCATACTTATGAACAATACAATCAGTGATTGACTACCCCCTTACTCTAAACGATAAAATTAAAAGTCCTTCATAAGCTATGACAGTAGATTGGATTTTGAAAGCTTGAAAAGATTTACCTGGAGAACCATCTGTAAATCCTTTTAAAGAGCTGTTTGTTGGATGGTTCTGAAGATGATGTCCTTAGAAATTAGCGAATCCAACTCCAATATAAATACTTGTAAATATTTATAAATTTGTCTATAGTAGCACTTACTTATATTTGTTGAGGACAGCCGTTTCGGGAGAAGTATCCCATTGTCAACTCGGACCAATGGGCAACATCTCCCAAAATGGCCGTCCTCAACAAATATAAGTAAGTGCTACTATAGCCAAGTTTATAAATACTTACAAGTGTTTAGTGAAAACTAGTAGCTCACGTGAAGATGGAATCAACAAATAAAAAATAAATGTTAACAACAATGTAGTACGTACTTTGAAATCTTACTAACATATGTACTTTTCAAAACAGACTACTCTATTTTATGATAAAAATTAGTAGTCTACTAGTTTTTTTTTTAATGGTAGGTGACTGTTACTGTTATTGAAATTCACTGTCAGGTATGTACTGACCTACAGTTTAATCTACATATGGTATTTATTGTTAAGTATGGTAAATCTTAATACAGTTTATTTTGTATTATATCTATTGTGTATTTTTATTTCCCGCCAAAATCATTCCCTAAAACACACACACACACACACACACACACACACACACATATATATATATATATATATATATATATATATATATATATATATATTTGTTGATTCGATCTTCACGTGAGCTACTAGTTTTCATTAAAACACTTGTAAATATTTTACACTTGCCTATAGTAGCATTTGTTGAGGACGGCCGTTTCGGGAGATGTGTCCCATTGTCAACTCAGACTACAACTGGTCTCAATGTTTTCGTAGGTTAGGGTTGGGGTGGGATATTATAGGGGGGTGGTGTTGTACTTGGTGAGCATTAGGAGTTATGATGTCGAAAGTGTGTGTTATAATGTAATTGGGTATTGAGTATGTGTGCAGGGTGTAGATTGAAATGTTGGTATATTTCGTATTATTCGGTTGTGTAACGTTGGTTATATCTGTATTGTTTATGAAGAATTTGTAGGTTGGACGTTCATGTTTTGTGGACTTGAGATGTTCGGCGAAGTTAGATAGGTAATTATTGTTTGTTATTGCGTTTATATGTTTTTGGTAGCGTGTGTAGAAAGACCTCCTTGTCTGGCCTATGTACAAATTGAAGCACGAATATTTATAAATCTTGTATAGAACACAAGAAAAATCTATGAAGAATAAATATAAACGCCTACATACATTTGAACGTTACAAATAGAGCCTCTTTTAAGCTCTCATGATTTATATAACGAAGATTTACAATTTTGAACTGAACGAGATGTTAGGGTATTTATAAAATGGATTAGCAACAAAAATTAAAAAAACTAGAACAGGTTTATAAATAAATATTGCACTATAAATACATACACGAAATATTCACAGAAGTTTTCATGTGTTTATAGTCATATATTTTCCCGTAGTAAACTTGATAAAACAATGTGTTCAGTTTCGTAAAATACGACTTTACAAATCGGTCAATAGCACTATGCGTCTGCGCAGAACTGCATTTTAGTAATTTCTCTTCTAGTTTGACAAAATGGTATCGTCTGAATTGACTGCCGACAAAACTAATTGTAGAAGTAATATCATTTCTGATTTGTTAACAAGACGTCTGAGCTAGTGTTTTGTGGAATATACAAAAGAAGATTTCTCGGAAATGTGAACTTCAAACCTTATAAATATTTACCGAAATAAGAAAAAGAATTGGTTATGATAACTGAACACTAATAATTGTTGGGTGTATAATCATACAGTTTGTTTCATTAAAATACTGAAATACATGAGAATAGTGTAGGCGCTGATTCTTCATCCCCTTATTGATAGGTTATTTGAAATTAAAAAAAACACCTGAATTAAAAACCGTTTCTTAAGAATATTTTATCAAAATATACGGGTGTATTGTATATGTTGATTATTTATACTAATTAAATTTTAAATATTTAAAGTGGATTTATTTTTCTAGATGAATCAATTGCACCCTAGAACTGAATAAAATTCATGGTAACATTAGCTATTTTACCGTGTATTTGGGCGTGGTTTTCTTTATTAATCTGACTTGTTTGCTTAAAAACACCTTTAGTTTTATTCCAATATCTGTGCCAGAAGCGATTTATTTTTGTTTTCAAATAATACGTTGCTTATGCATTAGTGAAACTGAACTTGTGCGTTATGTTTGTTTACATACATTGTGTTACTAAAAGTATCATCATCTGGAACAACTTTATGCTGGATGTAAAACATTTTCATATCAAGAAAAAAGGAATTGTACATTGAATTCTTAAACATTTTTAGGTAATGTTTATATTCCTTTAGTTTTAAGATATTCTATTCTATCTTTAGCATGACAGAAACTTTAAATTGTTTTTTAGCTTTTGTATGTTTATCTACATTGCAAAAAAGTATAGGACTAATCATATAGGAAGTTATCAGGACCACAGAACAAAATAATAAAACCAGGTAATGATATGCCAGAAACTTAAGATATTTCCAAAAAACAATATTAACTTCACACCCAATATACAACACAAGTTTATGAACTTAACGTTTCTTATAAGACGGAAAACTTGCTATACTATATTATAACTTGCTATAACTATGATAGATTTGGTTATGAAAATAGGAAAATGACATTTCCAAGCAAGTCTGCAGCATTGAACGTCATTACCTCAGCCCTGCAGTGTATATATGTTGAGATATGGCCCATGACTAGCTAACTTGGTAATGATGATAAACTTGAATTTGTTCTTTTTTGCAATGAAATTTATCCTAACTGAATACTTTTTAGCTACATAGGAATGTTTAATATAGTGTTCTGATTAGTTTGGTGAAGTAATTGTTTACTTTTGGGAACTAATTAAACATCTGCTTCCGCTGTGTAATATCTTTTGCCAAGTGATGTTGTGTGATCTCTATTTGTACCTTAAATATGTAGATGTGTTTGGTTACATTGTTTATAATTACAACCAAATGTATCATAACTGGATATTTCATAGGTATATAGTAATGTATAATCAAATCTATTGTGACTATATATTTTATAGGTATATAGTAGTGTTGTATATGTAGTACAGTGTGTTATTGTTTCTGCATGTCCAAAAAAGTAGTCTCAATTGAAATAGGATTAAAAGATAACTTTCTGACAAAAGAAAAACAAAAGTAATTATCAATACAGCCTTAGGGCATGTTTAGGAATGTTTTCATCTATCTAAATGATTTCCTAATGTAAACAACTACAGAAAATATGCGTGTTCGACATTTATTACCTTTTTACATATTGATAAGGTTGTTAGCATACCTATAATAATATATGATATCTGGTATCAACAACACAAAATACATAATTCCGTGCAACACCAAAAAGCACTTAAAAACAAATTAAACCCATAGCTCTTAAACTAAATGCCATACTCAAACTCTACAAATCAGAAACCTTTACCCTCATTAATGAATCACATTCATCAGTGCTCTATCCCATCATATAGTTGAATTTTTTGACAGTGCCATTCTAAGCCTTATAAAATTCAATAACTATTGTTCTATAAAAAATACCCTAAATTTAATTGATAAATTAAATAGTGTAAATATTCCACACAATTCCATCTTAGTTTCCTTTTATATATTTAACCTCTACACTAATATTCCCATTTGAGAAATCATCATCATACTGTAAAACATGCTCATAGACACAAACACATTAACAAAATCATTAATGTAACAAAATTATTCCCATCACAAAATTACTACACTTACAATTATACCTTCTACACTCAAAAAGATGGTCTACATATGGGATACCTCATCTTGGCAATATTCATACACCATTTTGAACAAAATCACCTTTTAGTAATTATTAAAATCAGTGACTACCGCTCCGATCGGCAAATTTTTTTTTTTCCTGATCAATTTGACCTTACTGAACATGAATCTGAAGTAATTTTAAACTGCAAACACATATTAACTTAAGAAAACCAGGTCAGGTTAGGTTATTATAATTTAAAAAAAAATGTGTTTGCAGTATACCCTTTAGATTCGTTTTCAGCAAGGTCAAATTGATCAGGATAAACAAAATTTCACCGATCAGAGCAGTAGTCGCTGATCTTTATGATTACCCACATTTTTCATAAAAATAAGTATTCAGACATCATATACTGGTAAGTTGACTACATCACATTGTATAAAGGTAATATACGCCTAACATGCATATTTTTAAAACATCTCTCTTAATTTCTTGAACTTTACAATTATACATATAATGATAACCCACCAACATTAATGTTCAAACCACCCTTATCAACACATACTAGCCGCTTATAACACTAAGATATATTGCCTATTAAAAACACCATTAGCCAAACTCTAAACACTATAAAACATTTAGCACTAACCAATATAGATACAACAAAATAATGATTTTAAACTATACAGCCACCTGAAAATAAACTCAATACCCAACTCCAAATACACAATAAACCCATAAACGCTAGCATATAGATCATTTAAATTCAAACTAACCAACACATTTTGTAATAATAGTTAAAGAATATTCTACTCTACTACACGCTCAACATACAATTTAACCCAACATCATAAACAAGGACATTTAAAACTCCGGAAGTGTTTACAAATTAACTTGCAGTTTATGCCCCAGTTTTTGCATGGGTCAAACAGGAAGATTATTTTACATGCTATACCAAGAACAAAAAGGCATTCACAAACAAAAACACCCAATCAAACTTTGCTGAACATCTCATATCCACAACCTATAACTACACAAACATAATATCAAACCTATACATTTCACACAAACAAAACAAAAATAACCAATGCTACACAACCGAACCATTTGAAATATACTTTCAAACTACACATACTTGATACCCAATTACATGTTATAACTCACGTACACTTTTCAACATTATAACCCCTAATATTGTTTAAAAATACACCTAATGTCTCTGATCCTACCATACCCCACCCTAACCTAAAACAATCAAGAGCAGTTATGGTTTGAGTTGACAATAGGACACGCCTCCTGAAACAGCTGTTCTAAATAATCAAAAAAGGGAAGTCCTACTATAGGCAAGTGTAACATACTAATATATGCGCCCTCTAGAATCAAATTGCACTTTCTCCCACTCACCTCATTTTCGAAAAAACCTCTGAAGAATTTATTAAAGAACTTGGAATTAATATTTTTGTTGGTTCTGAATAAATATTTTTTGTGTGAATTAATATTTTTGCCACAAATGGATTGGAGAAACATGTCCATCCCAAAATTTCCTACAAGATTCATTTATAATCTCAATTTGAAAAAATTTGGAGAAAGTGTAGTTAGACGATAAGACTCATATGTTCAAGTGTTTTTAGTGAAAATCTAATAGCTCAAGTGAAAATAGAATCAAGTGGAATTAAAACTTTTTATACATTTTTAGAATTAGTAAAAAACCAGTACAATAACCTATTCAATTGTATAAATATACTTTATATAGTTGTGTGTGAATTCAATTAATTTTTTTGAATTCAAACTATTGTTTATGTTTTATGACATATAAAACAGTTTGTTTCTTGTTTAGAATGTATTTTTGAGTAACATGTTAAAATTATTTTATTATTAAATATGATATGTATAATGGTTTATATATTTACTGTGACCACTAATTTTACACTATATATTCATAGCTTTACACAATGGATTTAAACTATAGACTTTTTAATACAGTTTACTTAGTTATCAGAGAACTAAGAAACTCACAATGACCAAAATTGTTAAACTTTCACAATATTAGGTTGTTTTTTTTGTGTGTAAAATATTTTTAATATTTTATCTTCCTGTTAAGAAAGGTCTGATTTTAACAAAAAAGAGGTTGTTTAAAAATCATGCTATGATATAGAAAATGATAAACGTATGATAAAGTTGCTTGTTATAATCATCTTGAATTCACTGATTAAACTATAATTCAATAATACATAACTAAGTGAATACTTAAGAGCTTACTTGCTGACGGGTTTCGAAACAAACGTTCCTTTTACGAAGCTAAGCCTCTACTCAGCTAAGAATAACACATTTTTGAGATTCAAATATTGTAATGTAATAATTTCTTGTTGAGCATCAATGTGCGAGAGTAGAGCAGAATGGTAATGGAGCTTGATATTTTTGGATTACATTTTGGTCCATTGGTTGTAGGAGAGGTGTAGACCAAAGAGGTGTAGGAGAGGGTTAGGTGAAAAAAAACATCACAGTGATTTTCCCAATATCGCTCACCAAATCACATGCATCTGGTATGGCAAGAGCAGTTATCTAAAAATAGGATGTATTTTGTTCCAGATTTTTGGATTCTAAATGCTTCTTCAGTGACATACGAATTCATCATGAAACCATTCCTTAAAAAGTAAATTGTTCATCCAAGCTTCTGCCTGACCATTTATAAAGAACAGGCAGTTCAAAACTTTTGAAAACATGAGGCTGTTTTGATTTTCCAAACACAAGCATCTGATGCTTATGACGTCCTGTTGCATTGGCACAAGGCATGAAAGTTATACGCTCTTGATATTTTTCGCATGGTATTTTTTGACCAGGGGCATGAGCTTTGTGTTTTCAAACAAACATATTCTGGTCAAAACCTCTAGAAAAGACCACTCTTGTCTTTGTTGTAAGTCTGCTCAGGAACAAGATTTTGAGCTGTGATAGTTTCTTAAATTTTCGGTCTAAAGTAGCTCTACTGCCGCAGTACCACATGATAAATTCTCTCCAGTTACGGTAAGGTAACAAATACTATGTCTTTTTTTGAATTTCTCAACCCAGCCATCACTCGCTTTGAAATCAGTTACATTGGGATAAATTTTTGTTTGGAAAAATTTGACTTTTTCCTTTAAAATCGGCCCTGAAAGAGGAGATTGCTACAAACGTTCCTGTGAAGACCACTCATAAATAGTGTAATTAAGAAGTGGATAACTACTTGTGTGCATTGTTTATCTCTTATCTATACCTTCCTCAAGAAGATGATGTATATGAAAGAATTTTGCATGATTTGTTTTTCAAATCAGTAGTCGACTTACCAACATTAAACCCACGCTTCAGAGGTGAAGAAGTTTCTCCCTTGTCGAGACGTAATAAGATGGTGCACTTGTAATTCAAAGATAGTGTTTTACGTTGTCTTTCTTCAGCTATTTTAACAAGCCACTGAACACTGGAAATGCAAAAATAAGACTGACTAAATTCACTGTTAGGTATCCCGCCCAACTTATTGAATGAAGGGGGAATGCATATAAAATATTTAAAAGTAAGTATGCCTTGAATAGTGATTTTTAAATGTGTATTCAAGTTCGTATTGTTCTTATTTCAGATTGATGATGGAGATCTCAGGCCTATTGCATATTGTTATCTTGTTCACTTTCTTTGTTATGACTTTTGGTGAGTAAATTTTATATTCATGTAATTATCGATGAATAGATTTGTGTGATTTAGTATTAAGTTGAAAGAACATTGTCGTTAATACCAACAGGTAATATAATCAATGGTTTAAATGTTTCTACAAGTTAAACTGCTTGATAATTTATTATAATTGTTATCCTACACAACAATAACAAAATAATAAGTGGCATAGATATGTAGATGACATTATAATTTTATAAGAAATAAGAGAGATTCAAACATTCTAATAGTACTTAAAGTATCTAATAATTTAATAGTCACACCTTATACAGAACAAAAACCTGTACAAGAAACATACAACAGACACAGTCATTTATATCATATCTAACCACCCAGTATAATAAAAGTATTTGTTATTAATAATAGCTTCTACTTCGATTCATTGTTATTATCTTAATACAGTCTTGTAGGGTGTGGATAAAAACTGTGTATTAAACAAGACTATATATTATATGGGAATAGAATTGAGTCATCAGTAAGCTATGAATCATTTTTCTTTAATCAAATGTAAGAATGAAATATAGTGGGCCTCCAGCATTTGTTATTGAAGTATATTAAAATGGAACAATATATATTTGTATACTGCTAAAATAACTGTACTATACTATACTTTATTTAATGCATATTTGTGATAGTACTGTACTACAGTATATGTATTTTATCTATTAAAATTACCTTCAATAATTTATTTTCACTTTATCTATTACCTATCTTAAATCTATTCTTACAACATATTCTTTTGAAAAATGTTCTACATAATTATTTACTATACTGATTCACATAGGAATGTAAGGATTCCTTATTTATGTTATGAAAATTAAAACCCTCAACAGTAAAAGCTGTAAAAAGAAAGGTTCTTTTATCCTTTGTTTAGCATTCTAGAGCTATGTACAGTAGTAGACTGGTATATGTTACGGGTGGTGACTACGTCTGCTAATATGCTAGCTAGAAAATAGTCTTTTACCTTTTGTGGACACAAAACTTTACATTTCTTTGATGTCATTGAGAATAAATGTAAATACCTGTTGTTAATATGTTTACTAAACATTCTAGCATGATTAAATGTTATAGGAAGGCGCTGTTTTTATTTTTTACTACACCTGTAGGTATTACAACAATAATTTTACACATGAACACATATTTCTCCTATTAAGAAATATTTCAACATACTGAGAATGTTTTGGATATGGGTTTAGTTATAACTGTATAAAACAACTGTGGCGTAATGTTTAATTTAAATAAATGAAACCTCCATACCACAAATGACTTCGTACATTTTAATTGCATAGCAATCATCCTCAGAGATATAGAGCATTTTTATTGTAAATTACCTCTGAGGATGATTGCTATGCAATTGAAATGTACATAAGGTTTTAAATAAAAGAAGAAGTAATTTGTGGAATAGAGGTTTCATTTATTTAAATGGGTTTAGTTATTGGAGATACGAATAATAACTCTATTGCTTGATCATTGTTCATATAATTGACACGCCCTTGAAGAATACGCTAAACATCAATTTGTCAGATGAATACATTGAGTAATTTATGTTTAAAATTCCCTTGACGAAATTTCCTAAAATCCTACATATTATTTCTTATCTTGCAATTATTCTTTTGCATTTCAGTTTAAAAACGTTAATAATTAACGTTAATAATAATAATTATTAAACGTTAATAATAATTAATAAAACGTGTTAATAATTATGAATGCAATATCTCAGGTAAATATTCAATATTACTGTCTCTAATAATTATTAGGAAAAACATTTTGAATACATAAAATATTAATAAAAAAATAAATTGGAAATTTATAGTAAAGTTATATTTAATAAATTTATCTCTTGATATTTAGTGAAGTAATTGAGTTTTCACCTAAAGATTATTGAATGTCTTAATTAAGGTAAATGAACTAAATCGGATTTTCAGTGTATTTATTTTGGTTAATCTCATTAGAATTATATCATATGGGTAGAGTATTGAAGAATTCATAAGGAAAATTGGCTTTCATAAGGAAAATTCATTCATTAGTGTCTGATGATGCTCGCTCTAAGCAGCTTTATTAAGCAAAAAATAGAAAAAACCTATTCGTTTCATACTTATTTTTTCTATGTTATTTTTATGTGTGGTAGAATACTACATAAAATTGTTTATTTTGCTTATTAATTATCTTTTAATTCATAATCCTTATTACAAAATTTATTTTTCAAATATTAAAATAGCGTACTATTGTCTCCAAATCAGATGGATTGGGATGTAACTATAATGGGTCCACCGGGAGGAATGTTAACTTTCATTTGCAAACAAAATGACTGATCGGTAGGATACTTCCAAAGTTATCATGGAACAAACAAAAAACATACAAATCAAATACAGAAGCTCTTCTTCTGTTTAAGTCGGTTGTGATTGTTTATGTGGCTTATTAGTTATCTTATAATTCATAATTTGTACTAAAAAAAATATAAACATTTTTCCCTCCAAAGTTAAAAAAAATTTAAAATAGTGTATTATTGTTTCCAAAACAGACGGATTGGGATGCAGCTATAATGGGTCCACCGAGAAGGATTCCTCTTTCATTTGCGAGCAAAATCACTTTGATTGGTTAAATACTTCCAAAGTTATCATGAAACAAACAGAAATAAAACATACGGATTGAATACAGAACCTCCTTCTTTTCTGAAGTCGGTTAAAAAGACGCATAATGTATTTTACGCATAGTGATTTTCCTTTTTATCAAAGTTTTAAATTTTTTTATTACTATTCCTTTATATAAATTTTTAGAATTACAAATATTAAAATTTCATCATAAGATAAGATAATTGATTATTATTTTCTGATCCAATTGAAAATGGAGTAACATACTTATTAAACACTTATTTAATGAATGATTTTAATCCCAATGTCTGGTCTATTTTAATTTCAAACTGGTTCTGAAAAAGTCTCATAAGTTCTATCTCAAAATAATTTTTAAGTAGCATTTTTGTGTGGGTACTTGACCATTTTGGTTTTAAGCATTTAAAACTATATAATTACTTGTTATTATTAAAATAAGAATTAATCACTTAAACAATAGTTTATGACTATCCGAACTTTGAATTTAGTAAATTTGTTAAAACTTACTGAGACAGAATGTTTTCGATTGCTATGTGCCGAACTTCATCAGTGTCTTCTGCTTGGAGATGTTGGGTCAAGCGGTAGGTTTTCGATAGTATCAAAGAGTATGTGTGATTTATATTGTGTTTGTTCGTTTAATATGTTTGTACTTTGTGTTTTTGTGTGTCTGTAAATTTTATATTGTTGTAGTGTGTTGAGTTGTGGTCCTTTTTTGTTGATGTGTCGGATTTCTAGGTTATGGTAAATGTCTGTGTATTTGTGTCCTGTATCTTTTATGTGGTGAGTTGGTGTTCTGTTTGTGTTCTTCGACTCTTTGTTTAAAGCTGCGACTTGTTTGTCCAATGTAGAATTTGTTACATTCGTCGCAGTTCAGTTTGTATGCGCCTGGTGCTTGTAGTTTATCCTTGTTGTTGGTGTTGTGTTGTATTTTGTATTGTAACTTGTTATTAGTTTTGTATGCTATTTTGTATCCTATTTTTTGAAATTTGCGGGCTATTTTGTTATGACTGGTAATGTGATTTATCTGTTTTCCCTGTTTGTAGTGTTAATTTTAGTGGTTTTTTGTATTTTGTATCATAGTTTGTGGTGTTGTATCCATCTGTGTATGCTAAATATTTAATTGCGTCTAGTTCTTTGTTTATGTTTTCTGTGGTCATTGGGACTTCTTTAAGTCTATGGAGCATGAATCTGAAGGCAGCGTGTTTATGTTGGATAGTGTGGTTTGAGGTGTTGTGGATAAGTGTGTCTGTTGTTATGGGTTTCCTGTAAATGTTGAAACTGTGTTTTTGTGTGTGGCTTTTTGTTATGGTTAGGTCGAGGAAGTTTAGGGATCGGTTGGTTTCAATTTCTGAAGTGAAGTGGAGTTTTGGGTGTATTTTATTAGTGTAGGTGAGGAGTTTTTCGCATTGACGGGAGTTGCCTCTGTATAGTGTTATTATATCATCGACGTATCTGTGCCAGTAAATAATTTTGTGTGCGTGTGTATTGTTTGTGAGTATTTTGGTGTTTTCTATGTGTTGTAGAAATATTTCACTTAGGACACTACTGATAGGACTTCCCATGGGTAGGCCATCTGGTTGTGAATAGAAGTTTGAGTTGTGGGTGAAATAGTTTTGTTTGGTGTTGATTTGGAGGGTGTTTATGATTTCGGTAACATGGGTTTTAGAACAAACACAATACAAATCACACATATTCTTCGATACTATCGATGACCTACCTTTAAAAGCGTCACCGCTTGACCCAACATCTCCAAGCAGAAGACACTGATGAAGATCGGCACATAGCGATCGAAACGTTCTGTCTCAGTAAGTTTTAACAAATTTACTAAATTTAAAGTTCGGATGGTCATAAACCATTGTTTAAGTGATTAATAAGATTCACCGAACGTAATGAACTATGAAATTTCAAGAATAAAATGAGAAGTTATCGAGGACAATCTCGAAGCCCAAAATAATCCTTAGTCTTTTAAACTTTACTTGAAGTATTTTAAAACATCTAAGAAACTACTATCGCAGATGTTTGATATCATCAAATATATTCAAAGTAAATTTAATATCTTTTTTTTACAAAAATTAAGTAATTCAAAAATTGATTGTTGTACTTCCTCTAATCATTTCAATGTGTGTATGGTCTTTTGCTATTATAGAGTCTGCCTATTCTCTATTCATTTGTGGGGAAAGTTTTAATTTACACTCCACATGTGGATAAAGAATAAAGGAATGTATATGGAAAACAGTTGTGATTCTGGAAAGAACATGAAAGTCCACAGGATAATATAGATGGAAAATGTTTTCTTGAACTGGAACACCAACAGTCGGTCTTACTTTTCTTCCACCCCTAAATAAAAGATTGATTTATTATTCATTCAATTCATTAAATATATCCACATATTATTGAATTAATTTTGATACATTTCTGTAGGATATTTGCCAAGACTAGAATGAAGAAAAACATTTAGGAAATAATAGTCTTAATGGTTGATCATCTTATAAAAGTTAAGTTCACAAACGAAGTTAAGAGGTAAAACATTTTAAGAATAGGTTAAATGACAAAGATCGTTGACCTAATATTAGATGAATTAGCATTACTAAAACCTTCACTGACAGGCATATTTTAGTGCTTTGCTAGCACTACAGATATAAAAAAAATCAGCAACTAAAATTTAAAATATGTTGTTAACAAATTGTTGTTTTTAGTGGATAACTGATGATAAAAATGTTGCAAAAATTGAAATACATTTGTTGTTTTAAGTAAAAGTGTTTAATTAAAAAAAATCCTTTGTGAAACAAAGTTAATTTATGTCTTATTATTTCTTTTGCATGTAAAATTTTATAAAATTTAATACTGAGTTAGAAAAATCACTGTTTTTGGTTTAGTTGCTACGATATTATAAACATATGTATGCATAAGTGTTTAGGTAGATAACATTTTTCTTGGCTTATACTGACTCGAAAAATTGACTTATGCTTCAATTTTAGTGATTTGTGTAGAGCAACTTTGAAACTTTGTTTAAAAGAAAAAATTACTAAATTAAAATTTATAGCAGTAGGAATGTTTAAAGAGTCACTTTCTGTAATACAGTAGAACTCCAATCATCCGAACTCTGACTATCCGAATCGCTGATTATCAGGTTTTAAGATCGAACGGCTCTAAGATTTAAAAAAAAAAAAATAACACAGAAGCGTAATATGATTCCCAAAATAATTATTCTGTCCACATTTGCTATTGGCCTTTCCTCTTTGAAGTTAGTGTAAAAATCCAAGTACTCGAATGGGTGTAAATTGATTCGGATAATGGTAGTTGTTCTGTATTTTGCTCTTATGAACTGGAAGGCGTAAGAATAATTTAACAAACAAAAAAAACCCAGTAATAATGTAAACAGTTACCACTGTATAAGGATAAGGTTTCAGGTTCTGCAATCCTCTCCCCTTAACACTGATGTGGGACCACTACCAGTAGTACAATTTTAATATCTAATTGAAGCTAATTACGTTAGGTAAAGCTGGTTATTAAATTACACTCCAGATAATTTTATACACATAGACTCTTTAATATATTATTTTTAATGCAGTAGAATCTCTAAAATCCGAGTCCCGATATTTCGAATTCCTGTTGAATACGAGCCTATTTCTATTTGACTCTATTTTATCTATTTGAAAGAAAATGATGAGTCAAGCTTCCAAGATATATTTATATCAATATGGTATGCAAACGAAATGTTGGGCTTCCAAGAAATGATATCAATACGGTATGCAAAGAAAATGAGTCGGGCTCAAGAAATGTTTATAGCAATATGGCATGAAAAAAATGGTCGGGCTTTCAAGAAATCTGTATGTCATTAAGGTATGCAAAGGAAATGAGTCGAGCTTCCAAGAAATGTTCATATAAATTTCTATTATATACTTATTTAGCGCATTTTTAATTATAGTGTTAGGGTTCATTAAATCTCCTATTTTTTCGAATGCACAAGAACGTATTTCCGTGTAATCTGAGGAAGTCTCGGTTCCATCTCTCATGAACTATCGAGTTTCTACTGTATATGTTTTGATTTCTAAGGAACCTGAAAAAATACAAATGCGGTATTTTATGTAATGTAGCTGTGCATGCAATACACAAAATCAATGAGAACATGCCTCTGCTCTTGACTAGTTTTTGACTATATTGACAATATTCTCTGCCTCTGCTCTGACAATATTTGGTTATAACTGTGACAAAGCACAACTTGGATTACTTTTGCCTTATTTGTGTTATTGATGAGGCTGTTCAATTTCGGAAAGAAAAAAAATTGGCCTTGAACTCTGAAGTTGTCATAGAGTTATCTTTACTGTGAAACTTTTAATTCCTTCTTAATTGTTTATAATGTTTTTTGGCTTTGAAACTCCAAGTTCAGAAAGTTTAGTGTTTTGAAAATGTCTGATAATTATGACAAGTAAAATAGAAATTCATCAACAGTAAATTTGTTATAGAGATCTTCTTGTTTGGTGTTACAAAAATTTCAATTTCTGATTTTGAGATGAATAATAATGAAGCAAGCGTTATTAGCTTGAAGAGCCTGTGAACTTCTGTGCGGAAAACGAAAGTTTCTTGTTCACGATACAGTTCTTGACACAACACATTATGGGAGCTCAGTTTTAGCTTCTTTAAGAAATACAATCACACTCCCTTGAAATTCTTACATGTCTTTCAGGTTGAAACCCACCTATAATTAATGACCTTAAACATTGTAAAAACATGTTAATGTTTTCCATGAATAGAATTTTCTGTTTTAATTTTTTAAAGTAATTGTTTTGTCAAGTATGTGTTAGAAAATCCATTCCTGAAATAAAGCAAACTATTTTGTAATCGCTGGAATTTTGTAGTCCATTACATTCAGCAAAACTTAATTAATCACTTTAACATTAGTTTATGACTACCCAAACTTTAAATTTTGTAAATGTGTAAAAACATCCTGAGGCAAAACGTTTTCGATCGCTATGTGGTGATCTTCATAGTGTCTTCTGCTTGGAGATGTTAGGTTAAGAGGTGACGGTTTTAAAGGCAGGTTTTCGATATTATCAAAGAGTATGTGTGATTTGTATTGGGTTACTTCGTTTAATGTGTTTGTACTTTGTGTGTTTGTAAATTTCATATGGTTCTATTGTGTTGAGATGTAGTCCTTTTTTGTTGATATGTAAGATTTCTAGACTATGGTAAATTTGTATTTGTGTTCTGTTTCTTTTATGTGATTGTAAAATGCTGAGTTGGTGTTCCTGGACTCTTTGTTTAAAGCTGCGACCTGTTTGCCCAATGTAGAATTTTTTGCACTTGTTGCAGTTTAATTTGTATATGCCTGGTACTTGTAGTTTATTTTTGTTGTTGGTGTCGTATTGTAAATTGATATTAGTTTTGAATGCTGTTTTGTATCCTGGTTTTTTGAAATGTGGGTTATTTTTGATGTTCTGTTTATGTATGGTATTGTGATGTATTTGTTTTCCCTCTCTGTAGCATTCATTTTAGTGTTTTTTTTTTTTTTTTGTATATTGTGCCATAGTTTGTCTATTATTGTTGTGTTGAATCCATTTGTATATGCTAAATATTTAATGTTGTCTAGTTCTTTGTTTATGTTTTCTGTGGCCATTGGAACTTCGTTTAGTCTATGGAGCATGGATCTGAAGGCCATAATATGAATCATTTTGTAATGTATGATAATGTTTGCCAGTACCATGAAATATTGTACATCCTCTACGTTTTTTCTTTTATATTTGAAAATATAATAGTTCGTATAATTTTCATACTTGAAAAATACTGAATCCATAAATTTAAAATTATATTTAGTAAATATTTTTCTTGCAATTTTATTTTTTGTATTAGGTTTGTTAAATGTTTATATCTCCAATAACTAAACCCATATCCAAAACATTGCTAGTATGTTTAAATATTTTTTAATAGGAGCAACATGCGTAAAAATTATTGTCGTAATATCTATAAGTGTAGGAAAAAATAAAAGCAGAGCCTTCCTATAACATTTAATCATGCTAGAATGTTTACTAAACATATTAACAACAGGTATTTACATTTATTCTCAGTGACATTTTATAAATTTATGAGAGTAACATGACTTGCTCTTATCTTGGATGTTTGTTGTGCTCCAGATACTGTAGAAATATTGACATAATACTAATCTTCAAAAGTAGTCAATGATAAGATAAAGGAAAAGCATGTTAAGATGTTTGAAACTGAAATGCTAGTAGGCTTATAAAATCAAACTATCACAATAGTAATGTCAAAAGTTATTCTGCTAGTAGAATTGTATATTTGTTTTCTATTGTCAGCATAATTGAAAGATTGTGATCAGCTTAAAGAAGGGTTTATTTTAGGATGCCTTCCTTTTTTTTTATTTGACGTTTGATAACTTAGAACATAGGCAGCTGGGTTATACAAATAGTAACAAAAGTTGGTAAAAATATAGTCTTATTGACATTGGTTTAATTTTTTTTTTTTAATAATTACTCATTTTAATGTGTATAATACGATTATCAACTTTTTTCCATGAAAAATACGGAAAATTACTTTTTTTCATAATTTAAATGTTAGTCTGTAATGGCATGAATAGCGTAAAAGAGTCTTATTGACGTTGTTAAAATTTTTTTTGTGTAGAACATGAGTATTAACATTTTTCCGTAGAAAATACAAAAAGTTAATTTTTTTGCACATTTTTAATGTTAGTCTGTATAGCTTGAACCGGTGCGTCGTAGCTACAGCGCACTGCACTACATTAGAGTAAATTTATTTTAGTATTAAACTTAATATCTAAATATTTAACTTTTGGTTATAATTTTATACAGCATTACTAAATACCTACATTAAAATATATATATGAAATATCCAGTCAGGATAGATTTGGTCATAATTTTATTCAATATTACTATCTACCTATATTAAAATATACCTACGAAGTATCCAGTCAGGATAGATGTGGTTATAATTTTATACAACATTACTCTATACCAGAAGTTAAGTCATTACAACATTACTATGAGGTATCCAGTCAGGATAGATATTTACCAAAATTACAACCAAATCTATCTTGACTGGATACTTCGTAGGTATACTTTAATACAGGTAGATAGTAATGATGAATAAAATTACAACCAAATCTATCCTGACTGGATACTTCGTAGGCATAAAAAATATAGGTATATAGTAATGTTGCATAAAATTACAACCAAATCTAGACGTAGAGTAGTGGGCTGTAGCTACTACCTGCCCGGTACACACTATAGGCCTACATGCCATTACAGACTAACATTTAAAATGTGAAAAAAATAACATATTTTTAGCAGAAAAAAATTGATATTCGTGTTCTACACATCAAAACAAGTAATTACAAAAAAAAAGTTAAAAAAACCAACGTCATTAAGACTATATTTTAACCCAAAAGTTATATAAATTAGCTTATCAGAATAGTCTTGGAATTTGAGGTAATAACTATACACTGTCAAAAATTAACAATTTTCTAAAAAGATAAAATATGTTAAATAAAATAAATTATACCTTACTTGTTGTCATATCATTTTTTTATAGAAAGATTTTTATTTATAAGCTGTCTTTCAGTTTAAAAGTGCAAAAACCCTGTTAACCTTTGCCTTTATTTTTGTATTTTGTTCGTTTTATAAGACATTTAAAATGGTCCATGGAATAGTTATATTGCCTGAAAAAACGGGGACAGAACTTCAGGATTCATGGTAAATACATTTGATAATATCTTAGTTTGTTGTACACCTAAGATGATGGCTTGATTTTATTGGTTGCTCATAAATTTTGCAGGTAGTCAGATTTTCTCTACTTGAAAATGTCAGTCATTATTTGGCCTTTGATAGAAAAAGAAGAGTGTTGGAACCATCCTGTGGATTCTTAACATATGATTAGAGGTTTCCTAGAGATTAGGGTAACTCTAATGCTACCTATTGAGAACGGAGTTCCCCTTATGTTTTAAAAGAAATTTATTTAGTGGTACGAGAAACAGTACCCTTTCATTGCATACTTTCTGTAGCATAAGACAAGACATTTTGTAGCATTTAGATATTGCAGACATAACAGCACAATATTGACTAAGTTTAGCATTATAAGAAATTAGATATATGTTTTAGATATCCATGACCAGGCTTAAATTATTTATTCTTAGTCGTGATCTAAGGTTTAATTTTTGTTGAAATTGCGTATTATTCGTTCACCTAAAGTTATTTCAGTTTATGTCTCTAAAAACATTTCTTTTTCCCAGTTTTAGTTCTCTAAATGTTTTATTGATAACTAACTTTGGTGTTTTTGGTGATAATAAACATGGGATAATAAAAATTCCTAATGAAATTTTAAAGCCTATCTTAATTTTGGTTGTGATTTGATTCTGAGAACATAGTAATTCCTCTGTAATATTTTCTAGTATGCAGTGGAAGAGTAGAAATCATTCCTTTCTCTATTCTACTTAATTATTTTAAAGGCTTATTTTGTTACTTAAACGCTCTCTCTTAATATTTGAATTGACAGTGTACGTGATATAACACTACATTTGTTCTATAGATCAAACCTTACCCGAATCCCTCATATTTATGAGTGAATCATTCCTTTTCAGTTAAGTCTGGAGAAATTTATGAGATTATGGAGATCATTAACGTTAATAATTTGACTGCCTTATTAATTAATAAATCATCTGTGTTTACATACACATACATACCCAGGTTACAATTCTGATTTCACTTTCATTTGTAAAAGTAAACCATGTGAGGAAGTCTTATACATTTTAAGTACTTCAATACTATAAATTAAAATTGACTGAGGTTTTATTGATTTACAGGTGGCTGTCAGTTTCCTGTTGAGTGGTCTGGTAGATGGTTTCAGTCAGCTGTGCGCCATCTAATAACAGTCAACTCAACATATATAGAAACCAAAGGAGAATGTGTCGAAAGCCAAGGGGATAAATTTATCATGGCTGAAAGGTAAAATACTTCATTTAAATTAAAGATGATACAAGATGCTTTTATTCTGTTCATCGATTGGGTTTTTAGGGCAAGCAGTGTTTAAAACCTTATATATTAAAAAGGTCTGTGAAAGTAAGCTGTCTCTTACTTTGATCAGTGTGTGTCACACAAATGTTTTAGTGAGTTACACAAACTGTATCGCTTTTTACAGATCAAAGAAATGACTCAAATATTATGAATCCGTAACTTCTAGATATATAGTATAACCAATGAATCCACCATCAGTAAAACTCATATAATAGTATAAAAGTTCCATTCGTGCATCAAAGTTGTAAAAAGGGTCATGTAAGCAAAAAATATAAACAGTGTATAGAAACTAAAACCACCCAGATTAAACAAACATTAAAACATTATAGTTTTTAACTTCCAGATTGAAAATTTAAAAAAATACCGTTTCTATGAAGCCTCACAATGGAAGGTCATTTTTTTCAAAGTTTTTCAAAGTCACGTAAAGTTAATTATTTTTATTTTACTTCTTAGATCGTGGAACATATCTGTAGATTGTAGTTGAAAATTAGATGTAGAATAATTTTATAGCCATCTTTCACTATAGTTTGACTGCTTCTCACCATATCCTAAATTAATAATTTTCATGGTTCTGTAATAGTTTTAAAATATTGATATTGATAACATCATAATTCTGGTAAATACTTTTCAAGGCAAAGTATAAGTTAAATATACTCTGGTATTTATAATGAATAAACCAAATATACAGAAATCCTTCTTACAAAATTATATAAGCGACTAAATTAACCTCTAAAGCATCTTGAGAGGTGCATCTACACCTTTTCACTAAATGCAAACTTATTCACACAATTAAGATATCCTAAAGCATTTTGAGAGGTGCTTGTATACCTTTTCACTAAATACAAACTTAATCACACAATTAAGATATCCTAAAGCATTTTGAAAGATGTTCATACCTTTTGAGAGATGCATGTATGTACACATTTTCATCTGTTGTCGTTCTTCTTCTTATTTTCTTAATAAAATATAATTTGCATTATAGAGGTGTTTTAGAATTACAATGGTTTTAAGTTTAGGGGATTTCATCACCACAGTGTCTAAAACTTAAAATGAGATGGCTTTTGATGATTTTAAATACAACTTCTACAAACTCCAAAAAATTGAAAAAAACCTGTTAAAATCTCTAAACTTCCAAAAGATTTTGAAATTGAAACAGAAATTCAATGGGAAATTGAAAACAAATCTATATATTTATTGTACATAGAACAACATTACTTTACATCATAATCCCCTCCCACTTATACGCATCTTAGTCTATCTATATTCTAACAAGTATTCGAATTTCTTCCTGAAAGGTTTTCAGCCGGTGTTCAGAAAATGTTGCACCCTTTCCAAGTCTTTTCATCAGATCAATAATCTGATGATTCCTCTTTTTCATCCAGGAGTCAATAATATTCTCTTGTAGTTCTTCTTTTAATGGACAAAAAAAAAAAAAAAAATCGCTTGAAGCCAGATCCGGACTATAATGTATGTGGTATGGCAGCTAAAAATCTTACTAGGATCAGTATTATCCTAAATCAAAGTCACACGTTTTAAAAGTTCAACATGCCTTTTGGATTTTATTTTTCACTTCAATAAACAGTGTAGCACTCACTATTTATTTTTCGAACTATAAGTTTAAAGTCAACCAAAATGGACCTCCGATATCATAGAAGGTCATCATCATAACCTTTCATGCAGGCATCTGAGTTTGAACATTTTAGAGATGAAGGAAGTTTCCACTCCAAACCTTGCCTCTTAGTCTATGGTTTAAAATGATCAACTCCTCTCAAATGAGCAATTATTATGGGTTTAAAAATGGGGGTCTTTCATTGTAATGTTCTAAATGTTTCTGAGGAAATTTCAAATGATTTCTTTGTGGATGCTGGTCAGTTGTTGAAGAATCCAATGATCACAAACACTTCAAAAGTTTAAAAAATCATGGATGATTAAGTTGAACCATGGCTTACATTCAAATCACTTGCAATGTCATCAACTGTATTTCATGGATTATAAGAGAATCATCTGTTTAAACTCTTCATCATTGACTTAGAAGTAGAGAGCTACCAGGCGCTGTACATCACACAGAGAAATCCTGCTGCTTTTAAAGTGATCAATTCATTCTTAGATCTTGATTCCACTGAAACAACTCTCTCCATATTGTTGCTACATTTAATGAATAATCTCTGCTGGTCTCACACATTATGAATTGAGGCAACATATCACTGCTTCTGTTTCTTCTTTGGAGAAATCAGACAAAGAACTCATTTTGAACAGACCTTTAAACACATTCACAATCAGCTAGCAGCGAAAGAATATTTTCAATAAACAGATATAGGACTTACCTTCGTACTAAAGCCCTGTTAAAATTAATTTTTTGTCAACTCAAAACTTTTTCATTTTACAATTATGAAAATACGTTCTGAAACTTGCTAAGATAATTGTGCTAATATTGCAAGTATAAAGTCATTGATTTTTTTAAGATTATAAATAGACATTGTATGTCTTTGTAAACGATTATTACAAAAGTAACAGTCCTTTGCAATCCACATTCCTAAATGATAACGTTAAACATTGTAGCTCAACATGACATGTTTATTACAGAGATAACATTTGAAACACATAAAAGAGAAAATATTTGTAACATCTGTATAAAGATATAGGCTTAACAAAAGGATAGAAAAGTACTAGATTAGAATTTATTAAACATTAGGCTGTCAGTAAAACAATATTTCTTATTTTAAATTTAAGTGTTCTTAAGTCTAAAAAAAATAATAAAAAATATACTTACAAATATTAAGAAAAAAATAGTTGAATAAAAATTTAGGTAATTATTGGCTTTTAAGATGTAAAAAATTACACCCGGGGATGCAGGAACTCTTCAGGAATATGAAAAAAGTAATCAATTTGGGGACACCTCAACAATTTGTAATGTTGAAAAAGGCAAAAATAACTTTACTTCACAATACACACAAAGTTTTATAAAATCAATGTTCTTTTTATAAAAAAGAACTTAATTACAATATAGATACAAAATTCCCAGTTAGAATAGATTTAGCACATAGCCTCCTTATTGCGTGTGGTAGTGCAGAAATTTATATACAAAATGGAGGTCACTTAACTTGTCAACAACTTGGTTTATTTTGACAATACTTTATTTTGATTTTTTTTTAATAACAAAATCTGTCATGACCGAATACTTAGTAGCAATATTCTAGTGTAGTAAGGGACCATTATAAAAGTGATGTAGATGATTTGATTTATGTAGGTGATGTATGATTTTATTGTGACGCGACTATCCATAATAGTGATGTAAAATGGCTGGGAAATGGGATTTGCCCTTCCAACACAGGCAGTTTCCAGCTCGCTCTGATCAGTCATAGTGCAAGGAAAGTGCATTAGTCTTCAAAGAATTTTGGTCTCTTGTAAGCCTTGTATTTCGTATTAGAACATCAAATGTACTATAAAATAATATGTCACTGTAGAACCTATTCATCACAGTAATAACAAACATTGTCAGTACTTTCTTATAGTGAAGGTGCATCAGAAAAACATTCTGTAGTACAAAATGACACGTTTTTAAAAACTAAAACGCAAATAGATTTAATATACTGTATTTTTTCTTGCTATTGTTGTTCTTACAAGGTACTGTCATAATGTTATTTTTTTGTCTTTTATGAAAATAGAGTAAAGTAGCCTACTTTATTTAATATTACAAACTATACTGCAAGCTTCTGTCTAGTGTTGTGTAGCAGTGTTGTTGAGTTTTTCAATCAACATAAATAATGTAAGTACAACAATAATTATATTACATACCTATTTACTTATTTATACATTATGTTTACCCACATGTTAATTCCACGACTTCTGTAATTCGTCTTTTTCTCAAATTCGTCCCCCACACAGTCCCGAATGTCATGCATTAGAGAGGTTCTACTGTACATACCTTTATACATTACAGACCAGAAGATTTAGCACCAACAATTTTAACAGTAAAGTCAGTATTTTATAGCACTCATTATTACTCAAAAATTACATGACAACCATGTGCCTGTGTCTGGCAGATGTTCTTGCCCTCACTGCTTGATCAATCCTTGTCTTGGAGGAGGTCAGGGACAGAGGCATCATTGGCTGAGTGAGGGATATGCTTGATTTCGCTAATTCGTCCGCCTTCTCATTCCCTGGAATTCCAACGTGGCTTGGAATCCACTGCAGAGTAAATTCCCAACCCCTTTCAGAGAGATCATTTAAGAGAGCACGACAGTTGAAAGTTCGTTTGCAATTGGTGTCAGTGTTAGTGGAGAGGGCCGTGATTGCAAATTGAGAGTCAACAAAGAACACAGCTTTTCGGTAACCTCTCAATGAAGTTAGTTTTTGAGCGGCTTCATATACAGCCGCTATTTCCCCGTCATAGTTGCTCAGGGTAACCCACTGCGGCGCACCCTGTAAAGAGTGGGGAGTGGTAGCCCGCTCCTGTACGGCCAGTGGCAGGATCACAGGATCCGTCAGTGTAAATGTGCAACCAGTCGGAGGGTGGGTAACGCATGTTGATGGTTTCAAGACCTGCCAATCTAAGTTCGTATTGGGTAAAACCACTTTATGAAGCAGTTCAGTATGAGATATATTTCTTTTAGACAGTGACAGTGAAACTGATCTAGGCCGAGGTACAATCAACATATCTTTTATTGATGAACTGAATAAAAATGAACCCAATTTTAGAGAATTTTCAAAATTTTAAAGGAAATATTTTTAAATTTTCATTTTTGTTTAGCTTTAAAATGATATATAACATGTAATATTTATTTTCTTTCCAAATTAAAATATGTATAGTGAAGTTCAGTGATGTACAGTGTTGCTATTTTATTTTTTAAACATTTTTATACATTTTTCAAAGGAGCATAATTGCCATCCATTGTAAGTCATCAATTCATATATATATATATATATATATATATATATATATATATATATATATATATATATATATATTTTTTTTTTTTTTTTTTTTTTTTTTTTCTGAAAGCTTTTGTCATTCCCTTTACAAAACTGTATAATTTGTTGTAAATATGGTATTTATTCAACAACTATTTTTTGAGCTTAGCTTGTGAGGTTATGTTAAAACATAAAAGACATTCACAAGACTCACAAATTAATCATTTATTTACTCATACATGTTTCATTGACAATGTCATCATCATCAGTGAATGTTGCTACTTACAAACTCTAACTTACAACTCAAAACACTCACCTCTAACTCAAGTTGTAAGTTAGAGTTTGTAGTATCAACACTCACTGATGATGACTTTGTCATTGAAATGCATATGAGTAGATAAATGATTAATTTGTGAGTCTTGTGTATGTCTTTTATTTGTTTTATGTTATTTATTATATGTCAGGAATTTTTTATATTTGACCTAAAAAACTCCAGGCAGATAGAGACAGGTGCCTATTAAGGCTAGGCTTTAAAGTGCTAATTTTACAACAGTGTGCTATTACTTGATTTCTTCATTAACATTATAGGTCTAATTTTATATATATATATATATATATATATATATATATTAATATATTAAATATGGTGATATGTTTTCTTGTAATATAGTTAATAAATTTAAAATATTTCAAAAACAAGAATATTCATTAAAAGTATTCTTGTTTTTGGAATATTTTTAATTTATTATATATATATATATATATATATATATATATATATATATATATATATATATATATATAAATTAAATCCATTTGTCCAAATTATTGCTGATAGAAAATGCCAATTACATCGGTTTACTGAGGTTATAACTTAGTAAAATAACCTAATTCAAAATGACACTTCTGCCATAGTATACCAACTATTTCTTACTGTCATGACATTTATTTTCTTAATATATTCCTATTTCAGTTTTATACTCTCCATCTATCTTTACAATCATCTATCCACCTTTTCTTTACCTTTGTAGTGACCCTTTATCTTTCACTTCTCTCTTAAAATACTTTTTGCTGTACTAGAGTTGTAGAATCTATCAACCCATTGCAGATTAAATGATTTTCATTCCGATTGACCCAGTGAATACAAACTAATTTGGAACGCAGTGGCCATTGCATATAAATTATGTTTTAATACTAGCTTTAATAATTTTACAAGTATTATTATAAATCAAGTATTATTATAAATAAAGTTTTATAAATTATTATCAAATTAATTAAATTAGTTAATTATTATTTAGGAATTATTTAAAAATCAAAGGATACATTTAATTGATTATTTGTAAGCATTATTAGGATAAAAAATCATTAATAAATAAAATATTTAAAACACTAAGTAATAATAAATAAGTAAAGGAAATAAATAAAATAAAAATAAAAATGAAACATTAACTATGGTATGATGGCTAGCTGTTGATTATAGGCTCTAACTTATACTCACGGGAGTAATTGTAGTGGAAAACTAAAATAATTTCAAAATTATATTTATACTAATTACATTAGAAAAACTACATGGACAGAACCACACTAAACCGTCATTGGCACCTTGAATTTTTAAGCTCACTGGAAATTAATGAGTAGCATGGGATCTAAATTGGACGATCTCTACACACAACTAAGATGTAACTGAACGATAGAGACTAGGCGAAGAGCTTGACCAAAATAAACAGTTGATAAATTGGTTATAAGAAACCATTAGTATTTCGTGTAAAAATCGTCTGTTATTTGTTTTGTCATTCCAAAGATGGATATAAATATCTTTATAGTGATAGTTTTGAGAGACATAAACAGTTGCCAAATCATGAGAAATAATGTGTTGCTTGTGCTCATTTGAAACAGGGAAAAATTAACAATTAACAAGGGTCGAACAGACTAAACATTCAATGACTGAGTGTGAATGAAGCATATGTCTTGGCATTTTACCACATATGCCTTGGCATTATACTGTCTGCAGCCAATATTCAATGACTCATAAGTTGAGGCATCAATGAGCTAAAGTTTATTCTTATATCAGATTAGCAATTTGGTATGAAGTATGTTCAGAAATTAATTAACAAATTTCCGTTTCATTGACATTTAAGGATTATATTTGTTTTTATATAGGCTAATAACAGATCACAGACAATTAATACATGCTTTACTAACACTCAACATTTTGAATTTCTTTCCGAAATTCCTTTCCAAGAGCTCGTTTTTAATAAACCAATATACAACATAGCTTACAATTTATAAAATTCATAACATTACATAAAACATAATAAAAATCAACAATACAAAACTCTTAATAAATATTCTCATTTACAAGTCAAATTTTTATCACAATAAAACAGACAAATCACAGATACATACACTAACTCATCATATTATTAATAACAGAGACACACTTTAAATTTTAAACAACATAATAATTATAATATATAGAATACCCTGACTGATTATAAAATATACAAAAATGTTAAATTTCACTTATATTTTCATTACTAAAGATTCATATGCAGATGGAAAATCATTTAATTCTGTCATTTTATTCAATGGATTTCTTCCTCGTTTTTTTATATACTACATTTCCGCAAAACTCCTCTTTTTCCAATCCCTTTCCTTATATAAAACTTCTATATTATCCCAGCCATTTGATGTTTATTATTAAACTTTATAATAGGTTCAGAAATAACAATTTAATATTTTTCATCATATTTTATATTATTTTTATGCTCATTCGTTCTCGTTTCCAAAAGTCTACCAGTTTGTCCTACATAACACATATCACACTCTTTGCAATCACACAGTTTTGTATTGTTGGTTTTTATTATGTTTAATGTAATGCTACAAATTTTATAAATTGTAAGCTATGTTGTATATTGGTTTAATAAAAACAAGCTCTTGAAAAGGAATTTCGGAAAGAAATACAAAACTTTGAGTGTTGAAAAAGCATGAATTAATTGTCTGTGATCTGTAATTAGCCTATATAAAAAATTAATAGTTATTAACAGACAGTAAATAAGAATATATGTTTTATTCAAAAATGTGTTTTGTTCCAGAAATGACAGAGAAGTTTATCACAGGTGTATTGTCATCCATGACAAGCATCCTAATGTTCTTCAGTACAAAGAAAGTTAGTAATTTTATTTATATAATTTTGTAGCCTTAATATTTTACACAACCTAGTTGCTAATTTAATAAAATTTTGCTTGACTAAGTAAGTTTGCCTTATGATGACGAATGTACTTATACAAGTGTCTGGTATAACATCCAAATACAAATTACTATAACTGTTAAATGAATTTGGGACTTGTATAAATTAAATAGTACCAAATTTAAATTTAACCCTAGATTACTTATGAGTAAATTTTGTCACACAATTATGTATCATAAATTTGACTACTCCAATTTCTTTTTTTTTATTTGTCAAAATAATGTTTTTTAATTAATGTGTTAAACATTGTAATATCCCTTACTTCTTTAGCGCTTGGAAAGAAATATTATAGTAGCTATGAATCCTACTATTAAGAAGAAAAATAATAATTACGATGAGACTACATTTGAATGAAATAATGAAACACAAATGTTTAAAAAAGTCTTTTAAAAATAATGTTAAACACATTTTATTTACAGAAAACACAGAATGTAAGAAACAAATGAGTTATAGAATAGGTTTTTAATCAAATTTAAGAATTTTTATAAATATATGTATGGAGAACACAATCTTAAAAAAAAGTCACACAATCACTTATGTATCGTCAAAATGACGACAGGAGCTCTGTTTCACTAAGACGCATGCAAGCTTTAGCGGCAAAACTGCGCATCTGACAACGCCTGTTTTAGGTACGAAGGTACTAGAAAGATGGATGCGCGCGAACCGCTCATTTGTCAGATACAGAAATTTTTGAAATGGTGCTTTGTCATTTTGACGAGGTATAAGTGATCTAGGGTAAAATAAAACACTTTTGTAAGATAGACAGTTTTTTCTTAAAATTACAAATTACAGTGCAATTTCAGCAATCCAAACTTCAATACTCCGAACACTCCAGTAATCCAAACAGAAAAAAAGCTATGGTATGTATAAGATCCTTAATGCCTGAAGTGGGTGGAAAGAGTTATATACAAAGAGAGAATGAAAGTTGTATATTCTATGAATGGAAAGAGAGAGAGGAAGGAGTTCTACAAAACACATGCAACCAAGCAATTGCATTTCCCAGAACTGTTTTTTCTTTTGTTATCTTTTGTACTTTTCAGATGAATCCCCCTCCATTCAATAAGTAGGGTGCAATACCTAACAGTGAATTTAGTCAGCCCTTTTTTTGCTTTTCAAGTATTCAGTGGCATGTTAAAATGAGTGAAAAAAGAAAACATAAAATACTGTCTTTGAGTGACAAGTGCACCATCTTATAACGTCTAGACAAGGGAGAAACTTCTTCCAATCTGGCTCGTGAGTTTAATGTCGCGTTAATTCGAGTTAATTCATATTGTTGAATCTTTTTTTCGTAATACACTCATAGGTACTTTCTGTAATCTGAACTTTTGTGTAAGAGCAATACGAATTTAATTGATATTGTGCAAAATAATTAAAGAAGAAAAACTTAATAAAAAAACACAATAATTCTTGTATGGGCTTTAGTTGACTTAGTTACAAGATAGACTGCCAATCTTGTTGCACTTTAGCCTGATTCATAAGTAATGTTACCTGTTGATATCCCCAAATTTGATTTGTGCAAATGTTTAGCTTAAGAACAATGAAATATTTTATTTAATTTTATAAAAATTAAAATGTATTAATAGTAAATTTAATACAGTGTATTAACCAAACAAACAAAACCCACCAATTAACATAGTTAAAATGGTTGTGTACAGTGGTGTAGGAGAAATCCTTGGCATTCCACTGCTGGGTATAAATCGGCAATGAAAATATGCATTTAAACTCTGACCGTCAGAGTAACACCTTTGCTGCCGAACTCCGAAGTTGGGCAATACCTGGCAATATTCTTTGTCGTAGCCACTCAGAAACCGAGTATAGCCTGGCTTTACTTTCTGGCTTTCCATTTCGAAACCGGTTCTAGTTTGGCATTTTTAAATTATCGTGTGATATTCTGTGGCTTTTTAAATAACTTTGTACAAAACTTTTTTATTTTCCTAAGTTGGTGGTTTATGGTGAAAGCTATTAGTAGAACAACATGTCCTGGGCGTCTTTCATTCACAAATACTGATTTTTAAGTGGATGTATGCCGAATATATTATATAATTGTTTAGTTTTTTTTTTAAAGCTCAGTAATGTTGATGTTTTTTTTTAAAATCTCTCTTTTATTTATTCCTAGAAATGTTTTGTAAATTTCTACACTAAACAGAAATACAAATAAAAAACATTCAACTTTTAATTAATTATGCGATTTGTTTAAATGTAAACATTTAACACATAACTTAACCTTTTACTAATAAAAAGGATTGTATAATTGCAAAATATTTTATGTTTAAAGCCTTTATAAATGTGAGGGTTTCTGATAAAATAAATGTGTTAAAAGCCACTAGAGCGGTAGTGCAGGCAACGTGTTGCAAGTCTCAGAGTAAACCTGGCAAACACCTAAGCCAGTTTATACTCAGGTTCTGAGTGCCATGCGAAATGAGCATTCTCGTTGTCAGAGTGCAAAGGGTTGAGAGCTTGACTGATACATTAAAACCTTATTGAATCAGCTCCCTTCAACTTTGATCTCTGGTTAACCGCTATCATTATAGGGAAGTGTAAAAATACATTTGTTAGAGTTGCTTGTTCAAGCTCATATTTATAGCATACTGCATGTTGATCATGTGTCTACTAAGCATGTATTGCTTGTACATGGTGATTTGTTGAGTCAAGTAGCATTGTGTGAGGCTCATTTAGACAACATGAAACTGTTACAAACAACATACAAGTGAGTTAGTTTTCTTGCTGTTTCTAGTTATATTTGTTTGATTCTCTGTAATTATATACATTGGGAACAAAATGTAACAACGAAAAAGCAATTGGGAATATTTGATAGAAGTGAGTCATTAAAATTGTTTATCGCTGTATATAGTGTCAAATTGGAAACAATATTAAATATTTTCTGTTTTAAAATGGTTTCAAAAGAGAGTCAGGATGAATGATGCAAGGTAAGGTGATGCAAAGCAAAGTATTCTAAAATTGAGTACACTGTTAAGTAAAGTTACTTTAAGCTAATGCAACAAATTTATGAGCTCCTTTTCTAAAAGTATATGTTATAGTACAGTACAAATATGTACTTTTTATATTTCACAATATATATTGTGATGTGTAATTTTTAATGTTTTTCTTAAACATTATTGTAAGTATATTTTCTTTTTTCTAACATTTTCCCGCTAACTTAAATATTTGTTATTCTGGATCGACTGTGGCTACTCTGAACTATTCAGGTTTTACTTTACATCTGCATATTACAATATCCCAGTTAAAATTTCCATAACACAACACTTGAATAGTAAATTTAAATTCATGTCACATACTTTATAGACATTTTTAAAAACAGTTACTAGTACAAGTGTAGCAAGGCAGAGTTTCTTCAGCTTAACATATTCACGGGCATGGCAAATCCCATTTTATTCACCCCATAAGCTATATTTTTCGTTTTGTCACTAAGCCGTGATGACCAGCTTACTCAAGTCTTACCCGTGCACAGAGAAACTACTATGACCGATCTCCTTGGGCCAATGTGTTGAATTGCAGTAGTTTATATCTCTGTATCTAGTTGTTGGCTAGATTGCTTCTTAGATAAAGGTTTCAATTTGACATTTAACTAGGTGATATGACTAAATATACAAAGTGGGTATTAACCTTTTGTGCTCCATAGGCGAACTGAGTCCGACATCACCAAAAATATGGTTCTGCTCCACTGTCGGACTCAGTCCAAAATATTTTGCGGCGCATCTATTAAATACTTTAGAACTTCTTACTTAATGATAATGTGTACTATGTTTATTTGCTGTGTTATGAGAAAGCAATGTTTATGTTTATAACGCTGATTTGCCATATTTATCATAATTTTTTCCTTAAATAAACAACTGGTTTCAGACAGTTATTTACGTTGTACTGCACAGTAAGCGTCAGAGATCTGGCCTAGTTGTTAGATCGCTGTTTATATGAACTTATCCTTATTCATGATCTCCTTTATTTATTTAGTGTTTGCTTTTATTTTAGTTCTGACACATATTGTTACATACATATAGTGGTTTCTAGTAGGCTTACAACGTATGGGCTGAGGCCTATTGCCTGACTTGCCAAAATAATCCGGGATTACATACAAACTTACTTTGAAAAGTTTCACACTGTTAAAAACTATAAACAATAAATTGAACTGTTTTTCAAGTGGCAAAATAAAAGAGTATGTGTAAAGAATTTCAGCCTAAACAAATTGAACAATTTTAAATAGGCCTAAATTACATTTTTCAATAATTTATATTCAGACATATATATTTTTTGTGGTACCTACTTTTGTAAATATATTTTGTGCATGTGATTGTAAATATGGTATTTAGTGCAATTTGCTTTTGTTAAAATCATAACATCCAAGTGAACTATTATGTCATATTCAAACCTAGTTGCAGCTGAGTATTGTATTAGGTACACAATTCTTGGCAATTTTATGCAGGTGCATAGTTTTACATTTTTTATAATAAATATTACAAATAGATTTTTGTAATACTACTTATGCATATATTTTAATTCAACAACGAAATTGCTATTTCATCAACAGAGCTAAATATAAATTTTTTTCTATATTAGAAAAACCAAAAAAATGGCATTTTATCAGGCCTACTGAATGCAAACATTAAGTTTTTAACATACAAACCTTATATTACTGTTATTCATTTTATTCTGAACACAGTGGTATATAATAATATATATTCACTTGAAGTCTTAATTTCTAAGTGAATAATTAAACATACGCATACAAAACACATGCTAACTAATTGGATCTGGTGGAGCAGCCCGGCGATCAAATAACTAGAGTCCAAAAGGTTAACAATTGTATATTTATTTCCAGGCATGGTTGTCACTGAATATAGTTCTCTAGACTCATTATGCCAAGATATACCAGGAGATGCAACGCTTTTATCTATGTTTCGAGCTGAAGGAGCAACTCCAATTCCATGTCCATTCAAGTCCCCTCCATACACTTTTTCATATGACCGAGGAAATGGAGCTTGCTCGTCACCACCATCAACTATTTACAGTTGCACCGATGAATCTAGACTCTTGTTTACATATTTGGCTTGCCCAGATATTTCTGGAACAGAGAGTACAGGTATGATTTAACTTGTTAAAATAATTTTTTTTTGAGTTGACTGAATTCTATGGACATATCAGAGAAACAACCATGTACCTTGTACTGAAAATAATGTAATTATTAATCATTTGTGGAAAATTAGATAACGTATTCATATACTAAAATTGTTGTAGATGTTTAGGCATAGTTATTGGAATTAGTAATTTCAGCTTATTTTATAAAATAGGCTTTGATATTTACCTCATCGGGTTTTATCGGCTTTGAAAGTAAATAATTAATTATTAGTAATACTTTAAACAAACCATGATCAATTTATTATTAACTGTTTTTGGGGCCATAATACAGTGTATATTAAAGTATCAGACTATTCTACCATATTTTAATGGTATTATTTAGTTGCAGCTTCTGTGATGACTAAATGTAGACAACCATTTTTTTTCTATTGATGTTTTAAGAAATGAGTTTTTATTAACTTAGAAGCTAGCTTTTGTGCATCTATTTTTATAATAAGAAAAATACACAGTAATAATTATAACTTTAATGATATCCCATTTGCAAACATAATATGTTGTACATATGATTCTAATAAAATAGAACAATTTTTGTTAGTATTGCAAGAGGATGATAGAAAAAGAAACAGGCAAATATCATGACTGTCAGAAGAGAATCATGGGAAATGAATGTGCAACGCATGAATTAAACAGAGGAACAAATGAATACCTTACATCTCAATATCTATAGATATTCCCTTACTATTTGTGTTTGCTCAGTCACACTCATTTTAGGAAGCTTCCATTTAGTTGAAGTATTGTTTAGTACTAGGTAGTAGTTGCTGTTTCAAGTACCAGTTCTTCTCACTTCTATTTATTTGTCAATGGTTTTAGTGTCTTTTAAGGGATGCTGAGTAAGGTCAAACTTATTTTATAATATTTCTTATGACGATCATTTAAATTTATAACATCTTTATTTGTTCGTTATAATGTTCTCACTAAAACACTTGTAAATATATTTATTTGTTCGTTATAATGTTCTCACTAAAACACTTGTAAATATTTTACACTTGCCTATAGTAGCACTTACTTATATTTGTTGAGGACTGTTTTGGGAGATGTGTCCCATTGTCAACTCAGACCGTAACTGATTTCAAGGTTTTTGTAGGTGAGGGGGTATATTATTGTGGGGGTCTGGGTGTGTTTGGTAGGTATTAGGAGTTATGATATCGATAAGTGTGTGTCCAAAAGAGTATTTCTTCATAAAAACAAAAAAGGATGTCACAACACAGTAGAATAATATGAAATTTTCAAGCATACAGAACACAAAATAAAAACTATTAAATAAATTAACTTAAAGCAAGGTATATATACTATTTGATCACATTGTTGAAAACCTTTTAAATTGATATCACTCAGCATCCGGTTATCCTGTAGGGTCCTAAACACTGTTGATGATTGCTTAGCATGGTGAAAATTTCTTTTGTTACAGTAAATTTGAAAAAAAGTTATTTTAAGCTTATATAAGTTTTTATGTTACTAAGTTTTAACTAAAAATATTTGCTATAAGTTATGGACAGCAGAATTAAAAATGAAATAAGTGTTAGTTGAAGTAATTTCATAAAAGTGGTTTTGTTTCTTACAGGCGAAGAACTTATATGTTTGGCAAAGTGGAAAGACGGTTCAAGACGTTACTTGGTAGGTAAGATTCATAATGGAATGGTTACGTCTGATGAAGACAGCTATCGTTGTTTTCTCTACGACCGTGTTTCCGATGACAACAAAGTTGTTTATCAAGTAGCCCAAAGTGGGGATGCAACATGTAATAATCTGCTGTCATTTAATGATGGCAGTAAATTTATGCGTCTAACAAGAGGTGAGTATTATATGTCAGTAATATATTTAAAAATTTGATAAATACATAAAGTTAATAGAGAACACATTCATCACCATAAATAAGACATTTCCTAGCTATCTTGTAATCTATTTGGGATGAGCAAAATCTATATTTTGCTATAATTTTTGAATAAATGCTTTTCCAAAAACATTTCTTTCAGAACAAAAAAAAGGCTAATATATTCTATTAAAACCATTGTATTCTTTACTTAATCCTGGATTGGTTGCTTTCTAATGTCATTAACATTCTTGGGTAACTCACCCATTTAACCCATTACCTACCATTAAAGAAAATATCTCGCCCCTACAAAATGAGTTTAATGGGCATATTGACGTCAGTTTCTCGTCATTAATTTTTTTTGTTGCTTCATGGAACTAAGTTGTTTTTGTGTTAAATGTTTAGTCTGCTTGATCCTTGTCAACATGGTATTGTTTCCATGCTTCAGATAAGCACGCATAACATATTTCTCATGAATAAGCAATTGTTTTTTCAACACAATGCAATTTAGATATCGTGATCACTTGATCGCTCAGATCATGAATAGATTAATCCAGGATGAGTTAAACAATCTGACATTAAAATGAAATACCATTAAAATTAAATACCATAAACGTTATTACATTTGCATTCTAAGACTATCATAGTATATATAAATAAAATTCTCTTTAGATAAAAACAAATACGTAATAAAAACTCTATTCCATCAGATTTTAACTGCCTCTAATTAATAAACAAAGTTTACCAAAATGTGACGTTCATTTTTATAAAATTCCACTCAAGAAATGATGACAAATTGGCATACAAATTTCTAAAAAGTTTCTCTTATTTGTGGTATTTATGAATCTTTATCCAGCCTTTTATATTATTATTCCATAGCTCTACGTTGTTCATCAATGTAGGAGGATTTTTTTTAGGTTATTAAACAAATAACTTTTATTTAGTCTTATGACTCATGTGAGGTTAGCACAGTGTAAAACCATAGATCCGTAAATAATCTTGGTTGTTGTTGAGGGTCAAAGGCACCATCCATCAATTAGTTTTGCCTGACTGAGCAGTTTTCTCACATATAATGTTTAAGACTCATGATTAGGCCCAAAACAATAAATATTGCTTAATTTCCATCAAATTTAATGGAAGTTCAAGACATTATATAACAAGGATTTGTAAAACTTAATAACAAAATAATCAATATAACATACTTATAATGTGACCACTCAGTCAGGAGCGCTAATTGATGGGTGATGGCTCCAACTGTTATGCAAACATTTTTTTTACACATCCAAAACAGTTTGAAAAAACATTTAACTTAATCAATGAAACAATTTTACCCTCATCTACCATCCAGTGCTGTGGGGATAAACAATATGTGTACAGTTGTATGGCCTATTGTGTGTAACTCAAGGTTACCGATCTACCAAAGTGACACACATATCTCCTATTATATATATATATATATATATATATATATATATATATATATATATATATATATATATATATATATGGACACATTCCATTATCTATACTGTAAAATCCATGATTAATGCTTGTAGTGTTTTAGCATTTCATAGTTTTAATCAAGTAGCACTTATTAATAAAACTAGAAAAAAATAATATTTTAGAGAAGCAAAATGCTAAAATGGCACTTGGTAGATTCTGTTAATCAATAATGATCCTGTGTGTTGAATGCATTCTGAAAGAATTTCTAGTAGGTGATTAAAATTATAACTTTTCAAAATTAAAAAATATTTTTTGTTGTATTGCTCTTCTATATCTCTATTACAATTTTTGTTGAGGTAATTACAGATGGGTTGTTACCATAACTATATTCAAGTTTGAAAGAAATTGATGTTATGACTGTGCTGAGCTGTTATTAAGTAATTGGTTTGTTAAACCATCATGTTCAGAAAAATTCAACAAATTTTATTTCTATGAAGACAGTTCTATTATAACAGCGGAATTATTTTTTATTACAATATATTTAATTTGGAAAAGAGATAAAAGATTTTTAAAGAATGGTTTGATTAAAAGTGATTCAACATTATCTTGAAATTTGTTGTTGAATAATTCTAAAAGTTTAGACAACAGTTATCTTCAGACGATTAAAATTTTATTTCTCATAATTTATAGTTTGTAATGGAGCAGTTGTACTTTCCTCAACTCCGCTAAACTGCTCAAATCCTGAGCCCCCCTAGACTTTGCTAGATAGTTTTCAGTGTTATTGTGCATAAGAGGGGCGATACAATTCTGCGCACTCTAACTGACTAAAAGCAATTCTCTTCATTGTTTGATTCTTGTTTATTAGTTTAGCCATGATTATACATACTTAAAATTCAACAATTTTCAGTTTAATTATGATTAAATAAAACATTTTTGCCTAGCAAGTGTTATGCCTTATATCAAGGAAATAGACAATATCAAGAGCACAGTGGTACAATATATTGCAATGAAAATATTGGAAAAAACCCCAATACCACAAAAATAATAAAAAATAACAAATAAAACAAGTTACTTAAGATTTTGAAGTAACCTAATCTTAAGAAACTTGTTTTATTTGTTATTTTTGATTATTTTTGTGGTATTGGGGTTTTTCCAATATTTTCATTGTAAGGAAATAGAATTAAATAAAATTACAGTATTTCCACATAATGATGAAGCAGTATAAAAAAAAGAATTTAATTTGTCACACAATTGATAGTTCAAAATTAGTTTTATACTTTTAAAAATAAAGGCATAAATTAGGTTTAAATATAACTTTTACTTTAATTTTATAAAGTAAATATGCATATAAGTTTTTCTTAGAAGTTAACTGACAGTTAACTCTGGCAACAGTTACTAAAATACTTTTCCAGATTTCATTGATCAAATAATTAGTTAAATTAGTGCTCAGTGGTGTTATATGCTGTAGAGCAGTTTGATAGTCATATGCTTAAGTATTTGTACAGCTTTCCAGGAAAGCTTCTTACTTCTTTCAGGGAAGTTCATTATACGAGAACAGACCGAAAAATTCCTGGAATAGCTCTGCCGTGAGTAGGCCTTTTACAGGATTCATTTTTTCTGCTAGATCATGTAGTACAAGTCATTGCAAGTTCAGTACTTGGTTCATTGAGCTGGTTTGTTGTCAAAACTATAGTGGTAGTTTTTGTTAGTTATGTTTTCTTCTTCTTATTCCATGAAGCTACAGTCCGATGTGGACCTTGGCCTTAATGTGCTGCTTCCATCCAGTTCCTCACATTCACCAGGGTTCTGGCATCCTGAGCGACGCAATCCATAGTTATGTTTTCTTCTTCTTATTCCATGAAGCTACAGTCCGATGTGGACCTTGGCCTTAATGTGCTGCTTCTATCCAGTTCCTCACATTCACCAGGGTTCTGGCATCCTGAGCGACGCAATCCATAGTTATGTTTTCTTCTTCTTATTCCATGAAGCTACAGTCCGATGTGGACCTTGGCCTTAATGTGCTGCTTCTATCCAGTTCCTCACATTCACCAGGGTTCTGGCATCCTGAGCGACGCAATCCATAGTTATGTTTTCTTCTTCTTATTCCATGAAGCTACAGTCCGATGTGGACCTTGGCCTTAATGTGCTGCTTCTATCCAGTTCCTCACATTCACCAGGGTTCTGGCATTCTGAGCGACGCAATCCACAGTTATGTTTTATATCATTTAATTTTTAATGGTGATAATAAAAAACAACATGCGGCTTTGAAATTTTGCTTTCTGCTTGGTAATAATGCCGCTGAAACGTTTTGATATTAACGAAAGCATAAAAATATGTCATTATGATAAAAGCTCAAGTGTACATGTGGCTTGCTTGTTTTAAAATGGAGGAATTTGATGGACGACAAATCTCGTTTCTGACGTCCATCTGCTTGAACAGGCTTAAATTTTCAGAATATTCAAGAACTTGTGCTGTTAGACAACGTTGATTAAAGGTCAAATTTATGTTGATAAAATAGAACAGTTTGAAGGTGTTGTTTCAAGCACGATATTTTTCAACTCTGTTCGTTATTATTTTCAGTGAGAAACTGAGGCACAAATTTGGCGATTTTTTTCATTCCCAATCCTTTGGTTAAAATTTACTGAACCGAGCTTTAAGATAACCTATTAATCTCTGACCCAGTGAATGAGTCAGGTGGCACTAAACTGACATTATACTTATTTAGCAGGAGTAATGTATACTGCACAAGGCCCACCCATAGCAAAACTATATTTGGATTCCTCTTCTTATACAGCTGGCATAGTCTCTAAGGTCGCAACAGTTATTGCTATGACAGGGGAATGTTCATAAAGCATTGGTTTTTATTTTGAGTTTTTCATCATCCTCAGGGGCAAGTTTCAATCAAGAATAATTATTTTTTGTTTTTGTATGTTAGTATTACTTTTTTGTTTATGGAATTCCTTTTATGAATAAACTAGATTATTTGTTTGTTTGTGAATGTATCAAAAAAATGACAGTTTCTATTGTGTTTGTTTTGGTGTTTCCTAAGCAAATTTATACTGTGTTAGATAGTAGAATCTGAAGGATATTTATTACTATTATTATTTTTAGAGCCTACAGGTAATTTTTGTTCATATACAGCTTGATAACATTGTTCAAAATATTTTCATCATTATAATACCAGTCCCCATTTTGTATTGGCAACAGTTTTTACTGTATTAAATCCTTTTCTAATATTTATTGTTATTTTATTGAATTTATTTAGAAATCTATTTTACTTGATTCGTATAACATTTGCTAGTAGATTTGGGGAGCAGTTATGACATTTTTTTCTTTTGAAGTTAAGTTGTGATTTGTTAGTCAGTATTTCTAGGAAATATGTTACAGTTTTTGTGTTATACATCTTGAGGCTTTTATAGAAATTACACTTGTTTGTATTATCTTGGCAAAAAAACCACTACTTACTGATTTATTCAGCAGACACGTTTCACGCTAAGTCAGCGCATTTTTCAATGTTGTGAATTATTGACAAGACTGTTGCTCAGGTGTGAGTCAAAAATACACCACAGACTCACACCAACACAACACACTTGAGCAACAGTCTTGTCAGTAATTCACAGCATTGAAAAATGTGCTGATCTAGCGCGAAATGAGTCTGCTAAATAAATCAGTAAGTAGTGTTTTTTTTGCCAAGATAATACAAACAAGTGTAATGTTTTCTTCATTTAAAAATAGGTTTGGAAGATTTTTATATCCTTTCAATCCTCTTTGGTAGTGTGTTTACTACAAGTGTAAATTTTGATGTCCTCTAACACTGTATACCATCTCTACCTATGCCAATCCTCGTAACTATAGACATCCATGTTGAGGAACTTGTTCTAAGTATGGAGCTTTGTAAGATACCACTGTTATTTATGTTATTTTGCCATGTTCAAAATGCTGGAGAGTCATTTTAAAATTATACTTTTTATATAATAGAATATTGTATTTAATCAAATGTTTTAAAATCTACAAAAAACACTATATGTAGTTTTTTGTAACCTTTACAATATTTCATTTGTCAAGAAAAATATTACATCATAGTCAATTTTTGCCAAAGTCAATTTGAGAATCATTCAAAGGTCTGAGTACCATATAGGCTGATAGTTTATAACGTGATTAAGTAGCTTCGGAAAACAAGATGTAAGAGAAATTAGACATTAGGATCAGATGATTGTAGAATTTTTTCTGGTCTTCAGCTAGGAAAATTTTTTCTTTCTGTTTGCTTCATATATTATGTAATTTGTGGCGAAATCATACAAACAACTATTTTTAAAACATATTTTAAAATTCTATTGTGTGAACAAATTTTTAATAATTTGATTTCTTTTATAGAGTTTACTTATGAGCCCAACAAAATCTTATTTTTTGTTTTATCTATGAACAGTTTGCTCAAGGTTTTTAAATCTGTAGAGTTAACCGAGAATGTCTCAGTCAATTTGATGTCATTATCAGGAAGTTGACAATAATTGTAAGAAGTAGGACCTTTAAGACAGTAAATTTACTTCTTACTGAAGTGTAAAAAGGGATTCTTAAGACATAAGTAAAATTGTTAGTTAAAGGAATTTCTAACACATTCACTGTGGCAGTAGCTTATTGGATTCTTCCCACATCAACTTTGAGTGTGTTAGAAAACAATCTGCTACCTTTATCAGTGGTTTATATATTCACTCACTACATGTTCAAGGAAATCCCTGACACATTTGTTCAAGGAAGTCTCTTTTCTTAGCACATGTTGGGAAGAGTAAAATACTTGTTCATTAGTTTTTGTGATAATGTATTTTACCATCTGTTTGAGTTTGGATTTTTATGCTGGATTGAATTTGTTAGTACATTTTGTTAGTTTGTATTTATCTGTATATTTCCTGTGTACTTTTTTTCTAATAAATAACTACAGAAGTCCATTTGAGATGAGCTTTATCATTTCACATATTTTGTGTTTATGAAAAAATTTGATTAATTTTCCTGTGGTTTTACAGTGGAGACCCAACATGACCGATGCAAGTTTCCATCGTGGGTAACTAACCACCACCACTGGCACAGTCTAGATTATAAACATTCATATCACTTCTTACATAAAAATGCCACTTTGAAGATCTCAAGAGAACATGGCGTTACTGATATCAGACTAGTTTGCCATAATATTGTTAATAATAATAGTTCCTCTGTTACAATTGTTGCTCATGCTACTGAAGGATGGTAAGTAAAACACATTAAAATAATTCACTTATTTTATGGATGATGTAGTATTTATAGGTGATGTATGTATTTATAGGTGATGTATGTATTTATAGGTGATGTATGTATTTATAGGCGATGTATGTATTTATAGGTGATGTATGTATTTATAGGTGATGTATGTATTTATAGGTGATGTATGTATTTATAGGTGATGTATGTATTTATAGGTGATGTATGTATTTATAGGTGATGTATGTATTTATAGGTGATGTATATATTTATAGGTGATGTATGTATTTATAGGCGGTGTATGTATTTATAGGCGATGTATGTATTTATAGGTGATGTATGTATTTATAGGTGATGTATGTATTTATAGGTGATGTATGTATTTATAGGTGATGTATGTATTTATAGGTGATGTATGTATTTATAGGTGATGTATGTATTTATAGGCGGTGTATGTATTTATAGGCGATGTATGTATTTATAGGTGATGTATGTATTTATAGGTGATGTATGTATTTATAGGCGATGTATGTATTTATAGGCGATGTATGTATTTATAGGCGATGTATGTATTTATAGGTGATGTATGTATTTATAGGCGATGTATGTATTTATAGGTGATGTATGTATTTATAGGCGATGTATGTATTTATAGGTGATGTATGTATTTATAGGCGATGTATGTATTTATAGGTGATGTATGTATTTATAGGTGATGTATGTATTTATAGGCGATGTATGTATTTATAGGTGATGTATGTATTTATAGGCGATGTATGTATTTATAGGTGATGTATGTATTTATAGGCGATGTATGTATTTATAGGTGATGTATGTATTTATAGGCGATGTATGTATTTATAGGTGATGTATGTATTTATAGGCGATGTATGTATTTATAGGCGATGTATGTATTTATAGGCGATGTATGTATTTATAGGTGATGTATGTATTTATAGGCGATGTATGTATTTATAGGCGATGTATGTATTTATAGGTGATGTATGTATTTATAGGTGATGTATGTATTTATAGGCGATGTATGTATTTATAGGTGATGTATGTATTTATAGGCGATGTATGTATTTATAGGTGATGTATGTATTTATAGGCGATGTATGTATTTATAGGTGATGTATGTATTTATAGGCGATGTATGTATTTATAGGTGATGTATGTATTTATAGGCGATGTATGTATTTATAGGCGATGTATGTATTTATAGGTGATGTATGTATTTATAGGCGATGTATGTATTTATAGGTGATGTATGTATTTATAGGCGATGTATGTATTTATAGGTGATGTATGTATTTATAGGCGATGTATGTATTTATAGGCGATGTATGTATTTATAGGTGATGTATGTATTTATAGGCGATGTATGTATTTATAGGCGATGTATGTATTTATAGGCGATGTATGTATTTATAGGTGATGTATGTATTTATAGGCGATGTATGTATTTATAGGTGATGTATGTATTTATAGGTGATGTATGTATTTATAGGCGATGTATGTATTTATAGGTGATGTATGTATTTATAGGCGATGTATGTATTTATAGGTGATGTATGTATTTATAGGCGATGTATGTATTTATAGGCGATGTATGTATTTATAGGTGATGTATGTATTTATAGGTGATGTATGTATTTATAGGCGATGTATGTATTTATAGGCGATGTATGTATTTATAGGTGATGTATGTATTTATAGGTGATGTATGTATTTATAGGCGATGTATGTATTTATAGGTGATGTATGTATTTATAGGCGATGTATGTATTTATAGGTGATGTATGTATTTATAGGCGATGTATGTATTTATAGGTGATGTATGTATTTATAGGCGATGTATGTATTTATAGGTGATGTATGTATTTATAGGTGATGTATGTATTTATAGGCGATGTATGTATTTATAGGTGATGTATGTATTTATAGGCGATGTATGTATTTATAGGTGATGTATGTATTTATAGGCGATGTATGTATTTATAGGCGATGTATGTATTTATAGGTGATGTATGTATTTATAGGCGATGTATGTATTTATAGGCGATGTATGTATTTATAGGCGATGTATGTATTTATAGGTGATGTATGTATTTATAGGCGGTGTATGTATTTATAGGTGATGTATGTATTTATAGGCGATGTATGTATTTATAGGCGATGTATGTATTTATAGGTGATGTATGTATTTATAGGCGATGTATGTATTTATAGGTGATGTATGTATTTATAGGCGATGTATGTATTTATAGGCGATGTATGTATTTATAGGTGATGTATGTATTTATAGGTGATGTATGTATTTATAGGCGATGTATGTATTTATAGGTGATGTATGTATTTATAGGTGATGTATGTATTTATAGGTGATGTATGTATTTATAGGTGATGTATGTATTTATAGGTGATGTATGTATTTATAGGTGATGTATGTATTTATAGGTGATGTATGTATTTATAGGTGATGTATGTATTTATAGGCGGTGTATGTATTTATAGGCGATGTATGTATTTATAGGTGATGTATGTATTTATAGGCGATGTATGTATTTATAGGCGATGTATGTATTTATAGGCGATGTATGTATTTATAGGTGATGTATGTATTTATAGGTGATGTATGTATTTATAGGTGATGTATGTATTTATAAGAATGGATCAGGTACAATGAATATGGTTTAAATAATGTTTTTTTGGATAGTCAACTTGCCTATAATTGTATAGAAGGCCAATTTGTTCTTAAAGATTTTATACAGTTGCAGGCAACAGTTTAAAAGAAAACATTGTAAAAAATCAACACATAACTTGATATCACATGATGGTATGAGTATAGGAAATGCAAGGCAAATTAGTTATGATTGGCGTAGATCATAATTTGGAGAGAGCTGTGTATCTCTCAACCATTTTTAATTAAAAATAATTTATTTAAATGAGATTTGTTGTTAAAAATAAATATTCAAAATAAATAACATCAACACATTTTTACAATTATTACATTTAATTTTAAAAGTATATTATGAATTGTGTTTTATCTTGACCTATATTGAAAAAATAGCTAGACAGTTACCAACAAAACTTTATTTAAAAATGAATGAAATTAATTAAAGCAATTTTGCGTACAGTTTATGGGCAAAATGTACATTAGTTGTGGGCAAAATGTTACGTATTCTGGTACGGCGTACCAAAAAATGTATTGTAATGTATGATTCAATTAGATTTTCTGGAGGACCATTGAGATAAAATCATACTAAATTTCTGGTAGTGGTAAAAACACAAATGATGTCATATAGGGTTTACAATACACAATAAATGGTAAACATAAAAGTGTACATACCTAAACCTTGAAATGTCCCGTTCATTATAGTTTTCTAGATGGATGATGACGAGTTTTGGGTGCACCCAGTTCGTGCACTACACATTACCCAACTAAAAGAAAAGAGTTTTCATATAAATCAAAATAGTCACTATTATATGCTAATAACTACTTAACAATCTGTCCAATAATGTCTTCGCCATACGGCAGGAGAAGAAACGATGTCTACACCACATGGCGGGAGAAAACAAAAGAAAAACTGTGGTGTGTCGAACATAACAGGAGAGATGTGGCTATATCCGAGTCTTGCTGCGAACTCACTGAGAAACTACGTCATGTAGAGTGTAATGGGAGAGATGTGGCTATATCCGTATCTTGCGTTGAACAAACTTGCCAAATTTGTACAGGGCAAATATCGGCCGATAAGAGTAGTCCCCTGTATACAACTTTAACAGTTGTTAAAGTCCCCTGTACATACAACTTTAATATACAGTTGTTAACAATTAGCGCTCGGATTCTTTTAGCATTACACTTGTAAGTGCTTCCCCACTTGTAATTAAATTGAGACAAATTCCTCACCTGCAAGTTGCATTATTGTTTATGGAAAACTTTGTTTTCTCTTACATGATTTTAGTAAACTAAGCTATTTTTATTCACTAATACTGTATGTACATGATTTTATTATCTTATTTGTAGTTTTGCAGAGTATGATATCTTTGAAAACAGTCTTCCGGATGAAGTCCTGGTTTTCTGCTGCGTGTTTTGTAGTGAAAAACTGTTTCCCCTCTACCTCCTTTTATCTTCCTGTTACTGCAAAATACACAATTCTTAGAACTACGTTTATCATTGGAAAAGATTAAATGTAATTTCCCATTCAGTCTTTCTTCTTTTCAGTAGTTGATGGCCGACACCCCTCTTACTATACGGGTTATTCCTAATATCACCAATGCGTTCCCTCACCACGTTTTGGCGAAACTATTTTTGTTTAACAGGATTTTCTCTCATTTCCTTTTTTTGTTATTATAGATAATAAAGCTGCTTATTACAGCTACATCTAATAGCCAGAAAAACATTTTCCTCCACATCTAATAGCCAGAAAAACATTTTCCTCCACTATTTATTTGTTTGTCTCGTAAAACTACACGGTTCATTATATTGAACAGCTAAATCTACAACACCCATAAACTGGTTAAAGTCCCCTGTATACATTTACAACTTTAACATTAATTTTAGTATTAACCTTATCTTTACTAGGAAAATACGTAACAAGTAAACTACATAGTTTTATTTATAAAACTGTGAAAATTAAAAACATTTTATTAATAAATAAAATTTATACAAATTTTAATTTCCAAGTATTGCTCACAAGACATTTATGTTGATCCAGGTTTTGATGCATACAATATTTTATTTGATGTTTTTGAATACAACCTTGCATATACAGATTGTATATGCTAAGTTTAATAGTTAAATTAATGTATAAATGTAGATCAAATCATAATAGTCACAGGTTAAAATAGCTTTTAAGCGGTAATTAATTAAAGTTTAATTAATTACTTGTAACTCATAGAGTTAAATTAATATTCTGAGCAAAATAGTAAAAATATAGGTTTTCTTGTTTTAAAGCTTTGATTATAACATTAACCCATTAACGCCCAGCTTCTTAAATTTTGTATCATAACAAATTGTTTTTAGGTTGATATTTATTTAAGAAGATACTTTATTAGTATAATAGTTACGTTTTCACTGAACATTACATTTCAAATTTAAAATACTTGCCAGAACATTTTTTATGCTTCAGAGAATGTATATTTTCAGGAGAGTGAGTGTGTGATTCTGATTTACCTTTGTGTGGGTCGTCTTTGAATCATGCTGGCCTATTTATGGGATACTGGGACATTGAGATATCAGTTGATCTCGTCAGGCGCTGAGTTTATAGAGCGCATCTGCTCTCTGCGATATGTTTGATTACTCATTGGTTCTTAGAATTTGTAATGTGTTTAAAGTTTCATTGGGTTACATCAGTCTGTGTGATTTGTGAAAAACGAAGCCAGCTTGCATTTCAAGTAAACTGGCTATATAGTTTCTTGGGAAATCTTGCCGTTCTGTCAAGTGGATACTGTTTCAACTTCAATTTATACTCTGGTAAGGAAGTAGCTCAACACGAAAGAACAGATTGGTTTTTAGGGTGCCATGTTGTTTTAATAATGTTGGTCCAGTTCAAGAGCCACAGGGTATTCTTGGCAATCTCTTTACCAGCAGAGATTCGCTTGTTCATTAGAGATGTTGGTTTTAGTGCTACTGGTACTATAAGGTAAAACCATCTATACAAATGTTCTTTGAAGGATTCCAAGCATATGTCCGAAGAGCCAAGTGGTACTGTTGATTCAGCATTTCATTCAGAAAGTGAAGTTCTGTTTGTGTAACTATTTATTAGGAATATACTGTGGTTGAATTTAATAATAAATACACAAAAACCTCTAACCACAAAATTTCTTTATTTTACCTCTGAGGATGGTTACTTTGTAACTGAAATGTACATAAGGGTAAAATAATGAAATTTTGTGGTTAGAGTTTTTTGTGTATTTATTATCTGTTTGTGCAGTGGAATGAAATGTATTACAGTTGGGACAAATTAAGACACTGCTTATCTCCTGCATAATTCATTATGGGGGAGCAGGACATCAAGAAGGCTTCTGTTCCATAACCAAATGTAATAAAATCCTGCAATAAATACATGGGTGGAGTGACCCATGATTGGCGAGTTGGAAAGTATAACTACAGGTAGTAAAAAGTACTACTGGTGTTTATTAAATGAATGCTTGACATGGCAATTTAAAATGACTGAATTGTACACAGGAAGGTGTATCTCTCTAACATGGATCTTCTTGAATTGATAGGAAATGTTGCATTCCATATTTGAAAAGAAACTCTTTTAAGCAAGAGAGAGCAACCAATATATCCTCTTGAAGACCCATTACAGACGTCAGATACGATGGAAGAGGCCATTTTAGATCAAGACGAGACAAAGATGATGCCAAGGAGAGAACTGCAATGAGAAGCCTCTTACCTTTAATAAAAGTGTTCGTAACTTTGTGCAAGGACTGTTTCATCCCTTATTACATCAAGGAATGATATATTTAGTTTTCAAGTTTATCATTTCAACTAAAATGATTCTTAGTACTTTTAAAATGATTTAAAAAATTATGGGCGTAATAGGTTAAGATGGATCTTTTTTTTCTAAATAATTCTCACTGATATTAAATTATAAATCTGCTTTCTGTTTATAGCACAAGTGGATATATTTGTTTGGTATTTCATCCTAGACATCCAAATGTCATACAGCTTCAACAGTCTAGTAAGTAAATATTTTAGTACAGTTATTTTTTTTTACTTTTCAGTATAATTTTATGATGATTTAGTTAAAGTTATCACTGAAGTAACCAAAATAGCAGAATTCGATCTTTAACTACAAACAACATTAGTTTATAAAATGTCTAAAATCTTTTCTAAATATTTATTAAAGATTCAATATATAAATTATAGAAACTTTAATTGTATAGTAAGGATTACTTATTTTGACAGGCCAAGTAGTCACAGAATCATTGTATAATAATTATATACTAAATATATTTTATTAACAAGAATGTTGCTATTCATGACACTTGTATCAAATCTGTGGCCATATATTCTTGTTTAGACCTCTGGTCTAATGTGCCCAGCAAAGTTTAAACAGCAGCTTGGATATAATGTTTTTTGTTGAAGCCTGTACCTGAATCTTGAAATCCATTTTGGTTAATAGGCTGTTGAAATTATTTAAGATATGTCTATTATGATGTCCTTGTAAAGGCGCCTTAAGGAAGTGTACATGATTTTTTTGTATTAGGATTTAATAATTGAGTATGCAGTTATAGGTTTTAGATTGAAATGGTGTTTGGAACTAATTTGGAGTGGGTAATTCTTAATTTTTAGGGGTATGTGGCAGGTTGAAGAATTTTCTATTTACTATTTTGTACAGCCCAAGTACACAAAACTTTTGATAAATATATCTACATATATTAAATTAATTAAGTTAAATTCTATTGAACCAGGTGTTGGATATAGAACATAGGTCTATGTTTTTATTTTACTTGGATATTTAGTAGAAATATCCTTGACTTCATTTGCCCTATCTATTATTTTTATGAGTATTTTATATGTGCAACACATATATGATATAACAGATATGGGAGATAGATTTTAGTTATGAGTTGACAGTACTGATCACATTTTGTGGAATTAAATCTGCTTTTTTACTTATTCTGCTAGTTAACCCTTTGATTAGCATTTACGTACCAGTACGTGAAATCTCGCACCTGCCAGCGGGAGCATTCCGGTATATATACGTTCTACTGTTACTATCACATTAGCATTACCGTTCATTTATGATTTTTTTCCTTTGTATTATGCTGTATTCTAGGTTAACTATTTGCAACTATTTGGACAATAAATACTAACAGAGTACATAGTCACCATTCTTTTGTATCCAAAGTCTATGGGTTTTCCCACGTATTTACAAATCCTTTTGAAGTTTGTAAGGTAGTTTACAATGAATAGGTGATTAAATAGAGAAGAAATTATTTTGTGCCCAAAGTCTATGTTTTTGTCCACGTGTTTACAGGTTGATTTGAAGTTTATGCAGTATTTTACAATGAATAAGTATTTTACAAAAAAAATGTTAAACAGATAATTTTTAGCAAAGAAATTGTCAGTAAACATAAGGTAAAGTTTGGTTAACATGAAAAAATAGTAAATAAAAACAAATATTACTATAATTTAAAACATTAATGAAAAATAAAGAAAAAAATTAGAAAAAGTGTTAAAACCTTTCAAAAATATGTTGCTTTTAGGTGCCATATCAGGGCAGACACATGTTGCTAATCAAACGGTTAATTCATGTAATTAACTCATTCCTGAACCTCTTGCCAATGCACTGAAAAGAATATTGACACAGTACTCTACTATTTTCTCAGATAAAATGCCTCTAATTCTAGAAGCTTTAGTTTTAAAATATGTCAATACATTTTCCACATGAGAGTAAACTTCATATACAACACAGTAATCATAATTTTTTTCTTAATCACCATCTACATTTTTTAATTAAAATTAATTAAATTAATTTAAAGACATACACAGACGAGGTTGTATACACAGATATAATTTTAAAAACAATTTTTCCATTTGTTTCAGACAAACCTTTCTCTGATCTTGCAAAAACCTGTGATATATTTTCAAAATCAGTTTTTGCATTTGTTTTAGACAAATCTTCCCCTGATCCATCAAAAGGCTGTGTATATTGAAACATTTTTTTTTGTATTTGTTTTAGATAAATCTTACCTTAAACTAGCAAAAGTGTGTGACATATTTTTTAAAACAATTTTTGCATTTGTTTTAGATAAATCCTACCCTGATCCGGCAGAAGCCTGTGGAAAATCATTCTCTGATTTTAGTAGATTATCAGAACCTGTGACGCTAGTCAGTAAGTATTATAAAGTTAAGGCTTATAAGAATAATTGTCATTATTTATAATTCAGTGACTTTTCAAAGGACATACACTGCACATTAAGGTAAGTTAAGCACACTCAAATGCTGACTTTAAATTAGTTGTAATTATACAATTTTTTTGTCCTAGAAACTGTGGTAACTGCTGTCTTTTTGTAAGACTCCATTTTTAGTCAACTGTTACTGATAAGCTGCCACTCGAGTGAACAGGGGCAAAATAATTAAAATGTCTTTAGTTAAGATTTTTATTTTTTTATAAGTTGCATTTCTATACATTGAGATTTTTTGGGCTAGGAGACTGACAGACTTACCTTGGTAAGAGTCCACTCTGTAGTCTTGAAATAGAAACACATAAAAGCACTAAATAATCCAAAAAACCTAAATAATCTTTACCAACCAAAACTAACCTAAAAATATTTCTATACATTGTTAATTTTTACTTAAGGCAGATTTTTCTCTCAGTTAAAAATAGTATTTGAAGAAAATTTTTAATATATATAAGTTTTGGAATAATAGTTATATATATATATATATATATATATATATATATATATATATATATATATATATATATATATATATATATATATATATATAGAATATCAAATGTGTTTTCCTGTTAGAATATTTTTAAGATCAAATAATATACACAAATACAGGAATATTTAATTTATTGAACAATAAACTCAAAGCTTTTCGTTGGCTCACATTACCAACATCTTCAGGAGTTACAATATTAAGAATGATAAAACAAACTCTGTTTGTTTTATCATTCTTAATATTGTAACTCCTGAAGATGTTGGTAATGTGAGCCAACGAAAAGCTTTGAGTTTATTGTTCAATAAATTAAATATTCCTGTATTTGTGTATATTATTTGATCTTAAATATATATATATATATATATATATATATATATATATATATATATATATATATATATATGAAGTTAATATATTACTATTTTTGAGTAATTTTATATATATATTGGACTAGGAGACTGACAGATTTTCCTTGGTAAGAGTCCACTCTGTAGTCTTGAAATAGAAACACATAAAAGCACTTAAACAATGATATATTTCAACCACACAGTGGTCTTTGTCAATCGAAGAGAAAACACAAAGAGAAATATGAGAGAATGAAATAAAATAATTGTAATCACAGATTGTGTAGAGTAGAAATCAGATGACAAAGATAATTTTTGATCAAAATATTTCAATAGTATGTTAAGTTTTTATATGTGTCTATTTATTTATTTCCAAGAGATTGCAGTTTTATTATTGTAAATTGTAAACAATTATTCCACCACTAAGTGCAATTATTTTTACCTTTTGTGATACACATATATATATATAAAATATAATATATATATATATATATATATATATATATATATATATATATATATATATTTGATATTTAATATTATCCATTGTTTTTCCGTTGCACTGACTTTATGAAGTTAATATATTACTAATTTTGAGTAATTTTATCCACCATTAAGTGCAATAATTTTACCTTGAGTGATGAGGCACCTTTCGGTCTTTGACCATTGTCGAATCACAATGGGTGATTCGACAATGGTCAAAGACCGAAAGGTGCCTCATCACTCAAGGTAAAATTATTGCACTTAATGGTGGATAAAATTACTCAAAATTAGTAATATATTAACTTCATATATATATATATATATATATATATATATATATATATATATATATATATATATATATATTTAGGTTAGTTCTAGTAGAGCTTAAAGCTTATTTAGGAATTTTTTGGACTTGATAGGAGACTGACAGACTTACCCAAAGGCATTAGTCCAAAACTGCAATCTCTTGGAAATAAGCACATATAAAACACTTAATACACTTTTATTTGAAATATTTCGATCAACATGATCTTCTTCAGTCAAGAAAGACAAAACAAAACAAAAGATTGAAGTGAACCACAGATGTGTATAAACATCCAAATGTCACAGATTTACAGATTCCAAAAAATTCCTATATATATATATATATATATATATATATATATATATATATATATATATATATATATATATATGAAGTTAATATATTACTATGTAAGTAATTTTTCAAATTAAACAAACTAAATACATACAACGAAAACATACAATTTACCGTTGAAACAGAAACAAATAGAACAATTAACTTCCTCGACATTACTTTAAATATAAATGATAATAAAATAGAAACTACAGTATACAGGAAACCTACTTCCAACAACACCACAATACACTACAAATCTAACCACCCCTGGACACACAAAATTAACACTTACAGTAACATGATAAATAAAGCAATAAAATACACACAGGATAACAAACAAAAATTAAATGAAGAATTAGATAACATTACAAAAATAGCAATAGAAAATGGATACAACAAACACATTATAAAAAAATATATACAATAAATTCACAAAAAAACCTAACCTCAACACAACACTACAACCGGAACACGAAAATAATGAAAATAAAAAAATCTACCTAAAATATAAATACACCAATAACAAAATAGAAAAAATAACAAATATATACAACAAAGAATACTACACTCCAACTTACAAACCAAACAACAAAATAATAAAATATCTTAATAACACAAACCACAAAACAAATTCAGAAAAACATAACCTATCAGGAATTTACAAAATCACATGCAGCAACTGTAACGCTTTTTACATAGGAAAACAACCAGAACATTTAAAATAAGATTTGAAGAACATTATAGAGCATTCAAAAACAAAAATTCTAAAGTATCAATTGTTGCAGCACACCTAATATCCCATAAACACGAAATAACAAATTACAAAAATAACCTAACCATACTTGAAATAAATAACAACCCAATAGAACTAAACTCACTAGAAAAATACCACATTTATAAAAACATACACAACAATTTAAGAATCTACAAACAACATATACAGAAGACATACTATATAGAAATATCATACACACAGATCAAGAAAAAGTGCGCGTAACGTCAACAAACACCAACTTCACAGACCGAACATCTACAACAGAAAAACATCAGTGATTTGACAATGGTCAATTGACCGAAAGGTGCCTCATCACTCAAGGTAAAATTATTGCACTTAATGGTGGACAAGATTGCTTACAATAGTGATATATTAACTTCATAAAGTCAGTGCAACGGAAAAACAATGGATAACGTTAAATATCAAGAATATATATATATATATATATATATATATATATATATATATATATATATATATATATATATATAATGCAACCTATAATCTTAAGCACCAGTTAACACTTCCTGGACTTACATTCCGCACAAAAGTTTACTTTTTATTCCATATCAAATGGATTATCACAGCAACAAGAAAAAGTGTCTACCTCCTTCAAAGCTTTGGATCTCAATGGATTTTAGGTATGAATATAGTGTAGGGTCGGTGTAAAATATCCTTTTCTTCTTTACCATTGGCTTTCTCCAAAGTAGTGTTGTCATAGTGACAAGTTGATTTATAAATAGACTCCACCAATGACGTCGTTAATTTCTTCTTCTTCACCTAAATTTTTCAATACATTTTCCTTTATCCTTGTTATCTGGACCTTTTATAACAGTGGGTAGTTTTACAAAATGTATTCATTCAATCTTCTGGTTTTGTTCCACTAATTTCCATGTTCTTATATGCCCTTATTTACCAAATCTTATTTTCTATGTTCTCGTAGTTCCGGTAGCTCGTAGCGTTTTTGCCATGTCCGGTAAGTTTTTAGAAATCTGTTTCACGGATGGATACATATTCCATATGGTAATAGCTATTGTTTTAAAACCTGTTGTAAGGCTACAAGTTTTTCAACAGTTTATCCATCGAGGCTATCTTTTCGGTTTCTGTTTACTAATATAGGCTATTTTAACAAATTTTACTAATCTGTCTTAATCTATTTTGTTTAAATTTGGTAGTATTAGTTGATTTTGCATCATTTTTATATGCATGAATTTTGCACATTTTCTATGCTATTACTGGTTTTGCGACAGTCAATTCGGCCAATGCGAAATTCTGGCCAAATAATCAGACCACTTTATGACAAGCACGATTTGGTCCTGTTGAATAGGTTTTGAAAATAATGGGAACCATACTTTACTTAGTGTCAGATAACGTTGATTTTCGACATTTTTACATGTGTTACTCAGAAATACTTTCTGAACATGATAATGTTATAACAACTATTCTTTGAGCTCAGCTCGTTAGTGTATGCTACTATTATGTATATGTGACATATTATTATATGTTAGTGTATGTGTGAGTGAATAAATTATGAGTTTGTGTACGTCTTTCATTTGTTATGACAATGTCAATTGGTGGAATGAATAAAGTGATGAAATTAAGTTCATAAAGTAGCAAGTTATGTTAATTATTGTATCTCTGCAAAAAAAATGGTAAATTTAAGTCTTAAGGTTATTTTATATTTTCCTTATATATTTGAAATTTTCAGCCGCATCTGAGTTGCCTTCTGTAAAATGCTCTCAGCCAGGGCGATACACAATTAAACAGTTTTTAGTAACCAATGGAATGAAGAAGCGAAATATTGTTGAAACATCGACAAGCGAATCAGAACGATGCTTCGATCATATGAATTTTTCTTCTTTGGCTATTGGCTGCAGTGGGTTAGCAGACACATTAGAATTTCAGTCTTCATGTCCAGAAGAAGAATACACAGGTTTGTAAAGTGATGTGTGAACCTTGTAATATAAAATATGAATTAAATTTGTTATACCTTAGTTTAAGTCCAGATTTATTTTTGTTTTTTTAAATTTTTTTTTGAAACATTATAAAACCCAAATTTGTTATACCTACTTACAATCATACACTTTTAATAATGATCATGGCTGGGTTGCAGGTAGATATTAAAATAAGGTGAGTTTTAAATTAGACATTTTATTCCTAACATTTATAACTTCACTATATACTTTTTAATAATATCAAATTTATTTTGCTACATAACTAAAAACACTTGTAAAATTCCTTAATATGGGTATTAAATTAATTCTCCATTGTGGATTAAATTATTTCTTTGATCCAAGCAGCATGAGTTAATTCGTCATGGCAAGTGCTCACAGCAACTAAATTGTGTTGCGGTAAAAAAACAATTGTTTAGACATGAGAAACGTGTTGCACGCGCTTATCTGAAGCATGAAGACATTAACACATTAACAAAGGTCAAACAGACTAAACATTTAACAAACGAATAATGTTTCATGAAACAACGACAAAAATCATAGAAAGAAACCGACATCTGTATCCCCATTAAACACATTTGTTTGGGACAAGATAGTTTTGCCAATGGTAGGCAATGGGTTAAATAGTTTTATTTGGGTTACCAGCTAGTGCAACAAAGCCTTGTAAGTTTTTAAATGCTCTTTTTTACGTGCATTGAGAGGTGATTCAAAAATACACACGGCAGCTAACTCCTATACTATCATGAACGGCATAAAGGATAATGTATTCACTAACCAAAACTCACCTACTGCTAACTTGAACAGCTGGTTTGGCTAAAATTTGAGTTGTCAGTTTTTTATAGTCATATATGTAAGTTTTTAGTCATAGCTGAAAATATGCATATTAAAATGAAGATAGAAATATATATACTGTCTTACCATTTGTCGTTATACTGAAGTAATGCCAGTTTCGTCATGCAAAATATGATCCTGCTTCACTTTCTTTTTGCGGGCTGTTGTTTTTTTAAAGCAGAATCTACCACAGGTTGTTAAACACTGGACTCGTGCCTGGACTTTACAGCTAGCTCATTATTTATTCTCAAGAGTGAATTCTTTGGTTTCACAGTAGGTCTCTTTTAATTGTATTTATTATATTATAATTTCAAAAAAAATAAGTTTGGTTGACAACCATTAAATTTACTAGTTTGAAAAAACCGAATGTTTTTATTTATTTTTTAGAAATAATTTAAACAGATAAAATTTAACATTAGTCTTCTTTACAATTGGAATGCTTTTTAAAAAATTTCTATGCTTAAATAAATTAGTAAACATCTAAAATACTTTACATATTTATTATTTTCAAATAATTTTATTATGATTTTAAATCACGAGGAGTACAAAAAAAACTGGAATTTTTTAAAATCTATTTTAATTATTACAAGAACAACCTTATTTCCTTCAATAGCCACAGTTGAAACTAACACTTTTGTCCCACCGGTGCTTCCACTGTTCGAAACATATTTTTGTAGTCATCCTTAGAAATGGCTGACAGCTCCATCCTTGTTTTTTTCTTATCCTCTTCAATGTTGTTAAATCAGTGTTGTTTCTTGCCCTTTTTCATATGTGGAAATTAGAAAAAGCGGCAGTGAGCCAGGTCAGGTGAGTAAAGTGCATCAGGCAGCTTAGCCATGCCATTTTTAGCCAAATAACGGTGTAACAGAGAAGGCCTTATGTGCAGGTGCATTGTCGTGGTGGAAAACCTGTCTCCTGTCTACCACAAATCAGATCTTTTTTTATGAACACTGTTATACAATCTTCTTAAAACTTCCAAACAAAAGATTTATTTGACGGTCTGACCTGGGGAACGAACTATGAATGAACTACGCCCTTGGCATAAAAAAGCAAAGCATTGTTTTGATTTGACTTGAAACATTTTCCTGGTTACCCTATCTGGATATTGGCATTTTCCACTGACTTGACTGTTGCTTTGTTTTTGGGTCTTAACCTTAGCACCATGACTCATCACCAGTAATACCTTTGACAGAAAATCGGCACCATTTCAAGCTGTAGTTTCAAAGCCTGACATGTTTCAACTTGATGTTATTTTTGATTGTCAGTCAGAACCCGAGGAACATACTTGGCAGCAACTTTTTTTATTCATAAATCTGTTGAAGTTCGCTGAACGGAGCTCCAAGATTACCCAGTACTCTCTGACAGTTGATCACATGTCTGTTGACGGTCTGTGAGCACAAGCTCTTGTATTTTTTCAAAATTTGTTTCGATTCGGGCAGATGAATGACATCCAGAATGAGGTTGCTCATCAATCGACATGTTGCCATTTTTAAATTGAGCAAACCGCTTGTACGCTTGTGTTTTTCCCTTCTTTGTAAGCTATTGTAAACATTAAAACACTTTCAGCAACATTTTTACCGAGTAGAAAACAAAATTTCACAGCTGCTTACTGTTCACTTTAATTTGCTATCATAGAAAACAAAATAAGAACAGTACTAGCAAAAACAATCACTTTGGGCAAACAGAACAAGCCAGATCAACAGTTCATTGGCACTGAACTGACAATGAGTTCAAATATTTATTTCTGTAATTAAAGTTTTTTTAGTCTGTTTATAAAAATTGCTGTTATTGCTATATCTTGAAATATTATTTGTTAAAATTAGGTGTTAAATATATAGGTGTTAACACATCATATATTTACTAATATAGTTAATTATCCTTTATAAAATAAATTTCAAATTGTCCTTTGCTATTTCATAGAATACTCATCTAGATTTAGTATATTGTATTCTGTATGCTTTAAATTTTTGTCATTGAAGATGACTTGGCTTTTGTTTAAAACACCTATGGATTAGCTTTGCTATTGATGGTTTCTTTGAAATTAAACAATTTTTTATAAAATTTATTCTCTAAATTTTTTTATTTCAGCTTTTAAATTACCTTTAGTTCCAAGTTAAAGTACGTTTCATATTAAACTATTTTTTTAGTACCGTTTTATACATTGAAAGCATACATTTTATATAGTAACTTTTAATTTATAATTAAGAAAATTATAGTGAAGTCATGGTGTGTTTATTTTTTTAATAAAAATTTCATATTTTGACAAATATTTTATTTAATGAGCTTGCAATATTTTAATGAATAAATTTGACAATATCATTTGCCAATAATTTGCACTGTCTTCTTCTTCGTTCCATGGTTTCCAGATCTCCTTGTATTGGACATATTCTTTTGGCTCCTTCAAGACCTCGTACAGCAGAAAATATTTCAAGGCGATAATGTTTTTATATAATTGGTTTATTAGATGTACTGATAACCTCTAATAATGCTTGTAACTTTAGTTATTAGCAGACGATAAAAGACTTTTGTAGGCCTTATCTTGACCCCCTAACCATAAATTCTAACCACAAACTGACATTACGACATTTGGCAACTATTGAAATTTCATTTTGTCTACTCCCCTCACACTGCTTGTGTTCTGCCTTATAAGCGTTGAAACCATTCCCCTCCCCTAACTTCATCTTTTAGCCTTACAACTCTATTCAGCTATTCTACCTGTTGTACCGTAATTGTGGTTTACAAGAACCGTCTTACAATATGACCCTTATCACACACTTCATAATTTAAATTTGTCCTTTATTCATTAATTTTGCTGAATTTTTATAATTATTTGTAGGTTATTGTTTTAATGAGCACTATTGTTTATCTGACATTATTCTCAGTTTATTAGAACTTATATGACTGTTTAATGTGACTTAGTTCACATGTTGGTTTTTTCAAGTCTATTTTCCTTATTTCATCACTTAAGGTGTCAAATTTATTAATTGTTTACATTTTATTTTTCTATTCTCAAGTACATACTTTCTTCACTCTATCTTTTATTTTTTTTGTATACAATTTTTATAAAATAATTAAGAAATTTAAATGGTATTTAATAAATCTAAAGAAATTAATAATTAAAAAAAATGTTTTTACATTACATTGGCAAATTGCCTGTTGTAACACACACTTGTGCTGCGATGGTCAACCTAAACTCACCTCCAATCACTTGGCGACAATACATAGTTTTTTTATTGATGACAACTCACCTGTAAAAGCTGTCGACGCAGGTAAAAATTTGATCAAGCATTTCTCACCCAAGTCAGAACATGTGTTAAGGCTTGCCAAATTCTGCCAGAGAACCAGTTGTTTTTTATGACAAATAAATTTATGCATCAAATCTCAAGAACCATTCCTAAGTTTACATTCTTTATAACCACATTCTAATTCAAAACAAGCTTTCGTTTTGGACTTATGTATTTTTTTATTTATTTAAAAGACTTACTAACTTAATATCTTAGAAATAACTCAAAATATCCATTTTGTGCTGCTGAATTTCTGTTACGTCTTTAAAAACATTTGTTTTACAATTTTCCTCTTTAAGAAGTAACTAAAAAACTTACTCTTTTTGTTTCAAACATTAATAAAACACATTTAAACTCTTTAAAAATGTTTTGTAATTAATTTAAAACATTGTTTCAGTAGACTCTCAATTATTTGCGGGATTGGGTGGCACGGCAATCGCGGATAAGCCAATTTTGTGGATAATACGCAAAAGGTCAATGGCATAATTCAAATAAACACAAAAATATTTGAAAATAAAATTTATTGGCAATAAAATAGATTTAAAGTTTAATTACATATTTTAGAAGTTAAAATAATTGTATACAATATGAAATAAATATGTAGTCACATAGTTGACTTTTCACAAAAAAAATTGTCGCTAGTTTTGGTTTTTTCGAGATCAAACATCTCTTCTTTACTTGAGATTGAAGTTATTTTAGAACTATTTTATCACAGAGCGATGCATCGTTTTGTTTCTCCAGATATGTAATAAGTCCTTCAATATGTGTCAAAACTGTGTCATGGTTTATTTGTTTCTTGTAGGGATGGGCCAATTCCGATTCTCGATTCCAGGAATTGTCGATTCTAGATGGTATCTAGGAATTGTCGATACTTGATTCTTCATTGATAAAAGTGTCGATTCCGATTCTTATTTTGTTAACTATTAAAATATGTGTGTGGAGTTATTTATTGGAAAAATAATTAATTACCAACTATATCTTATTTATGTATTAGTTGCTTTGAATTAATTAAATGGTTAAAGCAAACAAAAATATAACGAAAATATTATTAATAATGAAGCAACAACAAAGAAGATGGTAACCATTTCTGGTCGTTTGTCATCCCTCGCCTCTCTCTCTCTCTCTCACTAGAGCGCGTTCGACACCCCCCCCTGTCTTGCTGCCACTGATTCATAGATGTCAGAACAAAACAGAAAATAAGTAGTTCTATATCTCAACTTTACAAACTAAAATGACTATTACTGAAGTTATATTGATTTCATATCCTGCTCTATTTTATAACTTTTTGTAATTAGCAAATGTATTTATCTGGTAATAAATATTTTTATTTTACTAACAATAAAAATAAGTTGAAATAATAGAAATATAAACATATAATATCTTATGAATTTCTACCAAACCTTTTAAAATGTTTAGCATTTACTATAAACCTCAAATTATTATTAAATATTTAGTAATAATAATTACTTTCAACATTGTTACAATTAAAAATATAATAAACATTATTTTGTCTTTTAGCTTACTCTTGCCATGGATCATGGGTGGATAACACAACTACTTACTTAATATCTTCACCGGTCAGTCGCAAATCAACAGATGCTAGACGTTACTGTTTTGTGTTTAGAAAGTTATCACCTACGTCACCTACCATGACTGTACAACGCCTTCCGGAATCTTGTTCTGTACAGTCTCACAAACATTCCTGGGTTTTCAATATTACCTCTTTAGGTATGTATGTTTACCTCTTCAATAGTAATTAAGAAAACCTTGTTATTAAAAACTAATTTTATTTAACCCATCGACATACTAATTTAGCAGTTTTTAATATATTATTTAAGTTGAATAAGAAAAGCTTACAGTTGCACATTCTATACAACTGATTTTACATCACCGGCAGTTCATTTCAATTTTTGTGTATCCATCGAATATAAAAGATAACACTGAATCATCTGAGCCACAATTTATGAACTCAGGTTTTGATATGAAGGAACTTGGTTGAGAGATTGGACGATGTTGAAACACTTCGTACAGCTGTTTTTCCATGAAGTTAGACAAATATAACTAAATGTTCATTACTTAAAAGTAGTTTATAACATCTTTCTTATACAACAGAACCTTGATAAGTCTGATTCTGTTAACTTGGGTCTTCGTATAAGAAAGAATGATTTTGAAATAGAATAAAAAAAAATAAATAAGAAATAACAATAGTCGTATAAGTGCAGTACATATATAGAGAGTCTAACAACAATAAAAACGTCTATGACTTACTGATAAATAAAATAATGAACGTAATATTTTATGCATCTTATACTGAAATTACTACAGGATAGCACAGTATGAAAGCGGCTCACAAAATTAAACAGCTAAAATTGACAGATTTTTTTTTGCCAAGAAATGAATTGTAGTGGAGTTTTTCAGTATATGCAATATGTACGTTCATATACTGTGCATAACACTCTTTGTTTAGTAAATATAAAGGAGATTTTTGTAAGTACAGTAAAACCTCTCATATCGGGACCAATGTGCGACAATCATTCCGGTTAATGAAAAATGTGGATATGGGAGGGGCTATATAACGATGTACGTTTGTACTACATAACCACAATCATTTCAAATAGAAGTAGATGTATGGTCGTTTTAAGTATTTAAGTTACACTTACTGAAGATTGTAATTATATTTAGTAACAATATAGAAATGCATATACAATTTAGTTACCCTTTTGTACAGTTCCTTAATCCATTGCAGAGTATGTGCTAGTCAGCTATTCACAACAATTCATTAATAACAGGTTTAAAGACCAGCACAGCTAATCATGAATGTTGTTTTGTTTGATTGCTTCAAGAGAGTTTATTTTCTAATTTTTTGGGCGTGAGAGATATGTTACGCACAAGACCAGATGTTTGTGCTGTCTAAGGGGTATTTATTGACTCTCAGCATTTATAAAGAAAGGTAGTTATGGCCCATTGACCTTCTGTCAGACATCTAAACATAGTACACTTCAGTAGTTTTTAAGTCAATTGGAATGAGACGTTCAGTATATGTTTTACTTGATGTCGCTACATGTTTGAATACCTGAACGATATGGAAATTTAAACACAACTGATATAGTTGGGTAATACACCAATCTGTAGAACACTAGTGAACTGAACAATACGGAGACTTGGAACACAACTGGCTGGGTCGGGAGAAAACAAAGATCCGTCTGCTGGTGCCAGAGACTGGGCCGATGTCAGGGCGCCTTGCGGAATAAAGACGCTTTTTTAAATATTATATCCGGATATCGGAGGTTTCAGATATGAGAGGGTCGGATATGAGAGGTTTTACTGTACAATGTCTTTTTAATTTTTCCTTAGTGTTTGGCTAACCGGGATTTTTTATAACCTGGAGGGGCCACTGACCCAGTTAGTTTGAATTATCGAGGTCCGACTGTACTTCTGATACACCTACAATTCTGCTAACATCATCTTTAAATTTTCTCATTTCCCTGTGCAAACCTTAAAAAGCATGACTTTTAAAAAAACATGGCTTATCATTGCCTGGTAGAGATGTAGGTGATAAATGGTGAATTGCAGATAATAATGTTTCTTTTCATATCAGAGTTATATTTGTCCACCTACTATCTCTAAATGTAACAAACAAATTATAGTGTTTACCATAGTAGGTAATAATAATTATCTTTACAATATTTTATGACTATCCGAACTTTAAATTTTATAAATTTGTTAAAACTTACTGAGACAGAACGTTATCGATTGCTATGTGGCGATCTTCATCAGTGTCTTCCTAATTCAACAGTGTCTTCCTAATTCAACAGTGTCTTCCTAATTCATCAGTGTCTTCTTAATGGACTACAAAATTCAAGAATTCTACAATATTGTAAGCAAATGTAATGTAGGAAGTTAAAAGAGGATCCCTCCATTTTTTAACTGGATGATAAGTTTAAAATATTGTTATAACTATGCCTTTTGACACAATCCACACTAAATTTTCAAAAAATTTAGTTGTTTACAAATATCCTAACAGACTAACACATCTTGGATTAAATGACCTGCGTTCTGAGTGACTACGAATTAATTTAGAATTTTTTAGTCACAGCAACTAAATTATTTTGAATATCAACTGTAATATTTTTTTATTATTATAAATAATAGTATTATAAAGTTTTAAACATAATTATTAAGTATTATTACTTAATTAAATCAAATAATAATTTAATAATTGAAGGTTAAATATTCATTATTAGTAAAAAAAATAATTATGAATTACAATATTTTAAAAAAATATGTAAAACAAATAAATTAAGTTGAAATTAAATATTACTAATGATTTGATATTTGCATTCCCTCACACTCATACAAATAATTGTTCGTTTTACAATTGTAAAAATATAAAATAATTTCAAAAAATGTTTACTCTAATTTCAATGGGAAAACTATCAACATAATCACACTTAACTGTCATTGCAATATGAATATCACCAAGTAAACATTTACTATCGAAAAGTATGGGAACCAACACAGACTATCTCAAATTAGCTCTTGTTACACACAAGTAAGACGTAGTTAAGCAATATAAACTAGACTAAGAGCTTGACCTGATTGGCAGCTGGTTGTAAGAACCCATTAGGTCAGCAATAAAATCCCTACTTTATTTGTCTTGTCATTGCGAGGACGGATAGGAATATCTTTTATTATAATGACAGTTTGGAGAGAAAAAAAATCAGTTGCAAATATTTATCTGAAGAATGGTAACGATAACACATTAACACTGGCGTGCTGTCGTAGAATTTTTGGAACACGAATACTCACGTGGACAACCATTGTAGTCCATTTTGTGTTTTTTTCTAATTTTTGTTGACTAGCTAATAACTTTATATTATGGTTAATGGTTCTTAAAGAAGTATAAAACATGTTTATATAGAAAATAACATTTTATTTTTAAAGAATTAATACTAACAATTTTACTCCAAAATATAAACACTTTTTTGTAGTTTTGTGCAGGTTTTGAAGTAAAATTAGAAATATCTGTTATGAGATATAAAACTTTCATTTTGTTTTATAAAAATCATAAAAACAAATGAGAAAAAGCATAACAATGATACTGAAATTTATATATACATAAAATTTATATGTATGTTTTTTTATATGTATGTATATAAAACCAAAAACATAACACATTAGTTGTCACGAGAGTAATCACGTGGACTACAATAGTAGGCCACGCTAATATAAAAATTCGTAAATAATCAATACGCTCACGTTGTCTAATACTACTCCATTAAGTGTGATCTAGTGATGGAGGGAAAAGGTAAAGAAAGCCTCAAGGTTGTGCAATGTTGTCAACTCACTGAAACTTGAAAACCCAACACCCCTGGACTATAGTAGTAGACCACACGAGCACTCCAGTGTTTACAAGGATCAAGCAGACTAAACATTTAACGATTGGCTATTGATAACACATATGTCTTGATAGTCTGCAGAAAATAATCGGACTCAAACCTTGCAGTAATGAGTTAACCGTTCTATTAGAAAATTGTAAGGATAAACTTTCGATATTGAACGGGACAGCATACATATAATTTGCCTGGTAACTTTTAAAGTTGTAAAGGATACACTTCTAACTAAGTGTATATTATCTAGACAAAGAGAACTATAACAAATTTAAAGATCATTTAGCCTTTTTAAAATATAACAGGCTGAGGGGTCCAGTGTAGCTGTACATATCTCTGTATGGGCCATGAATTAAGATACCAATAGCATTAAGGTGGGGAAAATAGTGTGCTTTAACTGGTTACTTAATAGTTCTGAAAGTATTTTGGTTGCTAAAAGCAAAAGTGATTTGTTGTTATCATTGTTCAATATCAAATCAATTTTTGGCCTAATGTAAAGGCCTGATAATTTGTTTTGGTTATTATCTCCAAGAACATTAAGTAATTGTTAAAATTTGTATCTCATTTTTATTTTTTTTTCTTATTTTAAGTAATGAGTATTGTATGTAGTAGATATAATGTTTAGGTTAGTAAAACTTGAGGTTTGTAGTGGGCTTGGTCTTGTTCCTTCATCCAGCATTGGAGACTACGGGATTGGTTAATCAGAATGGGTTTCTGGGGAGAGGACTGGAAGTAGCCGTCATTTGAGCGGAGACAAGCCATTGAGTCTTTATGTTGGTATTTTCTGCTTTGTTTTTTAGTCCAGTTGTAAACATCTGATTATGCTATTAATCAGTTAAACAATAGTTTATGAATCCGAACTTTAAATTTTGTAAATTTGTTAAAATTTTCTGAGACAAAACGTTTCCAATCACTATGTGGCGATCTTCATCAGTGTCTTCTGCTTGGAGATGTCGGGTCAAGCGTTGATGGTTTTAAAGGCAGGTTTTCGATAGTATTAAAGAGTATGTGTGATTTGTATTGGGTTACTTCGTTTAATGTGTTTGTACTTTGTGTTGTTGGTATCTGTAAATTTCATATTGTTGTAGCGTGTTAAGATGTGGTCCTTTTTTGTTGATGTGTAGGATATCTAGGTTATAAAAATGTCTTGTTTATTGTGTCCTGTTTCTTTTATGTGATTGTAAAATGTTGAGTTGGTGTTCTATTTGTGTTCCTCGAGTCTTCTTTAAAGCTGCGACCTATTTGTCCAATGTAGAATTCGTTATATTTGTCGCAGTTCAGTTTGTATACGTCTGGTGCTTGTAGTTTATCTTTGTTGTTGGTGTTGTTTTGTATTTGTATGATTTTGCTAGCCGTGAAATGTATATTACGTTGCAATGGTTTTAAAAATAGTAGCTAATGGTTTGTAATTATTACTTATAATTTCACTGCTCTGCTCTATATTTGCTTTTGTACTATCTTTTCTTATAATTAGTAATGCTAATGTGCGTAATTTGCATTGTACTTTCATGCTTATCTAACTTTTTATTCAAAACTGTTAAGGATGCTTTACTTTTTCAGGTCAGTGTGTTGAGAACAGTGCTGCAAGTGATTCTAGTTTTGTCATCTTGCCATCTATTGTCAGTTTAATATATACTGCATCTGTTATTAATGTACTTCGGTGATGAAGAGCTCTATCTTTGGACCATTAATATACATACAGCATTACTGTGTAACAAAACTGTGGCTGTGGTAGAACATAATGTAGAAAGACAACTGGTTCTGTCAGTGTGAGTTTAACCAACTGTATGAATATATATGTAGAATATAATATTTATTTTTAGAAAAAAAAATTAAAGTGCAATAATTTTTTAGGGACTTTAATTTGTCTCTACATTATGCACTTTGACATAAAACAGATTGGTTTAATGTTTTAACGAATGTATAGTTTAAAAAAGTGATACTTGCTTTGCAGTTGCAATTAAGGCCAGCTATTAGATTATAACCAGGGCTTTAAATTTTGTAAATATTTATATGCTTTCTTATTTTCTTAGATTCAAATTTTTTTTAACATTAAGTAATTTGGTATTATCATAGGTTTTAATGGTTTCCTTTAGTATTAAATTATATTTAAAATGTGATCTCCAATTTTCGGTGGATGGAAAATTAATTCATCCTTATCATAAAGAATGACTACTAAACAAGAATGTTTGATCTAAAATGTGAAAACTTTTGGTTTTATTTAGCACCATTTGATATGTAGATTAGCAACAGGCATAGGAAACTGCCTGGCATAGCAGATAACTGTATGAGGAATTCAGAATATTAGTTAACTATTTGTTAAATTTATGATTAGGGAATTTATTTATTATTAAATATGAGAATCTAGGAATTGTTTTTGTGGTTAAATTCTGAAAAACTTGAATTCTGTGTTATTGAATTCCAGAGAATGGGCACTCTACTAAGTTAATGGTTGTATTCTTTAATTACAAAGGAATGTGTTAGGCCGATAGTTCATTGAAAGCGCTTAGGAGTGACTACGAGATCACCAAGAAACTATGCGCAAATAATACAATGCCTAGGAAACAAACCTTGTCCTTTGCAAGCAACCTTGAGCTTCCGATTTCATTGAATTACAAGTGACATTAAGTGACGAGCAAATGTTTTTGTGTATATGGGATGAGTGCACCAGTGCAAAGCCTTGTTCCTTAGATATTATCTCCAACTTTCAATAACTCTTGTGCAGTAGAGTCTTGCTTATCTGTCATAAACAGTCGTTGCACCAGTGCAAAGCCTTGTTCCTTAGATATTATCTCCAACTTTCATTATCTCTTGTGCAGTAGAATCTTGCTTATCTGTCAAAAACAGACGTTGGATATGTGAAAATGTCAGATCTTCTTCTTCTAATAAGTATATCTCTGGCCATTAAAGCAATACATGCTCCACAGTTTCCCCCTCCCCACATGGGAGACAGATGGGGGTATCTGCCCAGTTAAAACGGTGCAGTTAATTTTACTGCAGTCCCTGCTGTTGACACTATGGCCAGTTTTCTTTCCTAACCACCTACAATTTGCACACACAGCCCCTCTCTCCCTATTGGGTCAGTTTTCATATTCATGTCCTTTCTTTTACCTTATTATTATTATATCTTAATATGTGACCTTAAATTTTCTGCAAATAAATTAATATGTTTGATAAAATTTAATTTTACTACCCTTAGAGTAACACTTGAACATTCAAAATGTAATCAAATGCTCTTTGGATACATTCTGTAATAATTTAAGATGCCAGGGTATCATTCTGAAAGTCACTCTGAGATGAAATTCTCTCATTGACTTTCTTCGTTCTAGAACTGTGCTAACCCAACATCAATTTCTTCTTTTATTTGTTTCTATCCAATACGGAATGAGGATGGGGGCTCTCTAAAAATTACAGTAAGTCCTCAACATCTATTGGAATAAATCGGAGAACTCGCACAATAGTACACTGCACAGTTTACAAAGGTCTGTGGTGAACTGATAGTTGCTTACAGTGAACAACCTCATCTGCACATAAGAGATTTAAAGTCACCAGAAATTGCACAGTTTCTTAGTTGCTCCTAGTTGCTTTCACTGGATGAATGGCCGTGCAGTCCGAGTTATTTATCTAAGACCAGGGAGTTCGTCAAACATTTAGGAATAACAGGGTAGGTCTGTAAAGTCAAAAAATGCAAAGGAGTTTTATTAACATAGGGATTTAAGCTGAATATTCAAAGAATTTATTACTTCAAAGAAGTTAAGAAATCATGTACAGTGTTTTTATTTTATTTTAGTGTAATCATTATGCGTTTTAATATCAAATGTGCTACTTTATTAGATATCAAGAGGTACTGATATTTATAACACTTTTTTATTAGTTTTAGGATCTGAATTTCAGTTGTGTTACTAACTTCAGTGGTTAAAATTGTATTAAAATTACCTGATTAAATTGTATTACTGCCTGATTAAAATTACTTGATAATTTTATAAGAGAGTAAGATAATCTGGAAATGAAAAATTTAAATCTTGATATTTATCATAAACCTCCGTATTTACAGATAAAGCTTGTCTTTCATTTATGACCAGTTATTAATAAAGTTAAAACAAGTTAGTAAACCATAAATAATTTTAAAAAAAGAATTTTTTGATATTTTAAAATTATAAGAGAACATTAGAGTTATAATTACATCTTGGTAAGGGATTGGAAGAAATAGGTAGGCATAAAATAACAACAGAAATCTTCTACCTAGTAATGGTAGGATGAAAATTTTAGTTTCAGGATTGCTTCCTACCAGTGTATTAGAGAGATGTCTACCCTCTATCCGTAAATAAATTTATTATATGTATTAAAGGACAATTAGACAACGTTAATTTAATAGAAAAAAAATAATACAACCAACTCATGAAATGCTTTTAACTAATTAGTATTCTTGAAATTAGAATTTTAAAAAATATTATTTTCAACAACTGATTTTAAATATATATATAAGACCACTGTGTGGTTGAAATATATCATTGTTTAAGTGCTTTTATGTGTTTCTATTTCAAGACTACAGTGTGGACTCTTACCAAGGTAAGTCTGTCAGTCTCCTAGTCCAAAAAATCTATATATATATATATATAGATTTTTTGGACTAGGAGACTGACAGACTTACCTTGGTAAGAGTCCACACTGTAGTCTTGAAATAGAAACACATAAAAGCACTTAAACAATGATATATTTCAACCACACAGTGGTCTTTGTCAATCGAAGAGAAAACACAAAAAGAAATATGAGAGAATGAAATAAAATATATATACATATATGCTTTTATGTGTTTCTATTTCAAGACTACAGTGTGGACTCTTACCAAGGTAAGTCTGTCAGTCTCCTAGTCCAAAAAATCTAAATAATCTTTACCAACCAAAACTAACCTAAAAAAAAAATATATATATATATATATATATATATATATATATATATATATTTTTTTTTTTTTTTTTGATATTTTATGTTGTCCATTCTTTTTCTGTTGCACTGACTTTATGAAGTTGATATACTACTATTGTAAATACTTTTATCTACCACTAAGTGCAATAATTTTACCTTGTTGTGATGAGGCACCTTTCGGTCACTTGACCATTGTCGAATCACTGATATTTTTCTGGTGTAGATGTTCGGTCCGTGATGTTGGTATTTGTTGACGTTACACGCATTTTCTCTTGATCTACGTGTATGATGTTTTTATATAGTATGTCTTCTGTATATGTGGTCTGTAGGTTCATTAAATTGTTGTGTATGTTTTTATAAATGTGGTATTTTTCTAGTGAGTTTAATTCTATTGGGTTATTATTTATTTCAAGTATGGTTAGGTTATTTTCGTAGTTTGTTATTTCATGTTTATGTGATATTAGGTGTGCTGCAACATTTGATACTTTTGTATTTTTATTTTTGAATGCTCTTCAAATCTAATTTTAAATGATGTGGTCGTTTTCCCTATGTAAAATGCATTGCAGTCGTTGCATGTAATTTTGTAAACTCCGAATAGGTTATGTTTTTCTATATTTGTTTTGTTGTTTGTTATTAAGATATTTTATTATTTTGTTGTTTGGTTTGTATGTTGGAGTGTAGTATTCTTTGTTGTATATATTTGTTAGTTTTTCTAATTTGTTATTGGTGTATTTATATTTTAGGTAGATTTTTTTTTATTATTTTTGTGTTCAGGTTGTAGTGTGTGTTTAAGTTAGGTTTTTTTGTAAATTTCTTGTATATGTTTTTTATAAGGTGTTTGATGTATCCATTTTCTATTGCTATTTTTGTAATGTTATCTAATTCTTCATTTAAATTGTGTTTGTTATCTTGTGTATATTTTATTGCTTTATTTATCATGTTACTGTAAGTGTTAATTTTGTGTGTCCAGGGGTGGTTAGATTTATAGTGTATTGGGGTGTTGTTGGAAGTAGGTTTGTACACAGAAAACCTACTTCCAAAAACACCACAATACACTACAAATCTAACCACCCCTGGACACACAAAATTAACACTTACAGTAACATGATAAATAAAGCAATAAAATACACACAAGATAACAAACAAAATTTAAATGAAGAATTAGATAACATTACAAAAATAGCAATAGAAAATGGATACAACAAACACCTTATAAAAAACATATACAATAAATTTACAAAAAAACCTAACCTCAACACAACACTAACCTGAACACAAAAATAATAAAAATAAAAAAATTTACCTAAAATATAAATACACCAATATCAAAATAGAAAAACTAACATATATATATATATATATATATATATATATATATATATATATATATATACAACAAAGAATACTACACTCCAACATACAAACCAAACAACAAAATAATAAAATATTTTAATAACACAAACCACAAAACAAATACAGAAAAACATAACCTATCAGGAGTTTACAAAATTCCACGTAACGACTGCAATGTATTTTACATAGGGAAAACGACCAGATCATTTAAAATAAGATTTGAAGAACATTACAGAGCATTCAAAAATAAAAATACAAAAGTATCAAATGTGCAGCACACCTAATATCACATAAATATGAAATAACAAACTACAAAAATAACCTAACCATACTTGAAATAAATAATAACCCAATAGAATTAAACTCACTAGAAAAATACCACATTTATAAAAACACACACAGCAATTTAATGAACCTACAGACCACATATACAGAATACATATTATATAAAAAACGCAAATCAAGAGAAAATGCGTGTAACGTCAACAAATACCAACATCACGGACCGAACATCTACACTAGAAAAATATCAGTGATTCGACTATGGTCAAGTGACCGAAAGGTGCCTCATCACTCAAGGTAAAATTATTGCACATTTGGATTACTATTACTTGCTTAATCTACTGGTTTCCCTCTGATATCAGTGTTGGTTGTTATATTTATCAATCTTCTTAGACCTACTATTGATTTATAAACCCCATTATATTTTTTTTTTAGACCCCAAAGGCAACCTTATATTTCTTCCCTATTCGCAGCATCCCCTCTATGGCTTTTAGCCTCTTCATTTTTTTGGGAGTTCCCACCTATCCTCCTGTCCTCCTGCAATTGTCTTTTTTCTTTATTGGGGTAACCCCAATGCTAATCTTTTCTACAGTGCCTCCATACGGATTTGCCAGCCTTGCAGAGCCTCCCTATGCACCTGTAGTCCTGACATTTATATCATCTCGTTAGAAGGTCTGAAATGGTAATACTCTAATAATCAATTTACACTCTTCCTCTGTCCAGAAACACAGCTTTCACTTTTGGCGCCACCTCTACCACCCAATTTGTTAGATTAGCCTTAACCTTTGTCTTGAACCTCACAACAAAGTCCTCTGATAATTCTGCTGAGGCCTTATCTCCTAGTTTCAACACCACCCCACCTGTTGTTGTTGACTTTCACCAATTAGCATGGATGTCATTTTTTAACGTGTCCATCGAGGAGAGAACACTCTTCCTAACCTCTTATTCCGATATCTTTGTATCTACCTCTTTCTCCACCTTTTTTTATCACCAGCACTTCTTCTCTGTTTCTGTTCTTTACCCCCTCCATTTCTCCGACCGTCTTTAATACAACTATTGAATAATTAGAACAAAACAAGTATGTAACTCTAAATACTTTAGTACGTTGTATGGAAAATGCCATCTACCAAATGATTATTGTACGTTTATACAAGGCACTCTGTTAGGAAAAAAGTTACTGTTATGCTCATTTCATTACATAAACTTTTCATTTTAAATTGTATGAAAAGCTTCTTCCATATGAAATTAATTATCTCAAATACAGTTCATTATACAACAGAAAGTTGCTTACATACAACAGAGAGTCTTTTACACTAGCAAAGTAACATATCAGTTGCATACTGTTCAATGCTAAACACTGGTCAAATGGAATAAAAACAAATTTTGACAATGGTAATAAGCAAAAGTACAGATTTAACACAATAAACTCTTACATAGGAAAAAACTAATTGAAACATGACACAATGAAGCAAAATCAACATAACAAATACAATACATGATTACAAGGGTAAAGAATGGAACACCTAATACCCAGATGTAGATACAAAACAATGATGGAATTTTTTAATTATACAATTATTCACTGAAGGTCACTACCAGAGTTTGACAGCTACTTGCAGGGTTTTGATTAAGCTTTAAATATCATCCTAATATAGTTCTATAATGTCAAACAGAGTTTGGTCCCAATTAGTTCGGATTTTTGAAGTTTCACTGTACTTGGTTTCGTTGTACATTGATAAGAGAAAGGTTGTTCAGTGTTATTCTAAATAAAGGATGTAGCTTTGATTCATGATAAAATTATTATTTTAAAAATTTTAATTAGTTTAATTTTACTAATTTCTATTAACTATGTGTTAAGCTTGTTAACATTAATTACAACAGAATTATAAATTAAGAATATAGCTTTAAAAGTAAACATAAGTAGCTAGAAAATATTTTAATATATTTTTTGATCTTTGCCTCATGCCAACAATTTGAATTCTTTCAGTATTCGCTGTTTGTTCATACTCATGACATAAAAGAAAGCACACACAATGTTGAAGTAGTTTTAAAACAATCTACTTGGTTCAAGATGAACCAATTAAAATCATTCCTGTCTTGAGAATGACCATGATTCCAAAACTTGCAGACATTGTTGATTTTATCTAACTAAAACACTAAAAATTTGTAACTGTGTCAGCACAGAAACAGTTTTAGTTAGACAAGATCTGTGCTTGTGGCAATATTTATTTACTTGTGTAGTAATAAGACGCCTGTGTTGTGTTCAACCAGTTTTGCAGACATTGTAATAATACAGAGATAAGTAGTTTTTATTTTCTTAGATTATAAATTGTATTGGCAACTAAATAATCTGCATTGGCTAATTTCTCTACTATAACCAGTTTTTTTTTATTCTATATTTTTGCTACTGTAAAGATTTGCAGAAAACTATTAGTCATATTAGTTTGTTGTAAAGAAAGGGGTTGAAAGGTGCTTTTTTCAAATTTCTAGATTAGTCAAATTATGAGGATATTTTTGTGGTGCTCTTTTTGTAAGCATTTGGTCTTATTGATTAGAGGTTATTTTTCTTATTTATTGTTCTAATTATTAGTCTTATAAAATAATTCCTGAAGTATGATTTAAAAAAATCAACCGAACATTTTATAAATTAAGTTAATAACTCTCATGTTGGAGTTCTCATTTTATAATCTTGGTGTTGGGTTTTCTATGATATTTTCTACAAGTATAGATAGACAATAGTGTTTAAAGTTCCATAAATTCTTTCAATTTTTTAGGTGTATTCATTTGTGAAGTAATTATTTCAGTGTTTAGTCTTGATACACTTATAATCTTGAATTTTTTTCATCTAAAATAGTATGGTATAAATTAACGTGCGCGTGTATGTATGTGTGTGTGTGTGTGTGTGTGTGGGTGTGTAACAGTCTACATGGATTTTTCTAAATTTTCTCTAAATAAAATTAGGTGACTATGAAAATTAAGTTTCTAAACTAATTTCTAAATAACAGTTGTTTAAAAAGTGAGTTATACACTTCAAGAATGTAGTACATATACTTTTAAACATGACCCTATGTTTTGTTATTTTCCCATATAGTCCCGACCTTAGATGAAACACTAAAGCCATGGTTATAAAATCAGTATCAACTTACAAGCAAGATAAACAGTGGTGCTAAGTTTTTTAGTTACATTTCATTTCCAAATGCAAGTGGCCATGATACCTCTTTGAACTAACAGTGATAATAATGCTACTATAAACTGATATCATATGTTGTTCAAGCTTACCTTTAAGTTTTTGGTGCCATTCATTGCACATTACCAAAGCGAATTTTGTGCATCAGAAGCCAAAAATATTAGTAGAGAGGAGAAATTGCAATCAAGGTTGTTCTTGTAGGGTGACAACATAAGACCTTCTTTGTGACCAGAAGACTCCATGTGAAATAAGAACAGCTTTGAATTTGCTATACAGTTTTCTTTTCAAACGTAGAATACAGTTTTAAGCTAGAATTGAGTACATATTTACAAGGAATCAGCAAATTAAGAAACTCTGAATCTAGTTTTTGTTAGAATGTCTAGTGCTGTAAAGTAACAAACAGCATTAGTACATGTTTACAAGGAATCAGCAAATTAAGAAACTGAATCTAGTTTTTGTTAGAATGTCTAGTGCTGTAAAGTAACAAACACAGCATTCTATAACACATCCCAACATTGATGAATGTTTATTTCAACAAATTGTAATCACATTAATTGATCAATGGTAAATATTAACTTATAATTGTTCTTTTGCTTAGGTTTTATTTCTCTCAAAACAATTTATATACAATGTACTTTCTTTCTGAGCAATTACTTCAAAACCAACCATATATTTGTCATTACCACATCTTTAATGCTGTTCATAATATGCTTACCGACCGACCTCTGCAGCAATGTATGAAATTCTTAAACCGTTTACTCTGAAGAACGTAGAAGATTTGGTTTTACCAAAGAAACGTTGAGCATCTTATTTGTTAAATATTACAGGAGGTGTCAAAGTCACTATATAAAGTATTAAAACCTGCATGTTACCCCCTGGACTTTAATGTTATTAGAAATGCTTCATTTTAAGAATTTTATTCGTTTTTGTGGTAATTTTATTTCTAGTGTTTTAATGCCCTCGTTTTCAGCAATAATTCCTGAATCTGGAAAATTCGTAATGTGTAATTGAAGCAAACAGATTTAACTCATAAGACATGTGAGTTTCAATGTAAAATAACGAGTTACAAATACCAAATTAATGATGACAAGCTATGTAATCAAGCAGTTGTAACTGAGAGAATCCATCAGTAGAGACTAGTCTAAATAGCCAATGATTAAAATACAGTGTATACCTCACCACAGCTAAAATAAACAAACACATTTCTGATGTTTTATTTTTTCTCATTTTCTAATAATTTTCAACAATATTGTATAAAATTATCCATAATTTTATGGAGAAATGAACATGAAAATATAAAAAACTCAAAGAATAATGACAAAATAGGACTATTCTTCTAAGATTCATATATAAAGTCTACTTCCTTCATCATCATTCATACTTTACGTCCTTTTCAAAAAGTCACATGATCCTTTTAACCACTGAACACTTTTATCCATAAATCTCACAAATTTTATGCTGTATTTTAACTCGTGTAGTATTTTTCAAATGTAAAAATTGAATGAAACTGTGTAACTCATTTTTGATAAGATTTTAAATTTTCATAATCAATACAGTTTCCATAAAGCACATAGACTGTTCCAAAATTTGTATTGCCTAGGCCTAACTTAGAGCTAGAACTTACTTTCTGGGTAATAATGGCACGTATATTGTTTATAAATTTATCATGATAAATATTGGTATGTTTTCCTTACAAATGCCTTGCATTATTTCCATTTTAAAAGACATGTTTGCATAAATGTATAAGTTGTATAAATGTAGTAATTGTAACTCAAAAGATATCTGTGATGAAGAAACTTAAAAAATACATTTAGACATCTGAGAATTTTGTATTATTTAAATAGAGAGAAACATAAGAATATATGTTCTACTTGCTATATCATCTAGATGTACATCAGTATTGTATTATATGTTATGTTGAATGTAGAAATTTTTTGTGGCGCTATTAACTTGTGTAAAACTTAGTCCAATACTATTTAAAGCTAAGCCGGTTTCAGTTGTATTTCCAGTTGTATTTCCTTTAGTTGTAACCCAACTGAAACAGGTTTTGATCATTCCCATGCTTTGCATTTTATGTTTCATAAGAAATGCTTTTGATACCACTGATTATCTGTTTAATATTCAATTGTTAATGTTATTAAATTTATAACATTTTTATTGCAGTAATAAATATGACAGACACACACAGACATATATATATATATATATATATATATTACGTTGTCCATTATTTTTCCGTTGCACTGACTTTATGAAGTTGATATATTACTATTGTAAATATTTTTATCCACCACTAAGTGCAATAATTTTACCTTGTGATTACAATCATTACAATCACAACAAGGTAAAATTATTGCACTTAGTGGTGGATAAAAGTATTTACAATAGTAATATATCAACCTAATATATATATATATATATATATATATATATATATATATATATATATATATATATATATATATATATATATATATGAATTTTTGGACTAGATAGGAGACTGACAGACTTAACTAGTGACAATAGTCCAAAACTGCAATCTCTTGGAAATAAGTAAATAGACACACATAAAACCATATCACACTATTGAAATATTTTGATCATGCAATGATCTATATCAATCAAAAAAGAAAGACTGAAGTGAACCTCAGATGTGTATAAAAGATTAAATGTCCAAATGTCACAGATTTATAATTTATGGTGTAGTACTATATGTTATTTGTTTAAATATTGATTATTTTAAACCAAATATTAATAGTCTGAAGGAAGGTAAGTGGAGTTGTTAAAATGGTAGAAGTTGGGGGGAAGGTAAAAGGAGTTTTATCTGATGTTGAGGTTAGGAGGTTCTCTAGATTTGGTGTACCACTAGTATGCCAACTCCCATCTTCTCAATTATGAAGGGTTGCCATCAGGGAGAGGCCCTTATTATTTTGGCCATATAACAATCATTGAAAGATATGATGTGACTAGCAGCATGTTGAGCAGTTGGGGTGCTATGTTCATGGTTCCAACATCATGTCTGTGACCTTTCAGAGTCTCCAAAGTTTCAGACGCGTGAGCAAGGCACATACAGCTGTTAATGTGAGAAACATGGATTTTCAAAATTAAGTCCAATTATTATAAATTTGTTGAGTGTTGATTAGCAACCAAAATTTGGAATAGATCCAATGAAAAGTCTTAGTATAAGATAGAAAATAATGTTTGATGCTATTTTGGTACTAAAAATACATTTAAAAAATTTTATGTTGTCGGGAAGCTGTTTTGCTAAAAACTTAGCGCCATTTTATAGGTTAATAATTTTCTGCTAAAATTAATTGGTTTGGGAGGCGGGTATGTTGGCTGTGCCCCTCCTGGCTATGACCTTGAGACTTACTACTCCAGCTACTTTCCCAGGAATGTACTCAACAATTTCCCAATGTTTCATAGTAATCAAATCAGTGGCTTAGTAACTCATAAGGCTCATACATACATGTATACAAACATTCATTTTTATATACATAGAAGATAGCGCCGTTTTATAGGTTAATATATTTCTGCTAAAATTATTTGGTCGGAGGGTCATGTGGCCACTGTGCCCCCTTGGCTATGCCCTTGAGACTTATTGTGCCAGAAACCTTCCCAGGAATTTACTAAACAATTTCCCAAAGTTTTTATGGTAATCGGATTAGTGGTTTAATAACGCATAAGGTTCAAACGTACATACTATCACAACATTGAAAAGTTTGATCTCTCACATTTACCAATTCTCTCGCATAGCTCCCAAATCTACTTTAGCTACCCCACAGCTCTATGTCTCACCAACCCGATTAAAGAAACTACTAAGGGAAACAAAAAAAAAAAACCTATGAGTTGTGAAGGGAATTCAAATAATAGACATGGGTTGTAAATAGTAAACTATCCTTTGTGTATGCAAGGAGGCTGGGGTCGGAGTGGGATGTGTGTCAGGCACTGATTTAACAAATGGTACGAAACGGAATCAGCTGAAAATTAATACTTGTTTTTTTAATGATTGTGTTTCTCAGTTTCTATTTCTCAGCGGTCTCAATTAAAAATGGGGTGAGCAAACGAAAATGGAAGACCTGAAAAACCATTTATTTGAAAAACAATAGTGAAAATACTTAGCACTTCCCAAGCCTTCATGTATAATTTTGGTTTTTCATATTATCATGAAAAACGTCTTTTTTAAGTTATCATGAAAATGTTAAAAATCTGGATATCACATCTCATGTTATAAGAGTAAGGTATTTAACAATTAAAGTTTAAAAAGAAACTAAGTAAGGATTAGTGAACAAACTTCAAGAGCTTGTGATTACTGATCATTGGAGAAATGTACTACCCTAATACCAATTTGGTATCTTGAAATCATACATATATCTATTTCTACCACTGACACAAGCTGAGCTATAGGTCTATATGTTATTTTTTTAGAGAAGTATGCATTGATTATTAGTTCTGTTCATCAATAAGAAATAAAATATTAAGAAATTATATTTGTTATAATTATGTGTTAAATAAAATTATATTCTCTTTATATAAAAATTTTGAGGAATTTTTTTTTGTCTTGTTAAAATAATTAGCAGCTATATGATTTATTGTTTATATAGTGTTAAAGGCTTTTCTGATATTTGAAATCATTTTCTTGTTACTGCTTTAAGATTTTTGTATGATTATTCTGTTGTTTCAACTAAATTAGTTTCAAAGGTAATGTTTTGAGAGCATAATGAACCATTTATTGTAACTGTATAAAACAACTGTGGCATAATGTTTAACACAAATAAATAAAACCTCTATACCACAAAGACTTTTTTCTTTTATTTAAAACCATATGTACCATTCAATTGCATTTTTATATTGTAAATTACCTCTGAGGATGATTGTTGTGGAATCAAAATGTACATAACGTTTTAAATAAAAGAAAAAAGTAATTTGTGGTATAGAGGTTTTATTTATTTGTGTTAACCATTTGTTGTGTATAAGATATGATAACCTATGTTTAAAAAAAATTTTGAAATAATATTTAATCATAGTTTTACAGTTAGAAAACTATGCATTTGTTCAAATTTCACATTTGTATTTGGACTAAGTTATGAAGTATGGCAAATATTTGAAATGAATGATTTGAAATTAGTAAGAAAAAAATATGAAGAATGATTTGAAATTAGGTTGTAAAATATGTAAACCTTATCAATAAACACAGGTTTTAATAATAATCTATTCATTTAGAATGTACCACTAAAAGACAGTAAAAGAATATTCTAATTTTTTAATAAAAGAAAAACTTAAAACATTTCAAGTAAATTACATGGTTATAAAACACTAAGTTTGTGCTTGAATGTTTTCAATTGATGATTTTCCATTTAGTCTAAAATTAGCTTAAATTATGTCTTTTAAAAATACAAGAAAAATTAGCCATTTTTTAAAAATTGATCAAAAATATTTCCTAAAAGCTCAACTTTAGTTGTACTTATATATATATATATATATATATATATATATATATATATATATATATATATATATATATATATATATATATTTCAATGATTTACCTATAACACCATTTACAAAATAGTAATTTGTCTTTAATCTGTAATCCAGTAACTGTTTCCAAGCAAGCAGCTCAAGGAGCAAACAATTGTAAAGTTTTAAAGAAAATTGCAGCACCATTTGAAAATTAATGAAAACCACTGGTGAAGGTGTGCAGCCAAATCTGAAAATTAATTTACTATCACTAAGAAGGTATTTAAATATGAGTAATAAATAAGTAAGACATATGAAATTTAAGCATTTTTAAATTGTAAAAAATGAGCTTCAGTGTTTTTGGGGTAATTGGAAAAAATACTGTGCTTTTAAATGTATTGAAATTTTGTAAAAATGTTATTTTCACTTGTTTTTTCATTTTAGTATCACATTATTATTATTAAAATTAATATCTTTTATGTTATAAACTTAAAATAAATATTGATTTAGAATATCATTACCCGTTCTTAGTATGGCCTGTTTTGATTATTTTTTTATTAGAAATATCCTGATGGTAGCATTCATAATTTTACATTATATTTTATTGTTTTCTTGCCATTTTATTGTTAATATTCTTATTGTTTCCTTGAATAAATTGTATTGTTATTACTAAAAGATTTCTGGAGATAAATATGTATTATGCTATTGATTTCATTCTGACATAGTGATAATTTTATTACCCCAGAAATCTCCATTTTATAAGAAGTAAATATATTAATTTGAATGTTAATGTTTTTTTTTCATTCTTAAATTGGTAGGCTTAATATGTAAATAAAGATTGTTTTTGTAACTCATCTTTTATTGCTTACTATCCTTAAATTAAAAGTGTATTTAAGGTTACACAAACTGTTATAAACATTTAGTTAACTAGAGCTTAGCTAGTGAGAACAATTCATAAAGGTAAAAGAGAAAACAGTGAACTCAAAATCTCACAAAAAATTTGTTTTTAATAAACAAATACACAACAAACTAGTTTCGGCGAGGATGTCCTTCCTCAGTGTTTGGGTACTACTCCAGCCAAGCACTAATAAAAACTAATATTTTGTGAGATTTTGAGTTCACTATTTTGACTTTTACCTTTGTTGTAAACATTGGTTGGGGACCTACAGAATATCAGTTGAATACCTTTCCTTAGCATCAGTGGATCAATCCCTTAATATTTTTCTGACTTGTATGCTACTGACAGATTTAAATATCGATTGAAGGATCTATAGAAGTAGAGAAGTAGTGTTTGTTTTCGTAACAAATTACATATTCAGTGTTATTTTATGTTAAAAGTTAGTCAAGTTACAACAACAAATACAGTTGAACCTCTGTATAACGAAGTCGATTATCCAGAGAAAAAATTCGTTGTAGAGAGGTATTCATTATTGAGAGGTTGTGTTGTCAAGAATGCTCCCACCCAATCTTACTGATCTTACCGCATTACGCATACCGCACTATGTCCGTACGGTAATAAAAGGGATACAGTATAATATCACGAGTGTAGTTAGTGTAATAGGCCAATGTTAATATAGGATAATGTTTTATAATGTCTCAATTTATTTGAAATTCAAGTTGTTAAAAATGTTTTATTGATGTTTTCAGAATGTTTCTTCATTGTAGGTATTAGATATCCATATTCAATATTTTTCATAGGGTCTACTCTGTAAAGGCTATTATGATAAGTTATCTAATGCTTATGAAAACTTATAGTCACAGTCTTTTTTAAAATTCTTTTTCTGTAGTGTAGCTTTAAATTTTTTATTACTCTCTGTTCAAGTGGTTGAAGTATCGATGTAACATTTGGTGGAAAGAAAAACACATTGACACTCTTCAGTTTGGAATTGATGTTATGCGGATGTGCAGGGCAGTTTTCGATGAAAAGTGCAATTTTCCTTTTCCAACCTTTACATGCGTTAAAGCCATTGTCCTAATGATACTGCAACATTGAAATGAGTGATAAAAGAAAATGGTGGGAGGATGGGAATGTACTGTAGGCCTGTACAGTAGGCCTATCTATAAATGCTGAGTTCTTAGAATTCCTAACCAATGATTCACTGCATTCTTAACTGAACCGAACTATAACATGCAGTCAATTGCCGACATGTGTTTCGCCTACCATTCTTGGTTTTGTTGACCTTCCTGCTGAAAATAAACAATTTCCTGGAAATGTGAGCTGCCTATACAACACTACATTTCTTCAGTTGAAGTGAAGAAAAAATTCGTTATTGAGAGGTCCGAAATTCGTTACATAGAGGTAAATAAGCAGTATAACTTCTAAAATGTTATGGGACAAGGTAAAAATTCGTTATATAGAGGATTTCGTTATCTGGAGGTTCGTTATATAGAGGTTTAACTGTATTTAATATAAAGCTGAGACATAATATTTTCAAGCACAATATGTGATAAAGATTGCTTATTGTGCTTAAAAATATATAACCTGAAAGAAATCCCATGCTTATAAAAGCTTTAAATAAAACTGATTGGCATGTTTCAGTAAAAACGCTCGATAAAACTCCAGTATTAAAGCTGTGTGCACGTCTTCTGCTGCATTAAACATTAAAATTCCAAACAGTTGTTTTTATTGATATCACTTGGCAAAAAAACTATTACTTACTGATATTTTTCAGCAGACATGTTTTGCACAAGATCAGTGCATTGTTGAGTGATGTGAGTCTAAGCATTGAACAATGCACTGATCTAGTACATAAGTGTCTGCTGAAAAATATCAGTAAGTTGTGGTTTTTTGCCAAGTAATATCAATAAGAACAATTGTTTGAATTAAAAAAAATTCAAGATGTACAACACAAAAAACAACAAGTATTGAAGTTTTGTCAAGAACATCAAAATCCACGAGTGTTATTTTGTATCTTCCAAAAAAAGATTGGTAAAAAAATATCACTGTTTTTAGTTATTTTAGTAAAGTGTTAGTTTAATTTCTTATTCAGAGTATCATAACTACCTGCCATTCCTTGCATCTTCACACTACTTGTTGGCGCTTTTCGAGGGACCTCCATCAATCAGAACTCTTTATGAACTGTTCTTCACTGCATGGGGATCTACTTTAATCTTATCTAACTACACCTCTCTTTGTTATTTAACTTTTATCTCATATCGGTTCAGCTTATTCAAAGCTCTGTCTATTGTTTAGTCTATTGTATTTACTTTGGAACCATTTAAAAGTTTTAAACATTACATTAGATGGATTCTGTATTTGTTCGTTCTTTGTATATTTCCAGGTTTTCAATAATATTATTTTCCTTTTATTTTCGTATTTTATTGGCTTCATTGCTTTTTCAATTTCCCTTGGCATATGTCCCTCTTCTATAAAATGTGTTGCAAAAATAGAATCATTTTTATCATATTTGTATGATCTCATGTATTCCTTATATCTAGTTTTGAATTTTCTACCACTTTGTCCTATATATACTAGTTACATTAACATTTAATTTCATATACTCCATTTTTATCATATTTATTAGCATCATTTATATTTGTATTTAGTTTATTTTTGAGAGTGTTTGATGTACTCATTGCAATCCGCACTTTGTGTTTCTTAACAAAATTAGATATCTTATACACAAAGGTAAAAGTCAAAGTAGTGGACTCAAAATCTCGCAAAAATTAGTCAAAAATAGATACACAAAACAAACTAGTTTCAGCGACAAAGTCGCCTTCCTCAGTGCTTGGCTACTACTCTTTATCCTCTAGGGCAGGCATCCTCACTACGTGGCCCGCGGGCCGCATGCGGCCCTCTGGACGATTTTTGGCGGCTCTTAGACGGTTAGGATTGAAGTCAAAATATTTTATAACTTAAATAAATATTATATTTATTTACTGAGTGTTTTGAAAATCTGTCGTTCTACTAAACCTAATTAATTACTCAAACTACTGAAGTTAAAAACCCCACCTGCTGTATCTTTGCCTCGGGCTTTACTGACGTTTAGCAAGCAATAATATCGGTAATACCGCAACGCAACGCAACTTAACGTGTGACGGTGGAGACGTGCAAAAGGTAAGAAAGAAGGGACTGCCATATGTTTGATATGTCGTGAAACTGTACCATTTCGCTTGGTAGAAAATCCATGGGCAATGAAACCAGCTAATGTAGGTCATCTTTCTGTTTGTGGATATGAAGGGATTTGAAAAATGAATTAATCTATCTTCAGAACGATACGGAACTCAAAAGTATTTTTGAAGAAAAGATGAAGAATAAAGCTCACTATGAGTTTCGGAGGGTCGTTGAAAAGGACAAATTTCCTAACTTACTTGAATGTGCTCAGAAAATGTTGTGTGTTTTTTCATCTACTTATGTCTGTGAATCTACATTCAGTAAGCTGAAGTTTGTAAAAAACAAGTACAGATCTAGGCTAACAAGTGAGAATGTTGAGAACATTTTAAGAATTTCAGTTTCTTCCCAACCTGCCAACATAGATGCCATATTAGAGGACTGTGAAAGATTTCGCTCATCAACTTCAAAGAATTAATTTAGTAAAAAAAAGACATTTTCAAAGACATTTTTTATGCGCAAAACAGTTTATTTATGTTGGTAATGTAATAAACGTATGTTATAATCATATTGTTTGTCTGTTATTTAGTGCCTCTTGTACTTGCGGTCCTCAGGAAAATTTTATGCAAAATTTTTCGCTCTCAAAGTATTCCTAGTGAGGGCCCCTGCTCTAGGGGCTTGTAGGGGCAAATGCCCCTAATCATAAACAAACAAATTTTTGTATTGTTATTTTATTTTTAAATATGAATTAATTAAATATAATTCATATTTTTCATAAGAAAATTTCCTCATAAACTATATTTTTTGAGAATTTGTTTACAGTTTGATTTTTTTGACCAATAGTGTTTTCAATATGTATCTTTATTCTAACATGAGATTTTACTTGGCTTGATGTGTAAAAACATTGAAGCCTTACTTATAGTTATTGGAAATGTAAGTCTTAAAGGAAATTATTGCTTTTTGTTTGAAATGACATGTTAATATTAATTTAGTTATTAGTAAAAATATGATGTTTCCTTTTCCAGAATCAGTGATTATTTCTATTTTAATACACTTGTCAAACATATCTATTACAATAAGATGTACTCCATAAAGTAAACCTGATCAAAAGTTCATATCTCTAATTAATCTCTAATACTGTTAAAATATTTGTACTCAGCTGTTTTTAATATAATATTTGTACAGCTTTTCTCAGTTGAAATATTTGAAAATCATACTCAGCTGTTTTTCATTGCAATGTATTTCTTATGCAGATTTTTGGTAACTTTAGGCTCCTCAAAACCCTATAAATGTTGTAAATTGAGAAAAACCTATATTTTCCCCCTCTCTTTCGTGTCAATCTGTTTATCAACGAAAAGCTTTGAATAAATATTAATAAATAATTATTGTATTTGAATAACCTCAGTTGTTATATATATATATATATATATATTTTTTTTTTTTTTTTTTTTTTTTTTTTTTTTTTTTTCTTTAAACCGCCTTATCTCTTTTCCCCTGACAGACTTATATAAACTATAATCACTCATATGTTCATGGAAACAATATATCTTTAATCTGTGCATCTGTGACATCTGATTTCTACTCTACACAATCTGTGATTACAATTATTTTATTTCATTCTCTCACATTTCTTTTTGTGTTTTCTATTCGATTGACAAAGACCACTGTGTGGTTGAAATATATCATTGTTTAAGTGCTTTTATGTGTTTCTATTTCAAGACTACAGAGTGGACTCTTACCAAGGTAAGTCTGTCAGTCTCCTAGTCCAAAAAATCTATATATATATATATATATATATATATATATATATATATATATATATATATATATATATATATATATATATTAAATATGGTGATATGTTTTCTTGTAATATAGTTAATAAATTAAAAATATTTCAAAAACAAGAATACTTTTAATGAATATATTTATTCAAAGCTTTTCGCCGATAAAATAGTACCAGCATCTTCAGGAAAATAATTATCTAATAAAATATTTTTACAAAATTTATATATATATATATATATATATATATATATATATATATATATATATATATATATATATAGATTTTTTGGACTAGGAGACTGACAGACTTACCTTGGTAAGAGTCCACACTGTAGTCTTGAAATAGAAACACATAAAAGCACTTAAACAATAATATATTTCAACCACACAGTGGTCTTTGTCAATCGAAGAGAAAACACAAAAAGAAATATGTATTTCTTTTTGTGTTTTCTCTTCGATTGACAGAGACCACTGTGTGGTTGAAATATATTATTGTTTAAGTGCTTTTATGTGTTTCTATTTCAAGACTACAGTGTGGACTCTTACCAAGGTAAGTCTGTCAGTCTCCTAGTCCAAAAAATCTAAATAACCTTTACCAACCAAAACTAACCTATAAATAAATATATATATATATATATATATATATATATATATATATATATATATATATATATATATATATATATATATTTAGATATATATATATATATATATATATATATATGAAGTTGATATATTACTATTGTAAATACTTTTATCCACCACTAAGTGCAATAATTTTACCTTGAGTGATGAGGCACCTTTCGGTCACTTGACCATTGTTGAATCACTGATTATTTTTCTGGTGTAGATGTTCGGTCCGTGATGTTGGTATTTGTTGACGTTACACGAATTTTCTCTTGATTTGTGTGTATAATGTTTTTATATAGTATGTCTTCTGTATATGTGGTTCTTAGGTTCATTAAATTTTGTGTGTTTTTATAAATGTGGTATTTTTCTAGTGAGTTTTATCTAATTCTTCATTTAAATTTTGTTTGTTATCTTGTGTGTATTTTATTGCTTTATTTATCATGTTACTGTAAGTGTTAATTTTGTGTGTCTAGGGGTGGTTAGATTTGTAGTGTATTGTGGTGTTGTTGGAAGTAGGTTTTCTGTGTACTGTAGTTTCTATTTTATTATTATTTATATTTAATGTAATGTCATGATAGTTAATTGTTCTGTTTCGTGGGTGAATTGTATGTTTTCGTTGTACGTATTTAGTTTGTTTATTGTTATAATGTTTTTGTTATGAATAGTAGGTTGGTATATTAAAAGTATATCATCTACATATCTTGTCCATAGTGAAATACTATCTGTTTGTAGTATAGGTTTAATTATTATATGTTCGAAGGGTTTTAGATTTCTTTCTGACATGTCTGTTGATATGGGCGATACCATGGGGAGTCCAGTTGTTTGTTGATAGTATTTATTGTTAAATTGGAAGTAATTTTGGTTACATGTGTGTTTTGTTAGTGTAATGATACTATTTATTGTGTTTTCTTTTTCGTTATTGTGTATTAGTTTATTTTTCAACCATATTTCTATGGTTTCTTCTATTGGGATACTAGGTTCATAAAGTCAGTGCAACGGAAAAATAATGAACAACGTAAAATATCAAAATATCAATGGTCACTTGACCATTGTTGAATCACAGTGATTCGACAATGATCAAGTGACCGAAAGGTGCCTCATCACAACAAGGTAAAATTATTGCACTTATTGGTAGAGAAAAGTATTTGCAATAGTAATATATCAACCTCATAAAGTCAGTGCAACGGAAAAATAATGGACAACGTAAAATATCAAGATTTTAACACCTACCAAGGTAAACAACTCTACAGGAAAAATCTTAACCTCAAAATCAAACTAAAAAATTGCATCAACAGAATTAATTAAAAAAAAAAAAATTCGATAATGGTCAAGTGACCGAAAGGTGCCTCATCACAACAAGGTAAAATTATTGCACTTAGTGGTGGATAAAAGTATCTACAATAGTAATATATCAACTTCATATATATATATATATATATATATATATATATATATATATATATATATATATATATATATATATATATATATATATATATAAATAATCCAAGACCATCAATAAATACAAGGAACTTACTTGAAAACAAATTAAACATAAACATTGTGCATGTGTATGTTTCAATATTACAACAGTAACTAAATGCCACTATGCAGTTGTAATGCTATGACATCATTACTTGAACTTTGTCAACTTTCATAGAAATAGTAAAGCAATTTTTAATAACTGAGTATAAAACATAAAAACTACCTCACAACTTTGCCACTAGGGTATCATAATTATTGATTTTTCGATTCAGATGTTATAGACATTCAAAGCAACAAGCTGGTGAGTTGGGAAAAAAATGGATTATTGAATCAGTAGAGCCTACAGTTTTGAACACATTTTATTTGGTAAGAGTTGTAATAAAAGTAATGTTCATAATACTGACAATGAACTCTATCTTCTTTGTTATTTATAAATATAATTAGATCACGTATTAACCAAAAGTTGGCATTATTACAATTTTAATGTTTTGTTGTAAATGGATCATCAAGTTTTATTATCATCACCTAAAAGATTAAACTTCAATAGTTAATTTTCCTGTGCTGCTTTTTGCTTGTGTAAATTTATTAAGATTTAAATCCTATCAGAAAACAGCAGCATGGGGATATGAACTTTTAGCTTGTGAGCATTCGAAGTGTTATTACAAAATAACATGATATTTTTGATGAACACGAAGTGTATGAAATAAAATGTCTGTAACTCAACTTACCATAGCTCAAAACTAGATAAACAATTTTGAAAAATTTATAAGGGTGATTTCTAAATTATAAATTTATAAGTAACTAGTGATATTATTGGTGTACTCGTACACAGGAAGTCTAAGTGTTCTCTGGAAATCCTAGAGAGAATACAGGTAAGTGGAAACTGAGATGCCAAGATCAATGATATTTTTCATGAACATGAAGTGTATGAAATGAAATGTCAGTGTAACTCAACCTACCATAGGTTAAAATAGGTAAACAATTTTGAAAAATTTATAAGGGTGATTTTTAATTTATAAATTTGTAAGTAACTAGTTATATTATTTTTGTACTCGTACACAGGAAGTCTAAGTGTTCTCTGGAAATCCTAGAGAGAATACAGGTAAGTGGAAACTGAGATGCCAAGATCAATGATATTTTTGATGAACATGAAGTTTATAAGTTGCCCATGAAGTATTTCAATTGGTGGTGCTCCAAGTTGAAAGAGGGAATGGATGGACTATGGCTTGGCAGTCAAAAACATTATCTGGCGTTAGTTGTGATTGAGGACAGTACTTGCAAATGAGATAAGATTTTATATTAGTTGGTGATATTTTCATACCCTTGAAATGTCCAGTACAGACCCTAGTATTGCAGATGAGAGGTTTCTTGGGCAGTTTAGATCAGGGATGGTTGTTTTGCTAAAATGCTGGTTGATGTAGATTTTTTGCTTGGCAGCAGCATTCACATGTGTATAAGTGACTGTTAGATGTTGATCTTCGTCACATGCTTCCTTTACAAGGGCATCTGCACACTCATTATTCTCAATTCCGACATGAGCAGGGATCCACTGGAGAATGCAAGGTATATTTGATGAATGGAGAAGAGTAATAATTTCTCGTGTCGGTCTTATCTCAGCATTATGTTTGGCTTCGAATGCTGATTTTGAGTCTGAGAAAATTACAATTTCTTCTATTGAGTTGTTAGTAGGAATAAAAGAGCAACAGTGTGTGAGCGCCTCTTCAATAGCAATTGGTTCACTAGTGAAGTTTGAAGCAATTTGGCCAGGAGGTATTTTGAACCTGGCTTTATTTCCTAAGGGATAAATGACGGTGATGCCTGCACCACCTCTATTATAGTCAATATCAGAGGAACCATCTGTGTAGACTAATGCACAGTTTTCTTTGGCAAGTATCCGAACAGTGTCTTTACCTTTCTGAAATAAAACTTTAGTTTGTTCTTTCTTAGAGCATAGTTCCAATAAGTTAGTATTGATTATAGTGTTCATAGGGGGCTTGAAAGGAAAAAGTGGTTCCTGAGTAATGTCCAGGCAGGAGTGGTTAAGAAGGATGGCCTCTCTGATGTCAGAAACATGACCGCTTTCAAGTTCGGCCTCGGTGTAAGTTTTCTAAAATGATCAACTGATATTGTGGTAAATGGTAGGCTACAAAGGCAGAATAGATGTAACCTTGAAAAAATATTTATATTACAAATTGAATCCTTTATTTTAGAAACCCGCAAGTGAATTTTCTAAACTTGGTAAACAGCAAAAACTTGTGTTTATAAAAAGTTAATTTCTGTTTATAAAAATCAGAGTATTACTTAATCTTTTCTCGAAACTAGTGTTGTTTGTTATAATATTTCAGCTATTTTACTTTATTTATGAACAAAATTCATTTGACGGGTTTCTGTAGTAAAATATCTTTTCATAACAAAAATGTTAATTTTTAAAGCCAAATTTCAATTAATTTAATAGAAGTAGGATATTTAATAAACAAAATACAATATTAAATACTTATACTTATTATTAAAACAATGAGCGAATCTTTAAAATAGTTAGTATGTTTCTCCAGTGTCTATACAGTATAGGTCTTCTCTATTTGATGTAGGTCTATCCTCATATTGCCTACTTACATTGCACTCTGCCTTGGTTGTAGAAACCTTCATACCCTATTATGTACCTGCTAAACGTCTATATTGATTGCTACCTTCCAGATAGGTGTGTTTGCAATGTTGGGAGTTCAGGAACAGCATACTCTTTCAAGGTAAATGTAGAGAATGTAAAACCATCGATAAAATGCCTAACATCAACTGTTCCTTTGGTGCATTTTTCATATCTAAATTCTTTGTATGTTGAGACTTTTAATGTAATTCTTTCTCCTTTAGGAAGCCCCTTTCCCGATGTTTCATCTGAGTTCACATTAATTTTATAAAACTGGGGCCACCATGTGTTGATACTGTAGATAACTTCATTAGCTTCTTTGTGGACAGTAAAACCCCCAGTTGGTTTTTTGTATCCAACAAATAAAAAGAATGTCAGATCTCTCCTTTTTTATTGTGATCAATAGATAAACAGTATATTCATTCATATTGTAAATAAGTTCATCAGGAACAGACTTTTGTGGAACTATTACTGACACTCCTTTTATATTTATGTTTTTTTTGTTTCCAGTTCATCTTCAGAATTATATTTTAACCTCTCCTTACAACCGGTTTTTAAAATACAACTGTAATACCAGGTTGTACAGCTAATGTAGTAGTCATAATAACTAAGACGGACGCAGAAACACGTTATGTGATAATGCTTGATGTGTTTCTGCAATAATATTTATATTCATCAATATAAATAACCCATATAGAGGTATGCCACTTGACGAGTTTTTAGTCAGAAATGTGTGTTTACAGAATCCAATTTAGAATATGTGTACATATAATGTTTTACCAAAATGTCAGTTGACGGGTTTCTGAAATAAACAATTCAATTATTCCCAATGTTATTTTGTATGAAAATGCATTTATAAATTTGTAATATTTACCCATCTAGCAAATTCTTTAATTTTTGATAAATAATATACACACTTTATTTACAATAAATCTATAAACAGTAGATTAGCACAAAATACTTAATATTTAAATGCTACGTTTGATAGTAAATATTATTTTAAATTTATTTACCTTTAATAGATCTTTTGAAAAGAAATTTATAAAATTCATGAGTATTTTCTGGAAAGTAGCTTTTGGCAAGATAAATATTAAACCCTTTCTGTAAAAGGTAATGAAACATGATAAGATACAATTAATTATGTAATAAGTGCTAAATCTATAATGATTGTTTACGTCATTACCCTTAGATTCAGCAAAGTAGGGCACCTCTTTGATAAAATATTAAATACTGTTTACATTCATTACCCTTAGCTTCAGCAAAGTAGGGCACCTCTTTGATAAAATATTAAATACTGTTTACAGTCATTACCCTTAGCTTCAGCAAAGTAGGGCACCACTTTGATAAAATATTAAATACTGTTTACGTCATTACCCTTAGCTTCAGCAAAGTAGGGCACCACTTTGATAAAATATTAAATACTGTTTACGTCATTACCCTTAGCTTCAGCAAAGCAAAGTAGGGCACCACTTTGATAAAATATTAAATACTGTTTACATTCATTACCCTTAGCTTCAGCAAAGTAGGGCACCGCTTTGATAAAATATTAAATACTGTTTACGTCATTACCCTTAGCTTCAGCAAAGTAGGACACCACTTTGATAAAATATTAAATACTGTTTACGTCATTACCCTTAGCTTCAGCAAAGTAGGGCACCGCTTTGATAAAATATTAAATACTGTTTACGTCATTACCCTTAGCTTCAGCAAAGTAGGGCACCACTTTGATAAAATATTAAATACTGTTTACGTCACTACGCAGCTTCAGCAAAGTAGGGCACCAGTTTGATAAAAATTAAATACTGTTTATATTCATTACCCCTAGCTTCAGCAAAGTAGGGCACCGCTTTTGATGAAATATTAAATAGTGTTTACATTCTACTTCTCACTGCTCTAACTAGATTCATATTAGGTGTTGAATAAATTCCAGCATGATTTTCAAGAACTTTTTGAACTTAGTAGCATTTTAAAAGGATTTTTAGTCATATTAATTAAATCTTTGCATAAAAATGTGTTTATGAAGAATTTATTTCAGTTGATTTATTTCTAAAGCTTTTTGCCTAACAAACAAGAAAGCTGTTACATTGAATGAATAGTTCAGAGTGAAAATAATCAGTAGTTTTTCCTTTGGAATCTTTTTCTTCAGCCCCACCAACTTTTGTTTTAGGTTTTCAGGGTATCAGTAAAGCAACTATCTTTCATAGAATGTTCTTTTTATTTATAACGATAAATTTTTGTTTCAAAGACTGTACAATTCAATATCTATTCTAAGCAAACATCATTAAGTCAAAAATGTTCATAGTTGACTTAACAATGTCTGTCACATAACAGTATCTACAAAGAAAATAAATAATTTATATACATGGTATGTTAACCTGGAACCTTAGATATACATACTATTTATAAAGTAATATATAAAATCATTTAATGTTTTTCATGGTCGAGTACTATGTTCAAAAACGAATGATACAATTTTTTAAATTTGTATTCAACATAATATTATGTACTATACCAATGTAAAATAGGTGTGAGTATATATGCTATTTAATCTGAATTTAGATTTTTCAATTTAGAGATTACACAAATGTACTCTCAAAATAAAATTGTTTTTTTAAAAACAGCTTTACTTATTCAGTTACTGTACAGTTTTTATTTAGTTTTAAATAGAAATGTCATAAGAAATAGTTTTGTTATTAAATATTGATGTTTTTGCTGTTTTTAATGTTTTATTTTAATTCAAGAAATTTGTCTGAAAAGAATACATTTTAAAAATAAATAAAATATAAAACTTGTACTATACATTTATCAAAATATACAAAAAGAAAGACATAATATATTTACATTATTATTGAAAGATTACATTAATATATTAATATTCAATGTACGCAATCTGTAGGTGTAATAATATGCATCATAATTTCCTTTATAAAATATAGAAAGAATAGAGAGGGGTGTGGTTCCTGCATGTTGTAGGTAGGGTTACCTGAAAATGTTACTTTCATAGGGAACCTTCCAATAACAGTTCCTGTAATTACTCTTCTCTGTTAGCAACAAAGAATTATTTTTTTTACAACAGAGGGTTTGAAAGTATCTGAAATTTTAATAAAAAAGTCTGTTATTGTTTAATAGCAACTATAAGAAATTCCAATTATACGAACAGCATAGAGTTATGTTTGAAAATATCTGAAACTGTCGAACAGTAAGTTTAGGAAAAGTTCTTCTAAGACTTTAAAAAAAAATTATAGAACTTTTCTAAATTGATTTCCTTAGTGGTTTTAATTTTTGAATCCCTTACTTATGCAATCGTTTGGTGAAGTAAAACATGATAAGAAAATGCACAGACTGATATTGTTCTACCTGACAGGGGGTAATGTGACAAAATGTTTTATAGTCTAAGCTTAATAGTTGAGTTCAAAATTTGTTTGAAAGTTACAGATTGTTAGTTAATACTATTTTTTAAGCATTCTTGAGCAATTCTTTGAACTCACGATAGTAGAAGGTCGACTTCATGATTACTTCATCAACTTCAGAATATGGAAAATAATTTTACTAACAGGGTTCGTACAATAAAAAATGACAAAAGGGTTTTAATTGCGAGAAAAATTACCACACCGTTTCTATTCTTTGTAAACTGCAAATCTTAAAAATATTTTCCAAGCATGTAAAAAATTATTCTAAAATTAAACTTAGTGTATTTATTCATCTTTTGCAATTTTATTGTAATATATAATAATATGACTATGAAAGTGATTTCTTTACAGCCGTGAAACAAACAGAAAGAAAGGAAAAACATAGAAAAAGAAAAGCACAATTACAAACTATTAAAAATGAAACATGTTGACATAAAACAAACAAATTATTTTGTACTTCAGTAAACATAATTTACCAGATTAATGTGCCTATTAACACTATTGCAATATTGGGTAGCAGAAATTTGTCACAATTAGAAGCAAAAATTTGATTTTTATCTGACTTTATTAGTTTCTTAAAAATATACTATTATAGGGCAATTAATTTTATGTATTCAAAATATAATCTTGATAAATGTTAATTTTTCAGACTTAAAATTTTGAAAACTTTTATCCTACTGAAAATCACTTATGAAAACATTGTAATGTACTTTTTAGTTTTCATGCAGACTACAAGTTAAAATTTTGCATAAAATTATAAGTTAGAAAAGGATCAAATAAGAAATATCTCAAAACACTTGTAAATATGTTACACTTGCCTGTAGTAGCACTTACTTCATAATTGTTGAGGACAGTTGTTTCGGGAGATGAGTGCCATTGTTAGCTTAAACTGTAACTCCTGAGTTCACAATAGGACACATCTCCCAAAATGGTTGTCCTCAACAGTTATAAAGTAAGTTCTACTATGGGCAAGTGTAACATATTTACAGGTGTTTTTAGTTAAAAACTAGTAGCTCACGTGAAGATGGAATCAACAAATAAGAAATATCTGTCACCACCACAACTGGATTATACTAATACCTGAATTCTACATGTATAAATAATTAGACTTTTAGTGCCAACATTTCAACACTGTGAACCGATTAAAATATCTTTTTTCTATTTTTTATTTGACAAGAAATTTTTTATATGATTATATTACATAACGATTGTATTTCTTGCTTAAACTACTTTTTATACTCTAAGGAATGTAGAAAACATACAAAAACACTAATTTACCTCACTTCCAGGATACTTTATATAAAACAAGCGTCTTTATTGGTTTACAAATACTTTTCTTATTTTAAAACATAAAATGAAAAAAACTGCAGAATATACATTTGTTAACATGTTCACTGCTGACTACATCATTGTTGTGATATGGATGTTTGGCCTTTGTTGTGCAATTTGCTACTGCCTATAGAATTTAAATTTCCCCTAGTTTATCTAATAGTTTCTATAAACCTATCAGTTATTTTTAAGTGTATATTGTTGTAGATTTATGTTTACATTTTGTGTATTCACTTTTTTATTGTTAATTTTACCATATATTAGTGATGAAATTGAGGTATTTGAATTCGTTCTATTACAGGTAATTTAAATTAATAGTAGTATGTCAGATATCTGCATATCATTTTGAAATTTCATTTAAACAAATGAGGTCACATACATTATAGAAGATGTAAACGTTATACAAAGCAGGGCAAAAGAAAATACACAGTGTGCTATTACAGTAAATGTCCAAACCAGCTAGAACTCTGTCACAAGTACTACACTTTAGCTGCATTATTTTGTGTTATGACAAAATTGCCACTGTGGCAATATGTTTCTCATAATAATAATAATGACATAATATTTTACTAAAATGATTTATAAAGTTTAATTTGATAATTTATAACAATATCAATAAAACATTTTTTTGAAGAAGATTCTATGTAATCAGCAATAAACATGTTCTGTGTACCGTCTAAAGAAGGGCACCCAAATGGCGGTAAATTGTACAACTCATTTCACTTTATTACTGCATACTAACCATTCTAAAGACTGTGATTAATTTCAAATCATGTATGAGATGTGTATTCTTTGCTCAAAATTATTATCCGAACTGTTATTTACTGTAACTATAGGTAATTTGTGAATTCACTCAATTTTCTTTAGATTAAACAGAGAATTGTAGATAAATAATTATTTTTATTACTCTTACACCCGTGTACTAAACATAGTAAAAATTAGTCTCTTTCACTTTTGCTACATAAGAATGCAAATGAATAAAAACTTAATAAAATGACAACTAAGTCAGGCCTGTCCAACGTTTTATAGGTTAGTTTGCATCAGACGCCTAGATGAAGGACCAAGAGTGTCATGTGACACAATAATGATGTTAATTATAATTGAATAATAATAATAATAATAATAAAAAGTAAATTTTTAAGCATATTAAAGTACAATGATAACAAAATTACTGCTATTTTCTAAAAAGAAATTTTAAGTTTTAGTTTAAACAATATTTGTTCAAAATTATTGAATTAGTTTAAATTTGTATTCCTATATGAAGGTTACGGTTTTGTCATGGTGCTGCATTGAACGGGCCTGGTCTAAGCTGTTTCCTTACGTAATTTATTACCTGATATGCTGGTGGTCAGTTTCAAAATTACTTCCGTTTATACTGCTTACAGAATTACAAGTTTCAAACAAATTTAAAGTTGATAATAATATTTTGTTTTAAAATATAATATTCATAATTATTGTAATATTTCAGATTTAAATAAAAACCCAAGCATTTTTAACTGTTAGTAAAATTTTTTAAATTCGTAATTGAAAGTAAGCAAAGATCAATGTTTTTGGTCCAGAATTATAAATCAAGGCACTCAAATGTGTAGTATTTTCAAGTCCGCCAAATGAAATGCCATTCTTTCTCTCTAACTGTAATGAATGGCAGGGGTAATGGAGGGTTTTATAGTTTAAATTACTGATATGTTATTTGTAAGTATATTGCATACATTTACTCATGTTGATGAGGCTCAATTATCTTATTTTTTTAGTTTTTCAGTTATTTATATTTTTAAATTGGAACTGGAGTGTTGAGATCTAATTAACATATTCTAAATCGTTATAAATTGCATTTCTATAACATATCTAGTGAAATACATCATTTTGTGTGCATTTAATTGTACAAAACTAATAATTAATTTATAAATGCAAAGCAACAAAAATGCAATTGAAAGTACAACGCTTAAATATTAAAAAATGTTTAGTTTTCAAAATGAGTTCTGTTAGAAAAAAAACAGAGAGTAAACCGTATTTCATATCAACAATATGTTTGTAAATAATAATGTCAGAATCCATTACATTGTAAGTGTCTTCTATTTTCCCCCCTACATTTACCTGTCAATGGAATTTTTCTTCTAGTTATATTTTAACCTTAAAAAATAATTATTTTACACAATATAATTTAACTATGTCTTTACATAATTTCTACTTAGAGACATAATTTACTAAAACAAAAAACTATTTTGTATATGCTGTTTTTTACTGAAAGACTATAACAGATCTTATTTGTTAAATTGTTGAAGAAAGGACAATTTTCTCTATTTATAAATTTAAAAATTTTTTCTGATAGAAATTGTTGTTTTAAAATACAAGGCTTATGGTTTTTAATGGGATGAATCTTATAACTGATACAGAAAATGTATACAGCAATTTAAAGTTTTGCAAATGTGTAAGAACTTTAAATAATTTTGATTTGACTTTTTTAGTGTCCATGGCCTGCATTAATAATGCTAGTCATTCAAGTCCAGAAAATTTACTTAATTCAAATGAAATTTTGTTTAAATTAAAAATCCTTATTTTCTTTCGAAATGAAAATCTTTGCTTTTCATAAAAAAATATTTTGCAACTGTAATTATTTCTTGAACTTCGTAGTCCATTACGTACGGTGAAACTTGATTAATCACTTTTAAATTTGTAAAAACTTACTGAGACAGAATGTTTTCGATCGCTCTGTGGTGATCTTCATCAGTGTCTAAATTTTCTGTTTGGAGTTGTTGTTAGGTTAAGCAGTGACGGTTTTAAAGGCAGGTTTTCAATAGTATCAAAGAGTAACAAACACACAAAATACAAACTAACCCAATAAAAACGACACATACTCTTTGATACTATTTAAAACCTGCCTTTACCTAACAACTATTGTTACCGCTTAACCTAACAACAACTCCAAGCAGAAAATTTAGACACTGATGAAGATCGCATTGGGTTGATCAAAAACGTTCTGTCTCAGTAAGGTTTTACAAATGTACAAAATAAATTAAAGTTTGGATAGTCATAAACTAATGTAAAAGTGGTTAATGTAATTATTTGGGCTGTAAATTGAGGTAGAATCCAATTCCATTCACTAAATAATGTTTGACGGTGAAAGAAAAAGAGGTGTTTATGACTTGTTTAATAAAACACCTTCCCATCAGCTCTATAACGATAAAGTTACGTTATCCTTGCCATTTGTCTTATATTTGACACAAATACTCTGAAACCACTACTATATCGCATTTGCATGTTACCAAAATAATTTACAAAATAAATTTAGAATTTTATGAAACTTGCAAACATAGCTTAAATATTGTAGCCTCCTGCATGTTAAAGAGAACTATTGATCCAATTCCTTGTATGTCACTGCAATAATAAATTAGATCAGCGAGGACCAACTAGCGGCACAGGGGCTGCTTGTGGCCCGCGACCTGGTTTTATGCAGCTCCAGACGAATTTTAAAAACATTAGATTATTGATTTATGAATAAGAGTAAAACATAAAAATATAGGTTGGATGGATTTTAGTATATAGGTTGAACTCTGCACTTACCCCCAGTAAGAGCTCTGCGACTTGCAAAGTGACCAATTTTTTCAGACAGGGTCAGAAACTGGTACTGCATTTTGGAATCAAGTGCCTTAGGAGAAATATCTCAAACTATGTGTCTTTGGTAGGAAAATAGTTTCAATGTTTGGAAGCACATACTTTTGTGAGTGCACCTTTTCAACAACAAAATTTATAATATCAACCCAACTCAACGACTCATAGACAACCATCTTTGAGATCTGTTGAAGGTTGTAATCACTTCAATTAAGATTGATTTTGATGAACTGTTGGACGATTGTGTCTGTCCACAGTGTTCTCATTAGGTGAAGTCATGCCTATGTAATTATAGATGATTTTAAATTTAAACAAATTAGAGGTTTTTTTCCAATAATGTGTTCTGATAAGCCTAAACATCATGATTCAATATTATAGTTATTTTGTGCATTGAGCTTAATATTAAATGAATATGAAATTTTTTGTGTAACGTTTATTGATTCATATTTAATATACAACGCATACTATACGATATAGGTATTTCTTACAATTGTATACATAATATATGTAAGTATATCAATGTATGTTTAGAATTAGTTGTGCGGCCCTCAACTTCACTGAAACTATTGAAGTGACCCTTTAATGGTTAACAAGTTGGCCATCCCTGTATTAGATAATACAGAAACTTGATAGAGAGTCAGTACAGTAGATATTTTGACAATAATGTTCGTAAAAGTATGTTCTATTTTGATTTGAGTTAAAGATTAGAGTATGTTAATCTACTAACTGATTAGAGTATGTCTTCTTTTGATTTATCTTATTTTGAAAATGCTTTTTTGACATTGAAAGATATGTCCCAGAAAGTTCTAAGCACTTAATGAATTGCATGATTTATAATTACATGAGTTATATGTGCATAACTTTTAATAATTCTTGAATTTTGTAGTCCATTACGTTCGGTGAATCTTATTAATCACTTAAACAATTGTTTATGACTATCCTATAACAATTATGACTATAACTTTATTTTAATAACAATCCGAACAATTTTAATAATTGTGTGTTATAACAGACATATTGCACAGTGCTTAATGAATTGGTGTGTTTTATTTTGTGACAAAGTCTACAAATTTCATTTTATCTTCAACATAAAATATGAAATGGTCGAATGAATTTATATAAGAGAGAGGGTAGGTAATATCTTATTGTAGGGATCCCATGAATAATTCTTCAGGAACAGGAGCTATTTATGTACTCATATACAGTATTCCAGTCTGGTTGAAAAACTCTCCAATGAACTGAATATATTATAAAGTGCCGATTAAAGTGAAACAGTAAAAGGTATTTAAGTAATTTAAGACCTTTATAGAGGGTAGGTAATATCTTGTTGTAGGGATCCCATGAATAATTCTTCAGGAACGGGAGCTATCTATGTACTCATATACAGTACTCCAGTCTGGTTGAAGAACTCTCCAATGAACTGAATATATTATAAAGTGCCGATTAAAGTAAAACAGTAAAAGGTATTTAAGTAATTTAAGACCTTTATAATTTGCAACAAAGTTGAAAAGGTATATAAATGTCAACAGAAATTAACAAAATAGAATATTAATCACTTGAACAATAGTTTATGACTATCCGAACCTTATCTTGGACTGCAGCTTGTCTTGCTGTGTTGAATTCTTGAATTTTGTAGTCCTTTACGTCCGGTGAATCTTATTTTTAAGTTCGGATAGTCATAAACTATTGTTTAAGTGATTAATAAGATTCACCGGACGTAATGGACTACAAAATTCAAGAAAATGGATTAGTTTGGGGCAGGATACTTTTTACCAGAGTCAAAGAATACATTTAATTGGGTCAAAGAATATTTTTTTACCAGAGACTAAATTAAACTTTTTAACGATATGTGTGCAACGTCCTAATTTGATACTATAGATGGTACCCATATAATTAGTGTGTTGAATGTTGTGTTATTTGATTAAACTTAACATCAGGAGTGCCTTGGTGTATTAAAATACAAAACAAAATTACGTTATTTAAATAAAACGATGTAATGTAATATTGCCACAGACATAATATCATCATATTACTAATAACAGATGTAACAAAAAATGTTGTACTGAGTATAATATTTGATGTGTTTAGATATGTATATTTTTATAGTTATAAGATCTTGTATAGCCTGTTATTTGTTCTGACAAATCTTGTATACCCTGTAAAGTCTTTAGCTCTATACTGACATTTCATGGGTCGGTACTAACTAGAATACAAATCAAGATCTTTAAAATTCCTTAGGTCTTTCACTGCCTTAAGGCCATATTATGCTGACTTAAGGCTCCATAGTTAAAATACTACTTACTAAACTCAAAATAATGATCTGCTCTCACAAATTTGTTTCTAAATAAGTAAAACAATTACAATGTTATAACAATATTAAATATTGGCAGGTATGTAATGAATACTAACTGATATTGATAGCAAATATTTTAACTGTTTGTCAAGGTAGGGTATCTTCCCAAGGTTTTAAATCCTTCTAGGGCTATTATGTGATAGATAACCCAATATGCATATAACTGACAGAATTCTAAGTAATTGTAAAATAAATAAAGTTAAAAACTTTGAAAGGCCACATCAACATCGATGTATTAGTACTTATTTAATGACTAAAGTATAAATAACAACTCCATAAGTTGTGATTGTGTGTTTATTGTTAGGTTATCATGAAAATTGTTTAATTAATTTGTGTTCTTTAAAATTTAATTTCTTGAGAAATTGTATGAGAAATACAATATAACTTTATTGCCAGACTACCGAAAAATTAAAGATATTAAAAAAAAATTTACCACTTATCTCTTCTTTTCTATTTCTAGTTAATGTTTTTTAAGGTGAATAAAATGTGCAACTTTCCAAAAGACAAATGATATTTTGTGACTTATTAAAGGTTTTTTAACTCACTAACCAATCATACAGATAAAATATCCTATTAAAAATGGAAGCATATCTAACATTTGTTATTCTGGTTAACTCTAATAATAGGTTTTGTTGCAGAGTGTAAATGAACAGTTGGTATGATTGTACACAGTGGATTATTTGAACAAAAATATCTACCAATGTACATGTAATAAAATAGTTGCTTATAAGAAATTATATGTGAAGCATAAGAGAAAACCATAAACTGCTTTTTAAATGACTACCTAAATTTTGTTAGTTTTACAACTCTAACAGGGCACATATGTTATGGTTTGGTAGTAGTAGACTACTACAACGCCCATCTCCCTCCTTCCCCCTACCTTGATATTTTTTATAAAACAAATAGGTAAAGAACTATATGTATTTTTTCATTTGGGATTTTTATGTATTCTAGAAAATACGGTTGTATTTTGATTAGTTAAGTATTATGTTTTAATTATGAGGTTGAAACTAAGTTTTATGCCACCATTTTTAAAAACCAGTGATCAGAATAAGTCATTCACGATTGACAAAATTGCATGCTCTTAAAATTAAAAATGAAAGAATACATCTTATGGGATAAAACAGTTTTTTAATCCTGTAAATGGAGGGAGAACTTATGATTATAAAAATGAAATACGAACTTCTGGGTGTAGGTCAGAAGATGCTATAGGGGATGAAGGAGATGGTGATACAGGAGATGCATAGTCAATGTCTGAGTTAGGATATGATGTAGGAAGATTGACAACCACAGATGCTGTCATATTGGATGATGTCGTTGAATTGGGTTTGCTAATAGAAACAAGCGATCCTGTCAATGCACCACTTGGTGTTTTGTGTCCAGTCACTATGGAACTGCGCAACTGAACATTGCTACAACTCATACTGACACTTTCACTGTTTCCTATCCCTACTTGACTGTACTCCATACATATCTCAATGTCATTCAACTCCTCGTCATGAGCGCCTGACTCTGGACTGTCTCCTCGATGGTGGTGATGGTGGTGATGTTTCTAAAAACCAAAACAGAAAATATTTCTTAGCACATCATTCCATAAATGTCTAAATATAAAATAAAACATCTTAGATATCTCATGAAGTTTGAAGTATTGATATCCTGTAATACATGATAAGTCAAACATTCTCCCAACATTGAAAATGGGAAGTTAAAATGAATTTTGAAAATAAATATAGTCTTGAATGATTTTTACGTTTAATGTTTTATCCTTTTATTCAACGCTTTACAACTTTAATGTATATGACAATTATTTAATTTAAAAATATAACTCCATGCAAAGTAAAAATAATTGTGAAAATCATGGAAATTTTGAAGTACCTATTGAATTTTTAATTTGTCTAATAAAGTTTTAATTGATTGAATTCAAGTTATGCAATTCAAGAATAAGTCATACTTTTTGAGTAGTAATTAGTTACTTATGGATATTTTCATAGTTTAAGATAATATTAAAATTATGACAAGACCTTGTATAAAAAGAGATTCTTAACGTTACTTCGAGTTTTATTAAATACAAATGTTAAGCTATAACCATGCTTTTTCACACTAAATCATCACACATATTAAAATAATTTATTCAGCTAAACAATAAAAAATATAAAACAATTAAATACTTGAGTTTGGTTTTTATATGTGCTAGAAGTTATAACTGATGTGTGTTGAAATTTTGTACTTCCTATAAAAAAATAAGTTTTTGTAACCTGAAATATATTTCACTAACATAATTACCGTAGGTAATGACCGAATGTTGTCATTGTGATCCTTTTCATTAGCAGATGACAACAGGTTGTAACTTTAAAAAAATTTTAGATGCACCTCACCAACTAGCACAAAGCAAGAGCATTTGTCTATTGTTCATCTCATCAGGTGCAGATTTAAGATTATCATTTTGTGCTGTTCAAAGCTACATTTTTGCATGAGTTTTTAAAGGAAAGCTGTGCACATATGAATATTTCTTATTGATTATTTTCATTGAAATTAATTATAATTATTACAAAATTTTTTAAAATATCAAAATCTACTACTTTTTGTCTTGAATTTGTAGTACCAAAAATACATTCAATGATGGTCAGAATATAGGAAGGTATACAAAAAATAATAATAAAATAAAAATAATGATGGGTTTTTTAAAACTAGAATGTTTGATGGTTAGTGGTAACACTCCATCAAAGTATCTTATAATTCAAAGTATATTTTTGTGGAGTTTTGTATCAGGGTTTGAGAGTTGGGCCATGTAACTGGAGAAATACTATGACAATAGCTATGTTCTAAGCCACTACAAAAACTTAATTTAAGGAATTTTGAATAAAAGCTAACATGTATATACAGTAGAGTCTCGATAATTCGAGATAAATGGGACCGAGACCCCTCAGATTACCGAAAACTCAGATTACATGGAAATAAATTCCTGTACATGAAAAAAAAAATAGGGGTTTTAATGAATCCTAATACTATAATAAGAATGCATAAAACAAGTCTATAGAACTTTATATGAACATTTCCTGGAAACCCGACTCATTTCCTTTACATACTGTATTGATATGAACATTCCTTGTAAGCCTGACTTATTTCCTTTGCATACCGAATTTATATGAACATTTTTTGGAAGCCCAACTCATTTCCTCACACATTTCACACACACAAACACACACACACACACTAGTGTACATTTCAATGTCAAGAATGTTTATAAAATAATATGCCTGAAGCTGAGTAGAATGTTATCTTTGTAAATGAAACGATTGTTTCGAAACGTGCCATCAAGTAAGTTCAAAAGTATTCACTTAGTTACGCAATAATTATTTATAGTTAAATATATTTGTTTTTAAAGAAATTATATCTAAATTTATTTAGATTTTTAAAATTATTATACTAGAAATACATATTATTATTTATAACATGATAAAGAAACATATACTTGAGTGTATGTTACAAAATTTCTTTTATTTCCCCCTTTTTTTATAATTCTTAATTCGTTGGTGATTTAATTGTATTAAAATGAAACTATTTTTATAAGACAAGAAGATCATACAAGAATACAATATTATGCTTTCTTTCATATAAACATTATTTCTTATTTTAAATAGTCCAGTGGTGTATATATTACGGTCATTTTCCTGTTGAAGTTTAGTTTAATATATTTAAAATAATTCATTCCATATTTTACATTTCAACTTTTAAAAATAACAATTTTGTGAAAATTATAATTTAAGTAAATTTATGAAAAATTACTAAGGATCATACCAACTAATCATATTAAAAATTTTTGATCATACTAACTTTTTGAAAATAATGTTATCTATGAATAGGTTTTTCCTAAATTTATTATAAAAGCTTATGAAAAGTTTCTTATGGAATTATAAGTTTGGTAAGTTTGAATTTATACATTTTAAACAAAAGTTTTGCCAATTTTTATGAACAACAAAAACCGCTAGTATATGTTTATTTTTATATTCGAAGTATCAACCTACATGCCAAGGTAAAATGTTTATTCAATAGGTTTAGAACATGGCCATGGGCGCCGACTCCATAAGGCCTGGGTGGGCTCAAGCCCCCCCAAAACAAAACATTGGGTGGACACAGCTCCCCCAAAATTTCAAAGGATTAAAGCATCTATGAAGTATCTGGAAAAGGAAAGTGTTTTAAATTACAGTAGAATATTCTTGACTTCTTTAATTTATTAAGTAAAATTTTCATAAAACGTGTTTACAACTGATGGTTAGTTAGTAAAAGCATTATAAAAGAAACACTGAAACTCGTAGCTCTATTGTCGCCAATCAGCAAGATAAAAATAGATTGTCTACATGACTTTGTCAAGGTCACTGCGTTGAAGTCATGACTGCCCGGCTAAACGAGGGGATGAGTTACCGACACCTGTTCCTAGCGCGCTCTGACAACTAACAAACTGGCCTATTATTCTTGGTTTTTAGTTTTTACTTTCGCGGCAGTCGGCTCTTGCAATCAGTTCCGTTTGCACATAGTTCTCGTTACGTTTCGTTATGTTGATGTGATTTAGTGTGAGCAGTGAATAGTGAAAAGTGAATTATTGTGATACTATATGGATAAGTTTGTATTTAAAAAGGCACGTATTAATGGGATCGCAACTCCACTCCCAGCACTGGAATTACCTGTACCTGGAACATCTGCCAGTAACAACTTAGATTTGAGCAGCAACCAAAAAATCGTCGGTAAGGGAAGATCCTTTCAGAAATCATGGTTGACTAAATATTCTTGGTTAGATTATGTAGTACAAACTGATAAAGCATTTTGTAAAGTGTGCAAAGGGGTAGAAACGAAAGGACTTATAAAATTTACTTTAAAGAAAGAAGATGCGTTTATTTCTGCCGGCTTTTCAAACTGGAAAAGGGCCTTGGAAAAGTTTTGCATTCATGAAACTACAAATGTACTCAAGGAAGGTGTTCTTAAATTGTCATCTTTTTCAAACTCAAGCGTAGCTTCCCAGTTGAATGAGCAAATGAATAATGATATGAAAAAATCCCGTTTAGCGCTAACTGCTATTTTCAAAACTTTGAAATTGCTATGCCAACAAGGGCTAGCAATTAGGGGGCATGAAGATATAAACTCAAATTTTTTGCAACTATTGGAACTAAGGCAAGAAGATGTCCAGAACTAAAAGACTGGCTAAATCGTTCTGGTTATAAATGGACATCCCATGATATTCAGAATGAAATAATTGATTTGCTAGATCAGTCTGTTTTGCGCTCGATCTTAGCTAAAATTAAGAAATGTGAATACTTTTCAATAATGGTGGATGAAACTTGTGATGTTTCAATTCACGAACAGGTATCATTTTGTATTAGGACAGTAAATGATGATTTGAGCATCAATGAAGATTTTATCGGATTATATGAAACTACAAACACCGAATCTCAAACTCTGTTTGCTATTGTCCAAGACATCCTTTTATGTTTAGATATGTCAATGGAAAAATTGAGAGGGCAGTGCTACGATGGTACTTCTAATATGAGCGGAAAATTCAACGGACTGCAAAAGTTAATTTCCAATGTGCAGGATAAGGCAATTTATGTTCACTGTACTGCCCACAGTCTTAATTTAGCTGTTGAAGACAGTCTTCATTACCTTACTTATATGAGAGACATTATGAGCCTTGCAAAGGATTTAATTAATAACGTTAGAGAATCCCCCAAAAGGATGGAAATATTCAGAAGTGTAAGCCGTGCCAAGAATACCAGTTTAAACGATAAAGTAGGACTTCAACCGCTTTGCCCAACACGATGGACATTGAGAGCGTCAAGTGTGCAGCAACTATTGAACAATTATGAAAATATTCTACAGTTGTTCGAAACCATCTCTTCCTCTGATAAGAACGACGCAGGTTATAAATGTGCAGGCTGTTTGGAATCGATGCTGACATTCTAGACTTACTTTTTTACACCTTTATTGCCATGTAATGAACCAAGTGGAGTCGCAAAGTTCAATCACCTGATTTGGGTGTAACTGATTTAGAAGATATGTTCATAAACCTAGTCTGTATTTAGGAAGAAAAGCGTGGAGGATTTGAAGGCTTCTGGACTTTTTGTTTAAAAGTGAAGCCACCATCAGTAGGTGAACCGGAACTAGCACGAAAACATTGAGTTCCTCAATGGTACGAAAATAAGGAGGCTGGCCCACCCCACATATTCAACACTCCAGTTGAATTTTTCAAAAAGATCTACATCGAAACTTGTGAAACTGTGAAGTCTTGTGTTATCAGCAGGTTCGACTCAACAGGACTATTGCTGTAAAGTGATTGCTGTAGAAAGGGAGTGTCTGTCCATTCTAAGCAAAGGACAAAAAAGTGATATGACGAGCTCTAAAGAGTTTTTTCAAAATGATCTGGACACTGATAGATTACTCTTACATCTATCAAAGGTTAAGTGACATTTCGAAACAGAAGCAGCTGCAACTTGAAACATTGCACGATGATAGAGAACTCTTTGTACCCAGTGTAAAAAATATGTTACCGGAACTTGTAAAAGGCCTGAAGCTGCTACAAGTTGTGCCGGTAACGTTAGCAACTAACGAATGTTCGTTTAGTGCCCTACGGCACCTCAAAACATACCTTAGAGCTACGATGGGACAGAAGAGACTTAACAATTTAGCAATTACTCATGCCCACCAAGATATTTTGGATGAAATAGACATTCGTCCAGTCATCAACAATTTCATTAAAATCAATCCTGTCAGACGATCCTGTTTTGCACTCTTCTAAGGATAAACTTTAGTTTGCAGTAAAACCTCAAATTCGTTTATATTCTATGTTCAATTTTTCATGTGATTTTTTATTTTAAGATTTTGTTATAAACAATGAAGTTTCATGCAGTATGTAATATAATTTAGTTTTTATGTAACTGCTTATTTCAGAATTTTGTTATTTATAATTAAAATAAACGTCTTCAAATAAATTTTAAATTTATTTGCCGTCACGGGCAGCTACGTGCCAGGTTTTGTAACACAAAGAGCGAAACGGTTAATAATCAATGATACTTATATCAATCACTTGGCAAAAAACCACTACTTACTGTATTATTAATCAGACGAGTAGTATTGTACACAATACAGTAAGTAGTAGTTTTTGCCAAGTGATTGATATAAGTATCATTGTTTATAAAAACCTCAAGATAAACAAGTCAAAAACAACTAGGTTAATAATCTTTTGGCAAGTACAAAGATAGTCTAAAAATGCTTCTAAGAGTTCTTGAAATTTTAAAATTTTCTGGGGCCTCAGATTCCCCAGAATAATTGAGACCCCCCCAAAGTTTTTTGAAAGTCGGTGCCCATGGACATGGCCCTAGATGCATAAAGACTGTTTATCCCTTTAGTTACAAAGCTGGTATTAAAAAAATAAAAAACCAATTGATTTAATTACCTGTGTAGGATTGTTGCGAATTTTTAGAAAGATTAAGTTGAAGATTAATGCCAATTGAATTTTTCTTTGAAATTTGATTTATCATTTTCTGTGAATATAATTTAAAAAATAAAACAACTGTAATTTGTTACAACCTAAAATAAAACAACCAAATACACAAAAAATATACCAATACGCCCACTAATAAATAACACATCAGCACCTTCACACAAAATCGGGAAACACCTTGACAAAATAATAAGAAAAAAACATATTTCATAGCCACACCATCATAAAAAACAACATAAAGCTTAACCAAAAAAAAAAAAAAACACACTCACACATACTCCATAACTCTACACTAGCATCATTCGATATCACCAACCTATACGAAAACATACCAGTCAAAGAAACAATAAACATACTCAAACAAATGTTAATAAAAAATAGCAGACCAGACAACAGAACCAAAAAAATTATAACACTAACAGAAACAATTACTTAACATACAACGGCAAATACTACACACAAAACAAAGGATTACCCATAGGATCTCCCATTTCAAGCATATTGTCAGAAATACTCACACACAATTTAGAAGAAAAACATATCATAAACAACAACAAACATGCCCACAAAATAATATATTATTACAGATACGTATATGACATCCTAATCCTATAGAATGGCAACATAAGACAGATAAACACCTTTCATAATTACATAAACAAATTACACAATAACAGAAACTTCATACTAGAAACAAAACAGTAGAACAAATCAACTTTTTAGACCTAACGATAACAAAACAAAACAACAAACACACATTTAAAATATACAGGAAACCCAGCACCATTGACAGAGTTATACACAACATCTCCAATCACCCCACACAACACAAACATTCTGCCTTTCACTCCATGTTACACGGACAAATCAACATACCCATGAACAATGAAGAAAAGTTCGGATAGTCATAAAATATTGTTTTAAGTGATTGAAGAAAAATTAAAAAATGAACCAACACAATAAAACACTTAGCCTATAAAACAGATACAAACACACCTTGATAGACAACATAATGCGCAAAAAACAACGTACATATAACACAACAAAAAACAATAACACAAAAAATAGCTCCCTCGTTCTGCAAACTTAAATATAAAGTAGCGTTCGCAACATCAAACACAATTAAAAAACTCCTACACAGTTCAAAAATAAAGCAGGATAAACCCGACAGGACAGGCATATACAAGATTACATGCAACAACTGTGCCAGCTTGCCACAAGATACAACGAACATGTAAAACAGAAAGACAAAATCCAAATTTTTTGCCAACTTAACACAAAAAAAGTATAATACGTATGATATTCATAATTAGTAAAAATTATATTTTTAATTGGAAAACTCAAACAATAAAATTATTCTCTAAGCATAGGAAAATAAAAGTATCTTTGAATTGGTTTATACTTGGGACTATAGATTTTTTTAAAATTGCTTTTAGAAATCCTTATTTTTTGGTATATGCCTCTAATAATTATAATGTTTGACCACCTAATTGTGATTCATTGATAAGACATAGTCGGAAACTATATATAGTACTGTTTACTGCTGTATTTTTAAATTGTAAGTTTGTTTCAAATATTTTAAGTTAATTATGAAAAATAAAATGTTAAGTAACATTTCTGAATATTTACTCAAATAAATCAATAAATCTATGGGTTGGTCATATGATAATAATAACAATCCATGGCTTTATTTAGCAATGGAATTGTTCAGAAAACTATGCTCTGTGTAGCCAAATGCGATTACAAATTGATTGGGAACTAAAAATGTATTTAGCTTATTTAACACTATCTGCTACATAATTAATTCTAACTAATTTTATTTCTCAATATGATACAAAGCTCAGATTTCAACTTGGGCGATACAGCAAAAAACGTTTTGAATTTTGTAGCTGAGTGCAAACTATTCTTAGAAATCTTTAGTACAATGTGTCTATAGTCATTCTTGGGAAACAATGGCAGGCAGAACAAGGCACCTTGCATTGTAGCAATGAGAGAAACTTTCCCATGTAATACATTATTAGAATGAAAGCTATTAACTGATCCCATCTTTATGTTAGCTACAAGTTTTTAATAAAAACACTTGTAAATATATTACACTTGCCTATAGTATCACTTTATTTTACAACTGTTGAGGATGGCCATTTTGGAAGATCTGTCCCATTGTTAACTCAGACTGTAACATGCAAGTGTAACATATTTACTAGTGTTTCAACTAATAAATGCTATTTTTGGAAATCGAGAAATTCCTAAACTGTGAAGTTATTTCTATCAATATGAGGCATTATTATTGTTATTCTTCATCTTAAACTGTTGAGTAAGACACAAGGTCAGCTTTAAAGTTTGAGACAAATATTGATATTCATATAATGTGTAATCATTCTTTAATGGCATTATATTTTCCGCTCAGTGTCAATCACTGGGAAAATCCATTTTCGATATTAAGAACTGTATTATAGAGGTATAAAAATGCTTTAGTCAGGTTTTTAGTTTACAAAGGTGTAATTATATAGTAAATTACTCTGTTATCAGATTTTTTTCTCTGTCAGTTTTCATTAAAAAATGGGTGTTTTAGAAGCAGGTTTCATGTTGTTTGTTTGTCGTTTTTATAGGTTTTAAAATTGCAAAAATTAGTTATGTACCAATGCATAAATTAAAAGATTCTGTAGTTGTAAGAATATACTATAACATTAAATTCAAACATAATAAGGAAATACATAACCTCAAAAACACAACACCCCACACAGGCTAACAACATCACAAACACTTTTCACCTTACAACAGTAAACCTCACTAAGACACAAAAGTAAATCTCAACAAAATTTCACCAAAACATTAATACTAGATCATGTAGTGCAATCCAACATAACACACCATTAGATCAACAAGATGCAATTGGAGAACAAATAAAACACAAAATAACCCAAATTAAGGCTCACTAAAATAAACACCCAAGAATTGCAAACAGTCAAATCCATCAATGAAAAATTGAGAAAAACAACTTAACCATAACCAAAGCCGATTAAGTAATATAACAATAATAATTAACAATAAAGACAAAAACCAAACAAAAAATACACCTTAACAATAGTTTATCACTATCCAAACTTTGGATTTTGTAAATTTTTTAAAACTTACTGAGACAGAACATTTTTGATCGCTATGTGGTGATCTTCAACAGTGTCTTCTCAGTGGAGAAGACACTGATGAAAATCGCCACATAGTGATCGAAATCGTGCTGTCTCAGTAAGTTTTCACAAATTTACAAAATCTGAAGTTTGGATAGTCATAAACTATTGTAAAGTGATTAATTAAGATTCACCAAATGTAATGGGCTACAAAATACAAGAAAAAAAATAAACGTTTTTATTAAAAATATCCCTCCACTAAGAGATGACGCAATAATAAAATTCAACACAAATTTAAGGAAGCAATCAACAACACAAAACACATAATTCCACATAACACCAAAAAGCACTTAAAACAAATTAAACACAGCTCCTGAACTAAACACCCTGCCCAAATACCACAAAAGAGATATCCCATATGCTCATTAATAAACCACACCTCTTCTTATCTGCTAACGAAATTTCTTGGTAGCATCCAAAATTACATAAAATTCAATGACTATTGTTCCATAAAAAATAGTCTACATTTAATTGTCAAAATTTAAAAAAAACAATTGTTCCACACAACTCTACCTTAGTTTCTTTCGATATTTTAAACCTCTACACCAAGATTCCCGTTGCAGAAACCATCAACATCCTCCAATACATGTTTATAGACTCAAATACACCACAAAACACACATAAACAAAATCATTAACCTAACAAAATTAATCACATCACAAAATTTCTTCACCTGTAATGACACTTTCTACACCCAAAAAGATGAGGTATCTATGGGATCCACCATAGCTAGCATCTTGGCGGAAATATTCATACACCAAATTGAACAAAACCACATTTTACATAATAATAATACTCACAGTCCAGCCAAAATCTGTCACCAGTTCTTGAGTTTGATGTGAGACATGAGGTCGAGCGTTGTCATAGATAAGCCTCACACCACTGGACAATCTTCCTCTCCGGCGATTCCGGATCCCAAGTCTCAGTTTTCTTAATGTGTCGCAATAGCTGTTGGAGTTAACTGTTGTTATATGAGGCAAAGAGTTGATTAAAGCAGGCCCTTTCTGTCCCAAAAAACAGTTGCCATAACTTTCTCAGCAGACTTTGTTTGTTTAAACTTCTTCGGCTTCTGCGAAGTTGAGTGACGCCATTCATGTAATTGCTGCTTGGTTTCGGGGGTAAAGTGAAACGCTCATGTTTATCACTTTTAACAATGGAATACAAGAATTCTTTCTTGTTGTCTTCACATTGTTTCAAAAACTGCTGGGCACACTCGACACGTTGCTGTTTGTGGTTTTCTGTAAACATTCGCCGTACTCTCCGCGCTCACACTTTGTGATAGCCTAATTTTTTGGTTAAAATGTTATGCATTGTGGTGTTGGAAGTCTCAGGGATATGTAAAGCAAGTTCCTTAATATCAATCCTCCGATCTTCAAGCAATATTCTTTCAACTTTATCAACAATTCCTTCTGAAACTGAAAGTCTTACGCTCCGGTCTTCATAATGAATTTTTGTGAAACCTTCACTGAATTTTCTACACCATTTGCGAACATGTTGAACAGATATACAATTTTTTCCATAACCTTTGATTAACTGATGATAAATGTCAATAGGTGAAATCCGTTTAGCATTTAAAAAAACGTATCACAGCACGAATTTCGCAACTGGCAGTATCCGCAATGGGGAGCTCCAACTTCCAAGGCTGCCAGCCCAGCACAGAGCAATGTAGCGAAGGGAGAGTGGTGGGGATAGAGAGAGGGGGAGTTGATAAGTGAGACAGTGTTACCAGATTTCTCGTAGCACGTTGCATTCTATCTTAGCAGCATAGGGAACCTTATATTATGAATTATCCTAGTATCACCTATTAAACATCGTTAGACAAACAAGAACACCACCAAGAACTAAACACCATAAAACATATAACACAAATCAATAGATACAAAATAACAATGATTGATAGACTATACAACTGCCTGTAAAATATGCTCAGTGACCCAACCCCAAATACCCAACATGACAAACCCATAAAATACTTAATACCATACAGATAACTTGAAATTCGTAAACTAACCAACAAATTCTGTAAATACAATTAAATAATAGTCTACTCCACACACAACTGCTTCAACAAACAATTTAAACCCAACATCATAAACAAAGACATACCAAACTCCGCCGGTGTTTTCAAACTGACTTACAGTTTGTTACCCCCAGTTTTTACATAGGTCAAACAGGAAGGTCGTTTTACATATGCTACTATGAACACATAAAAGCACCCACAAATAAAAACACCCAATCAAACTATCCTGAAAATTTCATATCCACAAACCATAACTACACAAACATAACATCAACCTACAAATTCTTCACAAACAACAAAACAAAAATAACCAACTATACACAACCGAACAATATGAAATATAAACACATTTCAATCTACACAAATCACACATACTCAACACCCTATTATATTATAACACATACATTTTTCAACATTATAACCCCAGTACTCTTTAGAGCATACCTAATATCCCTACGCTAATATTCCAACCCCATCTTAATCTAAAACAACCAAGAGGTCAGTTATGGTCTGAGCTGACAATGAGACACACTTTCCAAAACAACAGTTCTCAATAATCAAAACAGCAAGTGCTACTATAGGAAAGTGTAACATACTAAACACATGTACAAATATTTTTAGTTGAAAATTAGTAGCTTAAGTGAAAATGGAATAAAATAATAAGATATATTATACTCTTGGATTTTGTTGTCCATGCCGATTAGTGAAACTTGTACGTTTGAATTTCACAACTTAACAACTTGCGGAACTTATAATTTATGAAAATGTATGTGAAACCTAATAAGACATAACTGTTTTGGTCACACTATGAGATCTTCATAATTGATTGATAAAGAGATAATTTGCTTTGAAGAAAGAAATCTACTAAAGGAGACTTTAGTGCTTAATTTAATTCAATTTATAATATTTTTTCACATTAAGTAATAACAATTTATATTTAAATTTTGCTATGGAAAAGAGTAAATGTATGTCATGTAATATATTAAATCCGTGTTTTTTATGTTTAATGCAGGGAAATGATCCTAGAATTGTAGGTATGAGCCTCTTCCGTTAACAGAAGTGGTCTTGCCTATAATCTCTCTTATTGTGCAGGGCTAGAGTAGTTTTGTGTCATAACCATAACCCACCTTATCCTTCTTATATCCTTACTGGCATGGCCTAGTAGTTAGACACCTATTTAGGAGTAATGGCCTTTGGTAGTAATACACGTATCTAGATACTTCTTTAGGAGCCTGATAGAAAGAAGGGTCCCTGATCACATAACCCATACATCTCTCCTGTTATCTAGGACCAGAGTAGTTTCATGTTCTAATTGTAACCCACCTTATCCTTCTCTAATCCTTGCTGTCATGGCCTAGGAAATAGATACTTCTTTAGGAGCCTGACAGAAGGAAGGGTCCCTGATCACATAACCCATACATCTCTCCTGTTATCTAGGATCAGAGTAGTTTCATGTTCTAATTGTAACCCACCTTATAATTCTCTAATCCTTGCTGTCATGGCCTAGGAAATAGATACTTCTTTAGGAGCCTGATAGAAAGAAGGGTCCCTGATCACATAACCCATACATCTCTCCTGTTATCTAAGACCAGAGTAGTTTCATGTTCTAATTGTAACCCACCTTATCCTTCTCTAATCCTTGCTGTCATGGCCTAGGAAGTAGATACTTCTTTAGGAGCCTGACAGAAGGAAGGGTCCTGATAACATAACCTATTTATCTCTCCTGTTATCTAGAACCAGAGTAGTTTCATGTTCTAATTGTAACCTACCTTATCCTTCTCTAATCTTTGCTGTCATGGCCTAGGAAGTAGATACTTCTTTAGGAGCCTGATAGAAAGAAGGGTCCCTGATCACATAACCCATACATCTCTCCTGTTATCTAGGACCAGAGTAATTTCATGTTCTAATTGTAACCTACCTTATCCTTCTCTAATCCTTGCTGTCATGGCCTAGGAAGTAGATACTTCTTTAGGAGCCTGATAGAAAGAAGGGTCCCTGATCACATAACCCATTTATCTCTCCTGTTATCTAGGACCAGAGTAGTTTCATGTTCTAATCGTAACCTACCTTATCCTTCTCTAATCCTTGCTGTCATTGCCTAAGAAGTAGATACCTCTTTAGTAGCCTGATAGAAGGATGTTTCCCTGATCACATAACCAATGAGTCTCTTTTGTTATCTAGGACCAGAGTAGTGTATATATATATATATATATATATATATATATATATATATATATGTAGAATATCAAATATGTTTTCTTGTCAGAATTATTATACAATACTAAGAATGACTCCTATTGTAATTCCTGAGGATGTTGGTAATGTCAACCAATGAAAAGCTTTGAATGTATTGTTCAATAAATTATTCCTGTAATTGTGTATATTATTTGATCTTAAATGTATATATATATATATATATATATATATATATATATATATATATATATATATATATATATACTGATACATATTCCTTCACAGATGGAAAAATATGATGAATAGTTACTATCTGGAGTACATTCGTTCATTCTGCAGTCCATAAATTCGCAGTTCCAACGTTTCGCTAGAATCTCATCCAGTAATGACGAGGTGAACCCAACAACAGTAGAAGAGCGAGTGAAGCTGGATGAGATTCTAGCGAAACGTCGGAACTGCGAATTTATGGACTGCAGAATGAACGGATGTGCTCCAGATAGTAACTATTCATTATATACATATATATATATATATATATATATATATATATATATATATATATATATATATATTATACTTAATAATGCTACTTAATTAAGTAAATTAGGTGTTTTGATCAATAAAAATTAATTTCTTCATCGTTGCATCATTTATTATTTTATTTTACTATATTTTTTTCAAAATATTCAAGACAAGAAGGCCTGAAATATATTGTTTGCTTCTGAGGAGGATTGAACTTGTGTCTCTTTATAAGAAGCACAGATGGTAACCAAATAGAAAAACTAAAACTGGTATTATTGGTGCTATTTATGTGGTATAAATATTGTAAATATAGAACCAATTTATTTCATATAAATATCCCTCTCTCTGCAATTATAATTTGTTTTATAAACAGGTTAGTGACTACTCTTCCTCACTTCATATATTATCTCCAGGATAGGATAATGCTGCATGCATTGAATTTGTGTTTGTGCGATTATCTTTCTCTGATAGGAGTTTTTCATAAAAAGCTCTCTAGAAGGCTTGGACAGAATGTAGAAAGTGCATACACTATTAGACCCAACTTGTAACAAAATGGCTTTTAATACTTATATTACTAATGGTGTTTCAAAATTAATTGTTAGTACCATTTCTTGTCCAATCATTAAATTTATTTTAACTTTTATTTAAGTAGAAGATTTTTTTTTTTTAAAGATCAGTAAGAACAAAGGCAATATTGATAAACTATCACAGGGTGATTCTCAATAGATAAATCTAATCTAACATTTATCAAATGAATTCGAAGATTCATTGAAATAAAAAAGAAATATACATTAATACTTTATCTGACAAAATGAAATTATTCTCTGGTAGATAAAAAGATGTAAAGGGTATTAAAATAAGTTATGTATACTAAATAGGTTGACTGGAAATATCCAGTGTAAGGACATCACCGGGGGTCCTTCATGGCTCTGTAACTATTATATAATTAATATAACTACTATTATGATTGTTAAGCACATTCTATATGGTTTGGCTCCTATTTTCTAGTTTTAATATATTTTTGTCCAGCTGTTAACAACTTATCAAAGATTCTATGCAGAATATTGTGATTTAGACATTGCTTGTATATTGAAATGTCTATTGTGGAAATTTTGTTTTTTTTTTATTTGTAGTTTTTCAAATGCCTTGCTAATTTCTATTTAAGAAATCTATATCTTATTAACTTTGCATGCAGTTAGTTTTGCAACATCAACTGTACAGTACCTGTAGGCATATAACAAGTGAAGGGACAATTCACTAAATTATAGTAAACAATGTCAAAAAATTCTAAATGCAATTAACTATATTGTGATATGGATATTGGAGTAAAAACAAAAACCATTAATTCCTTTACCTTACTGAGTTGAGGCGAGTGCTGATGCAGTAGACGAAGGTGGTGGTGGTCCCAAGGTCAGGTGTAAATGGCAGGTTTATTTATGGTAATGGTGAGGAAAGGTTAAAGACTATAACAAAAACGGTTCATAGAGCACTATCAAAAGGAGGAAAGACATGCAGTAGCAGCATGCAATATGGGCACTGATTTATTCAAGGAATACTACTATTCAGTAATATATTCTTAGTTGAATGATATATGGTGCACCATTAAAAATGCATAGTGTAAAAGACTTGCACAAAGTTAAAATTAAAGTAATTTAAACCCAATAAAATATAATGTTTTGATTGTATTAGCAATCATCATCATCAACTCTGATGACATAAATGATGATTGCCTATTCCAATTACAAACATTATTTCACATTATATTTCAATATAATATTACTTTAATTTTAAGTTTGCGTAAAAAAATGAAATATTTTTATTCTGATGTGTTAGAATGAAAGTAGAGTGATTTATATTAAGTGTGCACACTTAAGCAGCAAATATGACATGTTTTAAATCTGCCTCTTCTTGTCTTAAGTTTAAAAAAATTTTAAATAGAAAATTAATAAGCGCATGGGAGTGCTAGGGATATAGGAAGCGTTATGATGTAATAAATTCAATTTTAGGTATACATCAAATGTAATTTAGCACAACTTTTGTGGGGAGCATGTTTTTTTTTAAAAATTATCAAAATGGTGATAAATTAGATATACTGTATTTTCGAAATGGAAGTTGGTAACAGAACATGTAATATATTGTGGTAGTATTGTACGTCTGATTGTTTTATAATGTTTTGAATTAGATATTAACCCACAATAAGAAACAACAGTAAAAAAAATGACTAAAATCTAATTTTTCAAAGAGTGTTACTATCCCAAATATTAAATGAATTTATTGAAAAAAAGGATATTTTTTTTCTTGAATTTTGTAGTCCATTACGTTTGGTGAATTTTAATTAATTACTTAAACAATAGTTTATGACTATCCGAACTTTAAACTTTGTAAATTTGTTAAAACTTACTGAGACATTTTCTATCGCTATGTGGCGATCTTCATCAGTGTCTTCTGCTTGGAGATGTCAGGTCAAGCGGTGGCAGTTTTAAAGGCAGGTTTTCGATAGTATCAAAGATTATGTGTGATTTGTATTGTGTTTGTTTGTTTAATATGTTTGTACTTTGTGTTTTTGTGTGTCTGTAAATTTCATATTGTTCTAGTGTGTTGAGATGTGGTCCATTTTTGTTGATGTGTAGGATTTCTAGGTTATGGTAAATGTCTATGTATTTGTGTCCTGTTTCTTTTATGTGATTCTAAAATGTTGAGTTGGTGTTCTGTTTATGTTACTTGACTCTTTGTTTAAACCTATGACCTGTTTGTCCAATGTAGGATTGTTTTACATTTATCGCAGTTTGTATACGCCTGGTGCTTGTTGTTTATCTTTATTGTTGATGTTGTGTTGTATTTTGTATTGTAACTAGTTATTAGTTTTGTATGCTATTTTGTATCCTGTTTATTTAAATACATAAACAAAACAACAAACAAAATAGCCCACGAATTTCATAGAACAATATGAAATTTACAGACACACAAAAACACAAAGTACAAACATATTAAACGGACAAACACAATACAAATCACACATACTCTTTGATACTATCGAAAACCTGCCTTTAAAACCCTCACCGCTAGAAACCAACAACTCCAAGCAGAAGACACTGATGAAGATTGCCATATAGTGATTGAAAATGTTCTGTCTCAGAAAGTTTTAACAAATTTACAAAATTTAAAGTTCGGATAGTCATAAACTATTGTTTAAGTAATTAATTAAGGATATTTTTGTAATATCCAACAAGCTCTTAATACAGAACTTACATTAATCACATTACATTTCTGCTGATAAGTGTAGCTCCAGATTACAATTATTGAATTAGAGATTATAATTTTATATCTAAATATTGTGACTTTTTCCATCAATGAATATTTTTGAACCTCTCTATTAAATTAGTAGTTTTGGGTGTGAAACTATCACCAGATACATTTTGCATTCTTTATGTCAGCGGAGTCTACAAAACATTGTTTTGTACATTGTTCATTGCACATTTCTAAGTTTAAAATAGTGATGCTTCAGATAAACACGATTACAGAAAATGAATAAAGAAAACTGTAGGTAAAAAATGGTGAAACAAATTCTAAACATATAAGTACCAGTAATACGAATCAGTTTTATGTCATTAACTTGGGCATTTTACAGCGTTAAGGAAGAATTGCTTTTGAGATTATTTCAGTACAAAAATAATAACAGTTTTATATACCTGTCACTAAAACTAATATAAATGAGAAATAAACAAATAAAACTGTGTTATACATGATGATGAAATGTTTATGTTAGTTTATTGTTCTTTAACTTTTGACTGGTAGTTTTACATTATAATTTCTTTAAATAATGAAATGGACTCATTTAAATTGTATTCTAAGATGACTGATTTATTGTACAGGGCCTCAAAAAATTATAGCAAATTCAAAAAATCATCTTTCTATATAAAAGATGTAATAATTCATCCTACTAGCCATTAGGGATAATTTGCGTTTCTTTAGATGTGACTGCTTGGTCCATGACCTTAAGCTGATTCACAAAACTGATGTGACAGGAAGCAGCAATACTGCACTACCCCCTAGATTACCAGTACAATAGCAACAGTTCTGCAGAAAGCACAGTGTGTGTTTTGGTTAGCAGAGTTTAAATCATTTATAAATTTTCATGGCATTGATCATGCCAACAATGATGTTACGTTTATGGAAATAATCGTGCCAACAAGATGTTAAGTTTATGTTAATGATCATACCAACAATGATGTTATGTTTATGGCAAAGATGATGCCAACAATGAGGTTGTGTTTATGGCAATGATGATGCCAACAATGATGTTATGTTTATGAAATGATCGTGCCAACAAGATTTTAAGTATATGTTAATGATAATGCCAACAATGATGTTATGTTTACGGCAATGATGATGCCAACAATGAGGTTGTGTTTATGGCAATGATGATGGCAAAAATGATGTTATGTTTATGAAATGATCGTGCCAACAAGATTTTAAGTATATGTTAATGATAATGCCAACAATGATGTTATGTTTACGGCAATGATGATGCCAACAATGAAGTTGTGTTTATGGCAATGATGATGCCAACAATAATGTTATGTTTATGAAATGATCGTGCCAACAAGATGTTAAGTATATGTTAATGACAATGCCAACAATGATGTTATGTTTACGGCAATGATGATGCCAACAATGAGGTTGTGTTTATGGCAATGATGATGCCAACAATGATGTTATGTTTATGAAATGATCGTGCCAACAAGATTTTAAGTATATGTTAATGATAATGCCAACAATGATGTTATGTTTATGAAAATGATCATGCCAAAAATGAGGTTGTGTTTATGGCAATGATCATGCTACAAGTATTTTACTATGGTATGAGTAGTTTCAAGAAAGTGAAAGTATTGTGAAGTGTTACCAGGACACCATCCTTAAGAACGGATATTAGCTTTATGTAGATTTCTTCTGTTTTTGTTGACGTTGTCTAATGTTTTGTGTTTATAGTTTTATGTAGACTATGTAGAACATAATACAATTTAATAAATAATAATCTTACCTCCAACGACAAATATCTTAATTTTAACTACAGGTTTATCCACAGTTTAATGCAGATAAATAGTGATAATGTAATATATTATAAATATTTCATTGTTCCCACTGATACTCGAAATATTAAGAAAACAAAATGGGTTTCAGGTGTTCCACTGACTAATTGCAGAGTTAGCTAATCAGACAGAGAAAATAATGAGACAAATTATTTGATCAACATGTTTACAAGTTAGTTCTTACAATAATATAATACTGAACTACGTAACACATCATTAATAAACAAAAATTCTTACTACAACTAGATCCCCTATTTAAATAGTGTACTAGAAAATTAGTTTGAAACTTTTTTATCATTTTGCTGTATTTATTACTTTGCTTCAAACTATTTGAAGTAAATGTAATTAAAATTTAATTAAAAATAGCTTTTAACACAAAACCATAAGATTTTCTTCCCAAATATTGTAAGCTACCATTGCTACATAGGGATTATTGACTAGACACCCTACCAAGTCCCTGATATATGTAATGCTACTTCAAGTAAGCTACCCTGCATAAGCAAGCAACTCTCCTGTTTCCAGTACCAGGCGTCCCTTCATACATTTCCTTACTCCTACTGTCATTCAAGCTACCATTACTACATAGGGATTACTGAGTAGCCACCCTTCCAAGTCCCTGATGAATGTAATGCTACTTCAGGTAAGCTACCATACATAAGCAAGGAACTCTCCCGTTTCCAGTACAAGGGTCATTTCTTACCTTTTTCTTACTCCTACTGTTATTCAAGCTACTATTGCTACATAGGGATTACTGAGTAGCCACCCTTCCAAGTCCCTGATGTATGTAATGCTACTTCCGCTAAGCTACCCTACATAAGCAAGCAACTCTCCCGTTTCCAGTACCAGGCGTCCCTTCATACATTTCCTTACTCCTACTGTCATTCAAGTTACCATTACTACATAGGGATTACTGAGTAGCCACCCTTCCAAGTCCCTGATGAATGTAATGCTACTTCAGGTAAGCTACCCTACATAAGCAAGGAACTCTCCCGTTTCCAGTACAAGGGTCATTTCTTACCTTTTTCTTACTCCTACTCTTATTCAAGCTACCATTGCTACATAGGGATTACTGAGTAGCCACCCTTCCTAGTCCCTGATGTATGTAATGCTACTTCAGGTAAGCTACCCTGCATAAGCAAGAAACTCTCCCGTTTCCAGTACCAGGGGTCCTTCATACCTTTTCCTTACTTCTATTGTTATTCAAGCTGCCATTGCTACATAGGGATTACTGAGTAGCCACCCTTCCAAGTGCCTGATGTATGTAATGCTACTTCAGGTAAGCTACCCTACATAAGCAAGCAACTCTCCCGTTTCCCGTACCAGGGGTCCCTTCATACCTTTTCCTTACTCCTACTGTCATTCAAGCTACCATTGCTACATAGGGATTATTGAGTAGCCACCATTCCAAGTCCCTGATGTATGTAATGCTACTTCAGCTAAGCTACCCTGCGTAAGCAAGCAACTCTCCCGTTTCCAGTACCAGGGGTCCCTTCATACCTATTTCTTACCTCTACTCTCATTCAAGCTACCATTGCTACATAGGGATTACTGAGTAGCCACCCTTCCTAGTCCCTGATGTATGTAATGCTACTTCAGGTAAGCTACCCTGCATAAGCAAGAAACTCTCCCGTTTCCAGTACCAGGGGTCCTTCATACCTTTTCCTTACTTCTATTGTTATTCAAGCTGCCATTGCTACATAGGGATTACTGAGTAGCCACCCTTCCAAGTGCCTGATGTATGTAATGCTACTTCAGGTAAGCTACCCTACATAAGCAAGAAACTCTCCCGTTTCCAGTACCAGGGGTCCCTTCGTACCTTTTCCTTACTCCTACTCTCATTCAAGCTACCATTGCTACATAGTGATTACTGAGTAGCCACTCTTCCAAGTCCCTGATGTATGTAATGCTACTTCAGGTAAGCTACCCTGCGTAAGCAAGAAACTCTCCCGTTTTCAGTACCAGGGGTCCCTTCGTACCTTTTCCTTACTCCTACTCTCATTCAAGCTACCATTGCTACATAGTGATTACTGAGTAGCCACCCTTCCAAGTCCCTGATGTATGTAATGCTACTTCAGGTAAGCTACCCTGCGTAAGCAAGAAACTCTCCCGTTTCCAGTACCAGGGGTCCCTTCGTACCTTTTCCTTACACCTACTCTCATTCAAGCTACCATTGCTACATAGGGATTACTGAGTAGCCACCCTTCTAAGTCCCTGATGTATGTAATGCTACTTCAGGTAATCTACCCTGCATAAGCAAGCAACTCTTCCGTTTCCAGTACCAGGGGTCCCTTCATACCTATTCCTTACT